>CM053623.1:296979083-297013061 GCA_028646595.1 Phalanger gymnotis | reverse complement strand
GAACATCTTAGATTACTATAGGACTGGGACTAGTGCTAAGTTAGGTGTTTGTCTTGGAAATGGTATGAAGACATTTAGGTCAAGGGCTTGTGAGAATATTATTTTGTTATTTGGTTAATATCATGCTTGTCTAAAGCTTTGTTGTTTAAAGAAGAATGGCTTGTGGCTTATCTTGTTATGCCATCAAAGAATCATGACACAACTAGGTTAAGATTTTATAAGTACAGTGTTAAAATTGGCTATTTAATGTATTTATGTATGTACTGGAGTCTCATCCCCCTGGTGAGGAAATTAATAATGAGTCAATGTAAAGTATGAGAATTTAGGTTCTGATGTGAATTTCTTAAACATGGCAATTGGCCAGGGTTTCAATTTTGAATTTGTGAAGATGATCAGGGTATAATTATTAGAAGTGGTAACTTAAAATCATGCTAAGGTAACTTTTGTAGGAGAATGGACAGAAAGCCAGTTTATCCAAGAAGAATAAGCTGTGGGGATGGCTGAAACAAATACCAAGGACCAGAAGATTTCATTGATGCTCCCTGACAGACAGCTCTATGGGAAAAGACTTGAATTTTAAAGGGATGGTTGTATTGGTTTTTTTTGGGGGGCTTCTGTATTTGTACTTGTAAAGGGGACTGCCACTTTGATTTGTCAATGCGTCAGCTCAATTCTTCCCTTTGCCCTTCTCCGCACAAGATGCACGCCCAACCCCGCGACTCTCTCTCTCTCCCCCTTCGAAGTTATGTTTGGGGTAGCGCCCCCTCTCATTCCACGAGTAAGCGAATCCCTGCCTGTAGATTTTACTAATCAGTCCCTTCTTAAGTCATTGCAGGCCCTGACCACGGTCCAGAGTGCTGTCAGAACCTTTTACCAGTCTCTCAGGGCCGCAGTGCCCGACTTTCCCGCAAGATCCCCCGTTCAGCCAGGCAACCCGGTCCTGACCCGAAAGCTTCCCCGAGGACCATCCCTGGAGCCCCGGTGGACAGGTCCATACCAAGTGATCTCGGCCAACGCCTCCGCCGTCAAGGTTGCAGGCCGAAAGACGTGGATCCACCGGTCCTACATTAAATGGACGGTTTCTCCGGAGCGCGCAACCCAGCGGACAGTTTGGGAGAGCGGGGACCTGAAACTGAGATTTTCCAGACAAGACTCTTTGTTTTCTGTTCCGTTGCCTCAACACCTTTCCACCACCCATGGCCGGGTCTAGCTCCTATGTTTCCTTAATTTGGTCCAATGATGGAGGCATAATTGCCTCCAACATGTCTTACTGGCAGCCCCTTCTGTATTTTGATCTTTGCTCCCTGCTAGGGACGGAGTGAAACAAGGATCGGGTATGGCCTAGTCAACTGCTTGACCAGGTATGTTCAAAGCGGTCAAGCTCTTTGCCTTACATATGTCCTATGCCCCCTTGGCCTCTGATGAGTCCCCTGTATTGGGTGGTCGTGAAAAAGGGGGGAGTGAAATGCTCCCTCACACAGGGGCATGCAGTAACACTCCACTTACTGGAGCTCTGTGACCCCAGATCCAACTCAGCTCCCTGGAACAAACACTTGGCATAAATCCCCAAGTCTTGCTCAAGACCCTGTGTGGCCCCAGATGGGCAAACCTAGATACACTCGGCTAATCACAATACCCTGCTTTTGTAATGGCTTACTTGCACCTGCTCACGGCTCACGTATAAGAAGCCCTAGATTCTTGAGCTCGGGCCTGCTCCCCTCTATGGGACAGTCGCCGGCTAATAAATGATGCTCAATATATTCTAATTTGGCTTGGTCTGTGTTTCTTGGTCTGTCCATTTCACTACACACTTAACATACAGTTAAAGCAGTGAAAAATTGGATGGAGGGATTGAGCCACCTTGTTGCTTATCAATGGAGAGAATCTGGAGACACTGGAGTGAGAGGGAGAGGGGAGCAGTAGTAATTTTCTAGTTTATGGTTTTTCTAAAATGCCATAACTTATGAGAAGTTTGTATTTAACTTCACGAAATGGTGGATAAGGGCAAAATGGTATTATTCATGGTATTTTAAATGTAACATCCTTGATAGTGGAGGTCAGAACAGGATCCCAGGCAACTTAGAATAACCACCCCACCCACAAGCTCAATAAGGGGTGGTACCTAGCCATGGCCCCAAAACCCAATTCAGGGAATAAAGGTGGAACGATGAATAAACCAAAGAAGACACTAACCATTATAAAAATATTATTGTAAATCCATACCTCTCCCCCTCCCCCACCCAAGGAACTTGTAACAACATCATAATAGCTCCAAGCAGAGATTCAAAGGAAAAACTTCATTTTTCCATAAGCCCGAATGATTGTACTGAAAAAATGAAGCAAGACTTTAAAAAAAAAATGAAATAAAATCTCTGAAGGAAAGAACTGAAAGGGAAAAAAATAAAATACTTTGGAAGAAAAAGTAGGAAACCTTACTCAGTTAATGGAGTTGACGAACTACCCTTGAATCTTCCCACTAGATGAGGAGTATGCCTGAGGCCATAAGCCTTTCATTATTGCTAGGCCCGAATCTCTAGTCTAGGTTACTCTAACCTAGCCTACCCCTCCATTGTCTGGCTAGTTTCCACCCTTGATCCTATCAAAGTGTCTATGACTAGATCTATTACCCTTAAACTAGCCTAGCCCTACACAGTCTGTTATCTCCAGGTAGCCTTCAGCTACTTCCCAGCCTTAATCCAGTTCTCTTGGTTCCTGGAGTCTGACCTCATCCCTGTCCCATCAAGCTCCTCCTTAGACTCCTCCTGAAGACCCTCCTTAAGCCCCTCCTCCCAACACTCCAGGACCTCCCTAGATCCCACCCACAATCTTTCTGTAAGTTTCATCTTGCCTCCATGAAGATGCTCCGTTTCCATCTACCTCAGATGGAATCTGGCCCTCTTGTGAAAATGATCGTCACAAAGGGTGAGATTTCTTAAGACAACCCAATATGGCGAACCTGTAATAAACTTGTCTCTCTTTGGCTGTGAGAAGGCTTGAGTAGACTTCATTCAAGCAGGACCCAGTGTGTTGGTATTTTGGGGTCTCTAGCACCCCTAAAACACATAGTTCCCTGACCTCTTCAGAGTCTCAGAAAACTAAAAGAGACCAAAAAGAAATCAAAAACTTTGTAAGACAGCAAGAAACATTAAAACTAAATCAAGACTAAAAAAAGTAAGCTATCTGATATCAAAATAATTAACTTAGAAAACAGGTGACAGAAAGATAATTTAAGAATTATTAGATTCCCTGACAATTATGCTTTAAAAACAAAAACCTAGACACTCTATTTCAAGAAATCATAAATGAAAACTCCCCTGATCGATTTGAGGGCAAAATGAAGATAGAAAAAAAAATCCACCAATCACATCCTATAATAAACCCTAAAAGAAAAATTCCTAGGAATATCATAGCAAAAATCTAGAGTTCCCACATCAAAAGAGGAAGGAAGGAAGGAAGGAAGGAAGGAAGGAAGGAAGGAAGGAAGGAAGGAAGGAAGGAAGGAAGGAAGGGGAAAAAAAATATAATTAGGATCCCCCAAAGCTGTGGCAGCTTCTACCATAAATGAGAAGATATTATTCTTATTTATTCTTAGAGTTATTTTTCTTCTAGCTTGCCTTCAGAATTTTTTTTTGTATTTTCTCATCTTATACTACTATTATTACTTTTTAAAATGTACATATTGATATTTAAATATTCTCATAATTTTAGTCTTCATATCTTTTTCTCTTATGATACAATGGTATTAAACATCTACTATGGAGAAGAGAAGAGAAGAGAGAGGAGAGGAGAGGAGAGGAGAGGAGAGGAGAGGAGAGGAGAGGAGAGGAGAGGAGAGGAGATGTGAGGAGAGGAGAGGACAGGAGAGGAGAGAACTATAAACTTAAGATTTGTTAGGGGAGGGGGCTAAAAAAGGGGAGAGAGCTAAAAAAAAAAAGAAGGCCTTTGAAACTTTTGAAAATGAAAAGAAAAGAACAGAAGTTCAAAAGGAAGCACAGAAAAGCAGAACAATTTTAGAAAATAATGTGTGGAATTTATTATGTACTTAAAATTCAAGCGGTATGAAACAGAGATTCATAGTTTCATACAGAATCCTCTCTGTAGTCTGATGTGTATGTGGAAATGCTTTTTTGATATTTAAATTCAACACATTTTTTTTCCTAAAGAAAAAACAAACATCATTCATAGAAAGCCAAAAAAAAAAAAGTGCCATTAATATGGAGGAAAAAACAGTCAAGTATTTAAAAGCTAATAATGAAAAAAGAAAAAAAAAGGGGGAAGAGAGAGGGTGTACCTATCAGTATCAAATCTAAAGTACACTAGGGGGCATAGCAGATAGAGCACTGGTTCTCAAGTCAGAAAGAGCTAAGTTCAAATCCAGCCTCAGACACTTACTAACTGTCTAACTTTAGACAAGTCACTTAACCTCTGTTTGTCTCAGTTTCTTCATTATGATGATAATAATTGCACCTACCTCCCAGAGTGATTGTATGGATCAACTGAGATAATAATTGTAAAGGGTTTATAACAGTGCTGGTCACATAGCAGACTATATAAATGTGTATTAAATTAATTCAAAAAATTGATATAAATAATTAATAAATTACTTTTTATTCATATATAGATAATTTATACATAAATATATAAACATAATATAAATGAAATAATTAATAAAGAAAAATAAATGATTAAAAATAAAAATTATAGAAAGTAAAATTTTTAATTAATTTAAAATTTTTAATTAACTAAATATCATTATATTATTACTAATTTGGTGCTATTAAAAAAAAGGGAGAGGTCATTAGATGGAAATGATTAGGTATACAGCATAAAGAAGCAGATGTAGTAGCATAGTGTTCAATAAGCCTCAAATTTCTGAATCTTTTACTGAGGGAAGGTCTCACTATTTGACAAGAATTGGTAGAAAAACTGGATGGCAGTCTAGCAGACAAATACCTCCAATCATATGCCAAGTTAAGCTCCAAATGGATATACATATAACCTAGATGTAAAAGGTCATACTATAAACCAATTGCAGGACCAAGAAGAAATTACCTTTCGTATCTATGGATAGGGTAAGAGTTCATGAGCAGTGTCTGGTACGTAGTAAATGTTTAATGCCATTGAAACCACAAGAAAAAAAAAACACTACAACAGATATGAAGACTAACGATATATGAGAATATTTAAATAATAATATATACATTTTTAAAAGTAATAATAGTAGCATAAAATAAGAAAATACAAAAAAAGGTCTAAAGGCGACCTAAAAGGAAACACTTTTGATGTTGGAATTTTTTTTTTCTTGACTGGATCTGAGATGAGGAAACTCCTTCTCTTTATTCAGATTGTTTCTTGCTTTACAATACATCTTCTTAGAGTTGCCTGGAGGCACTGAGATGAGTGATTTGCCTAGTCACGCAGACTGTACCTACCAGAGGTGTGTTTTGAACCCATGTCTTCCTGATTCCAAGGCTCTCTCTCTAAATGCTACATCATATTCTATTGTATTGTGTTATTACAAATAATTGAATATACATATTTTAAAAGAAAGTATAAAATAATGAAATTTATGGTTTTTATTCTTAAGAAGTTTCACATTAATTTTTCTTGATGGTTGTTAAGTTTAGAATAAACAAAATACATCTTTAAAAGTCTAAAACAAAGTTTAAAGAATTGGGCTGTTATTTTGGGGGAAGGCTTAAGAGCAACAATATATTCTGTTGACATCGTTCAGTCACTTTTTAGTCATGTTTGACTCTTCGTGACCACATAGGAAGTTTTCTTGGCAAAGATGCTGGAGTGATTTTCCATTTCCTTCTCAGCTCATTTTATAGACGAAGAAACTGAGGCAAAAGGGGTTAAGCAACCTGTCCAGGGTCTGTCACAAAGCTAGTAAGTGTCTGAGGCCAGGTTTGAAGTCCAGAAAATGAGTCTTCCTAACTCTAGGTCTAACACTCTGTCCAAGGCCCCACCAAGGATTATTCTCCATATACGCTGCCAGATATAAAGCTAAGCTGCAGCATGAAGGATACAGGTTAGTTAGAAGGTAAAATTTCTTGATAGAGGTAGTTTTAAAATACAGGATAGAATTAGCATAATACTAATGAGCAATGCATGTTAAACATTGACCAAGTTGACTTCAAGATATTCTGAATGGTGGTTATTTGACAGATAGATTAATGATACTTCAAGAAAATAGCAGGATGCCTTTTCAATGAGGGGGGTGAGTAGGGAGAGAATTTGGGACTCAAAATTTTGAAAACAAATGTTAAAAATTGTTTTTACATGTAAATGGGAGAAAATAAAATACTAAATTTAAAAAAATAAAGAAAAGAACAGGACATGATTGGGTCAATTTCTAAATCCTACCATTTTGTGCAGTTTTTTTTTTTTTTTTCCTTTTGGAGAAAGTTTTTTGTGAAACAAGAATTACCCAGGTTGTCTGCAGAGGAGAAAAAGAAGCAAAACAGACAATTCGCTGTTTTTTCTTTCCTCCCTTTTGGCAGTGACTGACACCTGAGTCATAGAAGTCCCTCTGAATCCTACATGTGTATCCTTGCTTCAGTCTCTGTGTTTGTACAGCAGAGAACATGCTGACTGTCTATGCAGAGCTTGCCTTTGTTGCCTGACTAAAGGTATTTTTTTTAAGGCACTGAAGAAATAACAATGACTTTTGATACAAGTGCAGCTGGGCTACACTGTAGAGGCAGCTGGAAAACATTGCCTCCTTGTGAGTTTGGCAAATAACTCCTGCCAGGAGGCATCATAGACTTTGCAGGCTGCCCTCAAATCCTATGAGGCACAGCAAGATGTTAGGTCTATAGGGGAAGGAGGAATTCACAGCCTGCCAGCTCCCACTGGTCTCCTGTCCTTGAATAATTAGAACTGAACTAGAACTGAATTGAGAGTGTTCTCCTCTGGAAACTCTCTGCCTGTGGCTTTGGAGAAAGTGAATGGTATGTTCACAAATAAAGATCATGGAAAAATTATTGAGGCATGGAGCTGGTTAACTTGAGAAGCACTGTGGTATGGTACAACAAGGTTCTCCAACTTTTTAGTCTTTGGACCCCTTTATGCCCTTAAAAATTATTGAGGGCCCCCTAAAGAGCTAAACTGGGCTATATCTTTTGATATTTACCATATTTGAACTGAAAATGTGTATTATTATTTAAATAGTTTTGATCTCTGGATCTTCTGAAAACATCTTAGAGACCTGCAAGTGTCCTCAGTCTTTACTTTGATGATGACCGGTATAATGGTTAGAGTACAGGACTTGGAGGTGAAAGATGGGGGTTCAAACTTCATCTTAGGTATTTACTGGATGTGTGACCCCAAGCAAATCTTATAACCTCTCTGAGCCTTGTTTCCTGATCTGAAAAATGAGGGTTGTTGGACTCAATGATCGTTAAAGTCTTTTCAGCTCTCAATCTATGATTCTAAGTAAATATTCCTTTGATAGAAAAAAAAAATAGTTTTGTAGATCACTTCTGTGCTGCTTCTCACAGCACAAGGTATCACTGAATCTCAGAGTCAGAAAGGGGCCCAGACATTATTCGGTGTGAACTGGACTTCAGGTGGAAGGTCCCCTATAATAGCTCAAAGAAGTCATCCAGCCTCTGTTTGAAGACCAGTCATTCAACAAATACTAAGTGCCAACTATGTGCCTGATGGCCACTGAGGAAGAACCAACTAGCTTTCCAAGCAGCTCATCCCATTATAAGATAACTAATTTTTAGAAGGATTTTTTTTTTTTCTGTTTTAGCTAAAAGTCTACTCCTGAGTCACAAAAACTTGTTCCAGAAGTCCTCTTAGAGGAAAAGCAAAACAGGTCTATTCTCTCTTCCACATTGCAGCACTTCAATCCTTTAAAAATTGCTCTTATGTCCTCTCTCATTATGTCTTCTCTCATTCAGGGTAAACATCCTAAATTTTTTCAGCCAGTCTTCATATGATATGGTTTCCAAGTTTCATCCTGCCTTTGTTGCTCTCCAGAGATATACTACAGTTTGTCAATATCTTTACAAAAATATGACACATAAAAGTGAATTCCTAAGGTGGTCTAACAAGGATAGAATACAATGGGACTCTTACCTCCTCATTCTGGTCAATGTATTGAGACCAGACATGATTTCATTGCATTGGGCTACTTCTAATATGCAAACTTCTTGTATCAATGGAGATCTCAATCAGCTCTACAATTTATGATCATTTGGAGTTGTTTGGGACACAGAGAGCTTAAATGAATTGCTCATGGTCAAGCAGTCAATAAGTAGAGATGAGAATTGAGCCCTGGTCTTCCTGATGTCAAGGTCACCTACATTATCCACTACACCACTGCTTTTCAGAAAGTTCTGGACATCATATCCCTATTAATACAGGCTAAGGCAGCGTTAGATTTTTCAGTCAACATGTCATATTGTTGCTTCATATTGAGTTTAAAGTATAAAAATAAAACACAATGCTTTGAAAGAATTATTATCTAGCCAGAATTCTCCTTATATTTGTGCAGTTGACTTTTGAATCCAGTTGTAGTACTTTACATTTATCCTGTTGTATTTCATTTTATTAGTGTTGAAAATCTTTTTGGATTCTAACTTATGTCCACTATTCCTCCCACACTTTTCCACCTCTTCACCTCATTCATTGTTCTCCTTCATAATAGCAGGGAAACAAAATGGAATGACAATGTCAAGGTCATTGTACAGTGCAGATGATAATCTTTCAGGTGAAGGATCAGACGATTAAGGAGAACTCTAGCAAGAATCTTGCTGCCGATGACTAAGAGAGAGAGAGTCCCTTTTATTGCCATAGAACAACCTATTTCTTTTTCCATCATAGAGATCGACAACAGAGCATTCTTGATCCCCTGGAGGATAACCTCCTCTTGCTATATAATGTGGAAGATTTCACTCAGCTTTTGTATGAGTAGTAGACCCCCTGCCTTATAAATTTCAACTGAAATAGAATCAGCACCAGAGTCTTTTCCACACAAGAGGAACCTAATGGCATTCAAAACCTTTTTTACTTTTTTTAAAGTTGGAAGTTCAGCTAGACAGGGATTGACTTCAACCTGAGGTGTACGGCCAATAGCTTCAGCATTGGTTGATAACAGTCTGTTGAGACCACTATAGAAGTGATTTTGGTAGTTATCCTCTCTCCAGAATCATGTTCTTAATCATCAATTATTGTGGCTCCATCAGTGCTAAGTAGCTTAGAAGCACCACAGGTTTTTGGCCCATAAATAGCCTTAGAAGTATGTTGGATTGTTATCAGCATCACACTGAATTTCATCTGCCTTCTTACTGAGCCAAGAGTCCTGCATCTCCATAAACCTTGCTTGTACTTTACGTTTGATGGAGTTAAGCACTGCCTTCTTAGAGATGGACTGTTTTTCATATAGTAGCTTCTGAATTTCCTCATCATCTTCATCAAACCAGTCCTGATGTTTCCAAGTATTCTGGTCCAAATGAGTAAATGCAATATTGTATAACACATCTCTGAAAGCTGCCCACTCCTTTTCTGCTTCACTGTTGTCAACCCTGTGTTGTCTCAGCTTTCTTCCTAAATTAGCAACAAACTATTCACTGATTGAGAAGAGCTCTTTCCTATTCACTGATGTTGAGTTTTCTGATAATCATCTTGCCTTGGAGCCATCACTTTTGTTTCATGCTAATGTTTAGCTTGGAGAGGATGATTCTATGATCAGTCCAGCACTCTGCACTACACATTGCCTTCATCACTCGCACATCCTCTCCCTATTTATGTTGAAAATCTTTTTAGATCCTGACTCTTTTGTTTAATGTGTCTACTATTCCTCCTCTTCACCTACAACCTTACTCACATGCAGATACTCTCTCTTCCTTTCTAGAGCTCTTTATTGTCTTCCTCCATTTGAATGTGAGCCTCTTGAATATAGAGGCTATTTTCCCCTTATATTTGTATTTCCTACACTTAGCACAGTGTCTGGCATATAGTGGTGGATATATCATCTCTCTCTCTCTCTCTCTCTCTCTCTCTCTCTCTCTCTCCATCTATCTATCTTTCCTTTTCTACCAAGAAAAACAACACTTAGGGAGTGAAAGATAAAATAAAATGATTGTAAAGGTGTTGAATTCTAGTGTAATTGAGGTCTTGGCAAAGGATCATCTAACAACTGGGAGGTCACGACACCAGGCATCCCTAAATGAACTATATTCTATGATCCTGCAAGTATTATTGAATATGATGAATAAGTTTCTGCAGGTAATCTGTAAAGTCATGGAGAATAAGAAATGTATAACAGGATGAGTAAATTCTAAATTTTCAAAATAGAGAGCAACATGATGACACCACCAGAAGACAATGGCAAATCTGGAGTGTTTGAGATGTCTCCCACATGGTCATAGATGTTTTTCCCTGCCCTGTGGTGTTTCTCCTGAATACAGTTTCTTTCGATTTAATTCTCAGCCATCATTCTCTTTGCTGACAACAGGAAAGTCTGCAGTATTAAGGGTTTTTGAGTTGAATTCTCAGTGATTTTTATTTCTTCATTCATAAATTCTAATGACAGTAAAAATAGAATTTAAGTAGTTTTATAAAGTAGACATTGAGGGCTCCCATCACACATGACCCTTGAGAGAGACACCCAAGTTCAAAATCCTCTGTGAGTTAGCACTCATTTAAAACCAGTATGTTTATTTTTACTAAGTCACAAAAAAAGGGCATAGTTCAAAGCAAAAAAAAAAAAAAAGTTCAATTAAACAGTTTAACAAATTAAATAACAGCAGAACAAGAGCTCTTCCACAGATTAGCATAACACAATATTACTCAAAAGAGTGTCTATATGCAGAAAACGTGCTTAGGGAACATAAATGAAAGGGTACAATATACAAAGAGCATTTATAGACAGAAAACCCTATGAAAGCTTCATACATATGGAACCTATGTGATCTTGGCTTGTGTGTGGAGGGCATATACATAGAGAGTACAGATGTATGCCCAAGGAAATTCATATATCTGATACTACAGAGCTGCTGATGACTTCGGCTGATACTCTCTACCTGTGGGCAGCTAAGTGGTGCAGTAGATACTCTGGAGTCAGGAGGACCTGAGTTCAAATCCAGACTCAGACACTTACTAGTTATATGACCCTGGGAAAGACGTTTAACCTCTGTTTGCCTCAGTTTCCTCAACTGTAAAATGGGACCCAAGAGAAGGAAATAGCAAACTACTCCAGTATCTTTGCCAAGAATACCTCAAATGGGGTCATGAAGAGTTGGACACAACTAAACAACTTAACAACAGCAACAATGAAAACTGCTCACTGCAGGGCCTCACGTTGTTCCTGGATGGTGTGTCTCTGATCTCCATTGGCCATTACATTGTCTATTCTGGGCATCCCTGCTAGTCACTAGCTTTGTTATTTGTTGTGCTTCCCTCTGCTACTATCTGTTTGCTTTCATTTGCTACTTTGCTACCATATGGTTCTTTATAAGGGATAGCTATTTTTCTTTTTAGTCCACATAGTCCCAGGGCCATACAGACACACTCAGTAAGGAAGCCAGCAAAGCCCTGTAAAAGCCTTCATGCTAGAATTAAGTCTCTTAATTCTGTTAAATTTCTGCTATTCCCCCTTGAAAAGTCACTTGTCCCAGCCAAATAGGATGGAGAGCTAGAAAATTCCTTTCAACTCCTAATAAATTCCTTATTGTCAGTCTGCATCTTGTTAAACCCTTTTTAGGGACTCCATTTCATAAAACCACACAGGGACAATATGAGTCAAGCGACACAATGTTTGCCTCAGTTCCCACAATTCCAACTTCATGAACATTAGCCTAGAAATAGAAATAAAAGACAAGGTGAAGCTGATGGATCTAGAGGCCTCTACCATAGAAATTTCTTCTACATTCTTGCCTTTATTATGCATAGGTGGCAAAGTGGGTAGAGTGCTATACCTAGAGTTCAAATGTAGTGAGAACAAAAGCTAGTTTTCTGACTCTGAACAAGTGACTTTATGTTTTGTGCCTCGGTTTCCTCAACAATAAAATGAAATAATAATAGAACCTACTTCCTAGAGTTGTTGTGAGGATCAAATGAGATAATATTTGTAAAGTGTTTTGCAAGCGTTAAAATATGAATGCTAGTTATTATTGTTATTATTGTTGGCAGTATTAGAATTGTTAGCCTTTGCTTGTGTAATGTTAGTGGAAAAGGAAAATCTTCCCTGTCCATTAATAGGCCTATGTGACCACATGTGTTCAATCACAGCTATGATACATCCTGAGTCACATAGAGCCCATTGAGAGAGGAACTTGCTTAAGGAAGAACTTGCTTAAAGGGGAAATTTGCTTACTGGGAGGCTTGCTTGTAGGAAGGCTTTCACACTTTTGGGTGTACTAAACTAATTAAGCACAGAGTCATGAGGGTTGTGATGCCTTCTGGCTCTGAGGAGTGCATATATATTCTGAGGTGAGATTTTGCTTTGGGAGTTTGCTTATGAGAAGGACCTTGTGATTCCCTGGATGAGACTCTGAGTAGCTGTTTGTTAAGAGCTCTCCAACTACTCAGATGTAGTGGTGCTCCCTGATCTAGCGGTATATGTAGGTGGTTGTAGTACTTTGATCAACCCTGTCTGTTTTGTCTTCTTTTCTCTGCTTGTGTTTTTTCCATGTTCAGGGTACTGATCTTTCCCCTGAACTAGCAAATGTAATTAAGGTAAGATTGTTGACCCCTTAAAAGTTGATTCCCTTTAAGAAAAGCAAATCAAAGAACCTGTGCTAGCAGGCTATCCTGGGTGTGCCGGGGTGCTTGCTGTTACAGCTTGACATGCCTCTCAATATCAAACCAACCTTGCTGGTGTTGCTGCATTAGAATCTAAACTTACAGGTTAGAGATGTATTAGAGACCATTAAGTCTAATCACTGTGTAGATATGAAAACTGGGGTCTAGTGAGGTGAAGTAATTTGACCAAAGTCAGAAACCAGGTACTCTGATGTCTTTGTTGAATGTCCTTTCCCCTTTGCTGTGCTTTTTGCCAGAGGCACTGATGCTGTCTGTTTCCTGACCTTCCTTTACTATGGGCAGGCCAGGAGAAAGAACTAAGCAGAGTCTAGGACTGATATCTCCCATAGGGAAGAGACATAATTGGTACATCTTCTGATTTCTGCTTGCTATGAATAAATGACTTTGTTTGCTATTGTAGCACATGTTTAGTGTGAAACTTTCCTTTGGTGGGAAAGAATGCAAGACTTGGACGTGTAGCTTGGGGCATTAAGATCATTAAGAGATAATGATCAGGAGCTCAGGTTGAACCTAAAAATGATTTCCTCTATATCGGCAATACTTAGGTGTTATAGATACCATTCTATAGCCTAGAACTCTTACTCTGAGGAAAGCAGAGTAACAAGACTTTGGCTCAAACCTCCTGCTCCGCTCCTGGAAGGAATCAAAATTTCCTTTGCAGAAGGGTGCATGGAAGAGACTCTAAAGGTATTCATGTCTCCCTGTAAGCCATATCCAGACAGATCCATGTGGACACAGATAACCTACGTAAGTAACAAAACACAGCATACCATCTCCTTACATTTGGGAACCTATCCACAGGAATATATCAATAATTTCTGGCAGTTTTATTTTTTATAAGAAATTGTGGAAAGTTTTGTTGTTTTTTTTTTAAACCTTGGACATTTTAAAAAATAGTGTTGTTTTGGTGAACTGCCATATTTCGCCTCAAGAATAGTCTATTGTTTTCCAAATGGATATACTTAAGTCAAGCTTTTAAACAGAATCACGCTACTACTTCCCCACATATATCTGACTGCAACAGGAACTGGATTAAAAAGAAAATCCTACAGGATATGATTTTTCTTCAGGTATACATACTTGGAATTAAGAGAAAGCATACAATAGTCACTCATGGCACTGAGGTCACTTTCCCATTTGGGAAAAACCATCTAAACAGAAACTCTGAGGCAAATGAGTAGGAGAGTTGGCCCATCTCACGAGACCAAGGAACATGTCTAATTCAGATGAAAGGTTCCCAGCACATGAGAATATTGTCCACATTGGATGTTCTTTTGGAAAGAAATTTGCATCCTGTGAGCAACATCCTGTTTGGAGGCTCAGCTCTCTGTGCTTTGTAAAGTATTGAGAAAGTATTGGAAAGTTTTCTTTGCTCTCACATTGCTGACATGGCATCTCAGTGGATTATGAACAACAGAAAACAGGGCTGTCAATAAGAGTTGGAAGTTTGGGATTTTTTTTTCGTCTTTTGCAGCAATTTGATTTCAGTTATTTGATCCCCAAGTATGTATACTCTCACTCTGTTTTCTATTTTCCTCCCAATTCATGGATAATATAAAAGCTCCATGTAACTGAATCAGCAACTTAAAGAGCTTATATAAGATGACAAAGAACTTCACTCCATATAGTGATGGCTTCCATTTATATTGGGCAAACAGAAGGGTGGCTGAATGTAACATTGATCCCCCTAGATATCTAGGAACTGAAGTATCAGTTTGGAAACTGAAACTATGAGAATGCAAAGATGGATTTCTGTGCCATTATCAGATTCTTAGACTGTCTGGGTAAATAGATTGTCTAAAGGTCCTCAAGGAAAGGTTGGATGAGCGCATGCCCAGTTTGATGTAAAGAAACTCCTGGTTGGGGTGTAGGTTAGAACAAATAATCTCTGAAGGCCCTTCTAAGACTGAACTTCTGTGACTAGTTCTTTTAAAATGTGATTATAATAAAAAAAAAATCATGAAAGGAAATTGTCACGAAAAGAACAATAAACTTGAAGCCAATCAACAAGGGATCCAACCCTGACTCTGTCCATTTATCACTTGCCCCAAATTTAACTGTTTGCATCATTTCTTAAGTCTCATTTTCGTCAAATGCAAATCAAGAATTTGAGGCTATATGACCTCTATAGCCCATTCCAGGTCCAAATCCTATGATCCTATGATGACATAATTGGTGATAAAAATAATAATGATAGCTGGCATTTATACAGCATCTACTATCTGCCGGACACTCAGCTAAGTGCTTTATAAATATTGACTCAATTGATCCTCATAATAATCCTGTGAGGTAGATGCTGTTATTGTCCCCATTATGTGGATGAGAAAACAGAGGCAGAGATTTAGATTTAGTGACTTGCCCCAGGTCACAAAGCCATTAAGTGCCTAAGGCTATATTTGAATTCAGGTCTTTCTGACTTCAGTCAAGTGCCCTATCCATTATAATACCTAGATGCCTAACGCTTAAAACCCTGGCTCTGTGAGCCAACACTAAATCTGCCAGAATTTTACAGAGGGGGTAACAAAATTAAAGTGGTATGTCCCGGAGAGACAGGATGACCCAATATTTCTCCATTCCCCCATACTGGGGAGGTCAGTGACTAAACTTCATTGAGTTTACTGTGCTTTGTAAAACCAAATTCTCTTGTCATTATAACTGCTGCTGATGTTACCTGGTGTCTTGAAATTTGGGACAGAGCCAGTGTCAGAATTCACTGTGGCAGAAGGAAAATGCTAACTTGAGAGTTATTTTAGGTGGAATGTAGAGAGTGCAACAGTATTTATAGATCATGTCATATTTTTGTATTGGCAAATATACTTGCATCATACCTTACATACATACATATACATATATATGACATATATCCCTCCATTTACATAGCATTTTAAGTTTTATAAAGCACTTTACATATTATCTCATCTTACCCTCAAAACTATCTTGTGAGCTGCTACTGTTATTCCTATTTTACGGATGAAGAAGCTGGGGCTGACAAAGGTTGAATAACTTCCACTTAAGTCTGTACATGCAGGACTTGAACTCAGGTCTTCTTGACTCCAAATCCTATACTCTATCCACTGAACCACCTAGCTGCCTACTTACTACTTCATCTAGTTACAATGCTAAAAGAAAATCCTTCTGGTGTCCATCACATTAGACTGTAAGATCCTGGAGGGCAGGCCCTCTGATTTGATATGTTTTATGTTAGAATCAAAGAACTCAGAGATAAATAATCAATATTGTGTAATTTTTTTACAATCGGAAAGACTGGACCCTTTTAAGAAGAAAGAAAGAAGAAAGGAAGAGGGAAGGAAGGAAAGGGAGAGAGAGAGAGAGAGAGAGAGAAGGAAAGAGAGAGAGAGAGAGAGAGAGAGAGAGAGAGAGAGAGAGAGAGAGAGAGAGAGAAAGAGAAAGGAGGGAAGGAAGGAAGGACAGAAGAAAAGGAGGAATGAAGGAAAAAAGGAAGGAGGGAAGGAGAGAGGAAAGGAGGAGGGAGCAACAAAGGAAGGAAGAGAAAGAAATAAAGGAAGGAAGAAAAGAAGGAAAGAAAGAACAAAAACTATCGAATATGATTCTTTTTGGTTTTGCTAAGGAAAAAAGAACAGGTGGGTTCTCTATTTTGGAAAAAAAGTGCTTTACTTGAAAGCAATGTGTTCCATCTGCACCTGTTTTCTAGAATTCTTCCAATGGAAGTAAAGAAAAAAGAGTGAGCAAGAACTCACATGATGGTGTCTACAATCTGAAGGGAGGAAAATTGGAACACAAACCAAGCATCTCACTGTAGAGATCATGGGCAGCAGTCACAGAGCACTTGCTTCTCTACTGAAAGCAAAAATGAAAATCCTTTCATATTTTTTTTTCCTCCCATGAGCCAACTTCAGTGATAGGCCCTGGCCGTTGGATTTTTGCAGAGCTTGTGTTTGATCTTCCAGGGAGAAATTGCTTTCAGGTGTTCACATAGGATCATAGATTTGGAAGGAATCACAAAGGCCACCTAGTCAACCTTCCAATATGACAGATGAGGAAACTAATGCCCAGAGAGGTTAAGTGAAATGCCTTTGGGCCCAGAGCTAGTGTCAGAGGAGAGATTTGAACTCTGATTCCCCAGTCTAGCACCTTTAGTTACTACATAATGCTGACTCTCAGATCTGGTTCCCTTCTCCCGAAGTCCTTCTGATACTTTCTCCAGGAGGCCCTCCTTGAGCATGAAGAATTTTTGGCTTCCCTCAAGACGAATATAAGCAAAATGACCCACCCATTTACTTTTGCCTTACTTATATTTCTGGAATCCCTTCCATCATATTCTTTTCTGAGGGTCTTGGTTCGAAGTAAAAATTGCCCATAAATGTCTAAAAAGAGAGCCTCTTTCTGAGACTCTCGGATGATTTGGAAAAAAAAAAATGGGGGTTAGGAGAAAGCTTAGAATCCTAGGAAAAGCTCTGCAGAATCTCATTTAAAAAATCCTGTTGATTTAGATACATTTAAGTAATTGTAATATAATTACAAAAGCAAAAGATAAATACCAGCTAACATCTCTCTAAAAGACATACAGCAAGGATTTTTAATCTTATGTATGTCATGGATATCTTTGGGGGCTTGGTGAAATCCTTTTCAGGAAAAAAAAAATTTAAATGTATAAAATAAAATATGTAGAATTATAAAAGAAACCAATTTCATTGAAGTATAGTTATTGAAATACTTAAAAAAAAGTCCTTGGACCCCAGGTTAAGAGCCTCTGCTATAGAGTATGTCTACTTTTTGGCCATAGGAGGCATTTAAAGTATATTCCAGATATAATAACAAATTATTTGTTTTCACACTGTGAAAGTGTTATGATAGGGGCAGCTAGGTGGCACAGTGAGTAGAGCACTGGCCCTGGAGTCAGGAGGACCTAAGTTCAAATCCAGCCCCAGACACTTGACATACTTACTAGCTGTGTGACCTTGAGCAAGTTACTCAACCCCAATTGCCCTACCTTCCCCCCTCAAAAAAAAAAAAAAAGTAGCATGATTGTTATGATCTTTCAGAGCTAAATGTCTCTTTTTCTTTAGATTATTTTGTAGACTTCTGAGAAGAAATTGATAAAACCTTTACCCAGAAAAGTCACTGTCTAGGGAAAATTTAATAGTTTTGGGGTTTTTTTTGTATTTTTTTTTCTGTCAGTTTTGCTGTATGTTCTCTCCTTTCTCTGTTGCTTAGCATTTGGTCTGTTGTGCATGTGTGGAAAGATAAGTATATACTTCACCTGACTGAAGGACATTATCATCAACACAGGTACTACTGAAATAGTGCACCAGAAATACCAGCCCTATCTTGCTTGTAGCTTGTTTTGTTTCGTTTTGTTTTTTCCCCTACCATTCTGTCATTTCCCACCCACTCTGGAAATGCTATCAAATCTGTCTAGGAGGAGCCTCCCTAGGTAAAACTTTTCATGATGTATCCCACTTTTCCTAACCCAATCCTCTATTCAACCTAACCTTCTTCCTCCAACTCTTAGAAACTCATTTTATGTTGTTTATAATCCAATCCAATCTAAAAAATTCAATAAATATTTATTAAGTGCCTAGGATATTCCAGGCACTGTAATAAATATGAGAATATAATTAGTAAAATGAAAGACAGTCCCTGCCCTCAATGAGCTTACAACATACTAAAAGGAGGCAGCAAAGCGGAGTGCAGAGGGGGACTCAAGGAGGGACCTGGCTTATCTTTGTTCTATTGAGTCAAAAGAAACTTCTATGGAGGTCAAAAGAAAAGTGAGATATGCAAATTTATAGAATCCACCCTTAATGTTCACAGGGAATCTTTGTGCCCAAACTGGGGTAGAACATTCTGAGCTCACATTGGTCTGATTAGCCACAGCTGGAACCACTGTAACTTGAAGTGATGTAATTTTTGGTCCTCTTCCAGAATGAAGGACAACAACCAAGAACCACCACCATCAGGGAATCAAAACCATGAAAAGCAGCAGATACAATAAGGGGGTAATCTTAGGATCCAATTTCTTCCTTCTGTAAAGGAGGGCATTGCAGGGTTGTTTGATATTCTACCCCCCAAGCCCTCCAAACAGGGAAGAGGAGACTGAGGGAGGTGGAGTCAGTCAAGGCTTGAGTTAACATCAAGGTGGTGAATTTAGATGTGATGAGCTTGTTCTGGAACAAGTATTACCTTGTATCTGTTGATATTTTCTAAATATTGTCTTTGATTGGTTTATGTAGCATTTTTGCATAAGTAGCTCTCTGAAAGTAGATCTTTTGTTGTTATTGCTTCCTCATCCTGTATATCCTTGAACATTGAGTGTTTTTTTAATTTAGTAATGGTACAGAATAGAGCATGAAAGTGCTCTGTGTTGACAGTGGTATTGCTGATCACACCTCCTAGCATTTCCGATTTTACCACTAGGGGACACTGCTAACCATTTGCCCAAGTCTGCTCAAAAATAGGGACCATGCATCAATAATACCATGCTCACCCCATGGGCTATACCTGCACAAGAGGTCACGTCAGAGAAACACAAGTTTCCTGGCTCTCAAATAATATCTCTGTCCTTTCTGTAGGTAATGGCAAGCATCTCATTAGCCAAGGGGTGTGATTTCCATAACTATTAAATTAGATTCTAGGGAGGAAGGAAGGAAGAAAGGAAGGAAGGAAGGAAGGAAGGAAGGAAGGAAGGAAGGAAGGAAGGAAGGAAGGAAGGAAGGAAGGAAGGAAGGAAGGAAGGAAGGAAGGAAGGAAAGAAAGAAGGAAGGAAGGAAGGAAAGAAGAAAGAGAGCGAAGGAGGGAGGGAGGAAGGAAGGAATCATCCTTTAAACATCTACTATGTGCCAACCACTAAGCTAAGCATTTTGTAAATATTATCTTATCTGATCCTCACAACAACCCTGGGTGGTAGGTACTTCTATTTTACAGCTGGAAATACTGAGGAAGACAGAGGCTAAATAACTTGCCCAGGGTCGCACAACTTATAAGTGTCTTTCTTCCTTGCTTCTAAAGTGAAGTAAGATTTAAGGCACAGAGACAGAGCATAGCTCCATCCAAACCCCCTAGTGACATATTTACAGAACCAGGTCTGGCTAGGAACAGGGTGAATAAACAAAGCCAGGAGAATAGAAAAGTTGGTTGCTTGGGAATTAGCTAAGGATATAATCTTACATCATTAAAAATGCCACCATGTGGTTGCCTGAAAAGGGTGTTGAGACAAATTGTTGGAGAGGTAAACTGTTATATAAGTCTGAGGTATCCCTGCTAATTAAACAGAGACCATATTCTTTTCTGTATGGGAAAGACATCACCCCTGCTCTGGCTTCATTTTCAGTTCAATTGTGTATTATCCTCTACTCTAGAATCCCTTTTCCCTTTGAATTAGGTCATACCTACCCCCAGCTTTTGGTTAGCCCCACTATCTGCTGTTCCCTTGTCAATAAACTCCACTTTTTCCCTGTTATCTCTAGAACCAAGTACAAACTTTACTGTTTGGTATTTAAACTCCTTCACAGACTGTTTCCAACTACCTCTCCCGGCTAAATATACATTAATATTCCTAGAATGTAGAGAACACTCTTGTAGTAGGAAGGCCAAATTTATAATCTCAAATATAATCATGTATATGTTTGAATGGTTCGAAATCGCAAGGTATGAGAGATTCTCTAAGTAGAAAACAATAAAAAATTTATTTAGGCCCCACCGCAGCAGATCCATGAACCAGCCTCCCCATTCTGACATCTTGACAAAAAGACTCAAGGCCCAGAAAGCCCGCCTCACAAGAGTAACCAGGAGGCCACAGAAAAACAAGATAGTATTTAGCCAAATCATTTTTACTGGCCTCAAGTTCCTGCTTGCACTCCTGGGTCTATCCACGGGTCATCAGCTCTGCTTCCACAGCTTCCTGTTTCTGCAGCTTCCTGCCTCCCCAGCTTCCTGCTTCCACAACTTCTGCTTCCACTGTAGTTGTCTCTTGGCTCACCTTTCCTCACAGACGAGCTTCTGGCATTCTCAAACCCCTCCTCAATGACCAGAGACCATTGGTTCCCGAGTTGGCCCCTCTTAAGTCATCAATCTACACCCACACAGGTTTCACACCTGATAGGGCTCTGGGCCTGGGGCTTAGCACTTAACAGCTGAAAGTACTTTCACTCAAAGTAAACAAAAGCCATGCTAAGAAGACAATTTTGCTTAACAACACAACTCTATACTCCAACCTCTTCTTTCTCATGTATGGCATTCCATCCCTTTCCTTTTTCATCTCTTCCTCTTAGAATCCCTTCAAAACTCACTTTAGATGCCCTCTCCAATACAAAGCTTTTCTTAATTTCCCCCTCCTCCACCAACCTTGAGTAGCTCCTCCCAAATGACCTAGTATTTATTTTGCATATGTTTTATGATCATATGTGTATTATCCTTTGATATAATATATGTTCCTTGAAAACAGAGACTTTCAATTTTATCTTTGAATCCTCAGGTCCTAATACAATGCCTGGCTTGGAGAAGTCACTTCATATATGCATTTGTTATGATTGATTATCTCTTACTATTCATACCTGATACTCAACATCAATGGCTGGAATGGTATAGCAACGTTGACCAGTCCACTATAGACATAAGTTATCTAATCTTAACAGGGTCCTTGTTTCCTGCAGTTCCTAGGACTCTTCCCTGACTGACTTTGTGTCATTTACCACAGCAAACATTGCAACCTCATCTTCTCTTTGGAATGCTGCACTGAAGAGCCTTCAGAGGGGTCTGGGTTCAACGATTATCCAATAACTACACTCCTTGGATTCTACATTAGATTATAATCTCCCTAAGGGCAAGGGTTCTCTTTTTCTTGTCTGTATCCCTAGTCCTTTGCAAGTGGTAGTTGCTTTGTTGTTTAGTCCAGTTCACTCTTCGTGACCTCATTTGAGGTTTTCTTGGCAAAGGTACTGGAGTGGTTTGCCATTTCCTTCGCCAGCTCATTTGACAGATGAGGAAACTTGAAGTAAACAGGGTTAAGTGACTCACCCAGGGTCACACAGCTAGTAAATGTCTTTGAACTCCAGGAGATGAATCTTTCTGACTGCAGGCCCTATACTCTATCTACTGTGCCACCTAGCTGCCCCCAATAGCTGCTTTATAAATGTTTATTGAATTGAATTTTCAAGCTTCTTTTGCTTTTTTCAAGCTTCTTTCAGCAGAGCAGAGTCTCTACTACAGTGAGAAAATGGCATCCATTAATTATCTTGAACTTCCTCTTCTCTCCTGTTCTTCGAGTCATAACCTTTCTACATGATCCCAGTTCTCAGCTTTGGGCTAAGAATGAAGTGGTACCATCTTCTTTTCTGAGGCAAAATCATTTATTTGCACCTTGATGAAATTGCCTCCCATCTCTTACAAGAGTTTTCTCCTTCCATCATTCGCTTTTCTTCATCTCTAATCTTTTTTTTTATGAGCTAATTCCTTCCTAATTGCCTACAAACACAAACACGCGATCCTTAAATATTCTGTGATCCTGCCATCCCCTCAAGCTGTCATCTCAGACTTTTTTTTTTCTTTTTCACAGCTCACGCTTAGGATGAGAAGGCTTCACATTGTATCCCCATGGTTTTATCTCCCGTTATCTTCTCAATCTCTTTCAAATTTTATTCAGCTCTCCCCAATGATATGAATGATGTCTTAATAGACAAATCTAATGGAATATTCTCAAGCATTACTCTTCTTTTTAAAAGTATTTGTTTATTTAAAAAAATTCCCAAGTGCATGTAAAAACAATTTTTAATGTTTGTTTTTAAATCTTTGAGTTCCAAATTCTCTCCCTTCATCCCTTCTGACTTCCCCCTCGCCCACTGAGAAGGCCAGCAGTTTGATATAGGTTATACATGTGTAGTCATGCAAAACATATCCATGATAGTCATGCTGTGAAAGGAAACACAGACTAAAAAAACTCAAGAAAAATAAAGTTTAAAAAAAGTATGCTTCAATCTGTATTTAGACACCATCAGTTCTTTTTCTGGGGATGGATAGCATTTTTCAGCATATGCCCTTCAGAATTGTCTTGGATTGGTGTATTGCTGATAATAGCTAAGTCATTCATGGCTGATCATCTTACAATATTGCTGTACTTTGTACACAGTACATTTCACTTTACATCAGTGCATGCAAGTCTTTCCAGGTTTTTCTGAGACCATCCTGCTCATCATTTCTTATAGCACAATAGTATTCCATCATAATCACATACCACAATTTGTTCAGCCATTCCCAATTAATGGACATCACCTCAACTTCTAATTCTTCACCCCCAGAAAAGAGCTGCTATAAATATTTTTGTACATATAGGTCTTTTTCCTTTTTTTTTTTTTTTAATCTCCTTTGGGATACAGACCTAGTAGTGGCATTGTTAAGTCAAAGGAAGTGCATCATATCTTTTGATCATTTATTAATTGGGGAATGGATCTTATTTTTTACAAATTGTCCATTCTCTATATGTTTGAGAAATGAGGCTATTATCAGAGAGACTTGCTTAATTTTTTTTCACTGTTATTACTACTATTTCCCTCCATCCTACCCCCCCCCCATTTATTCCATGCTATCTCCTTCATCCTGCCCCTCCTCAAAAGTGTTTTGTTTTTGACTACTCCCTTGCCCAATCTGTCTTCCCTTCTATCAACTCTGTCCCTTCTCTTATCCCCTTCCCTTCTTATTTTCCTGTAGGGTAAAATAGATTTCTACACCCAAATGAGTGTATACACTATTCCTTCTTTGAGCCAATTTTGATTAGAGTAAGGTTCACTCACTCCCCCTCATCTACCCAGCCCCTCTTCTGTAAAAATCTTTTTCTTGCCTCTTTCATGTGAAATAGTTTACCCTATTCTACCTCTCCCTTTCTGTTTATCCCAGTACATTCCTCTCTCACTTCTTAATTTTATTTTTTTAAGTTTCATTCCTTCATATTCAACTTACACCTGCACCCTCTGTCTATATAAACTCATTCTAACTACCTTAATAATGAGAATGTTCTTGTGAATTACAAATATCATCTTCCCATGTAGGAATATAAGCAGTTTAACCTTATTAAGTCTCTTATGTTTTCCCTTTCCTGTTTACCTTGCTATGCTTCTCTTGAGTCTTGTATTTGAAAGTCAAATTTTCTATTCATCTCTTATCTTTTCACCAAGAATGCTTGAATGTCCTTGATCTCATCGAATATCTATTTTTTCCCCTGAAAGATTACATTCAGTTTTGCTAGGTGGGTGATGCTTGATTGTAATCCTATCTCTTTTGCCCTTCAGAATATCATATTTCAGAATATCGTATCAATATCTCCAAACTTTTGGTGTAAAAATTTTGTGCTAAATTTTGTGTTATCCTGACTGTGGCACCATGATACTTAAATTGTTTCTTTCTGGCTGCTTGCAATGTTTTCTCCTTGACCCAGGAACTCTGGCATCTGGCTATAATATTACTGGCAGTTCTCATTTGGGGATCTTTTTCAGGAGGCAATTGGTGGGTCCTTTCAATTTCTATCTTACCCTCTGGTTCTAGAATATCAGGGCAGGTTTCCTTAATAATTTCTTGAAAGGTCATATCTAAGCTCTTTTTTTGATCATGGCTTCCAAGTAGTCCAATAATTTTAAAAATTATCTCTCCTGGATTTATTTTCCAGGTCAGTTATTTTTCCAATGAGATATTTTATGTGGTCTTCCATTTTTTTTTTCATTCTTTTGGTCCTGTTTCATTGTTTCTTGATTTCTCATAAAGTCATTAGCTTCCTCTTGCTCCATTCTAATTTTTAAGGAATTATTTTCTTCAGTGAGCCTTTGGACTTCCTTTTCCATTGGGCCAATTCTGCTTTTTAAGGCATTCTCCTCATTGACTTTTTGGACTGCTTTTACCATTTAACCTAGTCTGCTTTTTAAGATATTATTTTCTTCAGTACTTTTTTTTTGTTTGTTTCCTTTGCCAAGCTTTTGACTTGTTTTTATGATTTTCTTGCATCACTCTCATTTCTCTTCCCAATTTTTCCTCTACTTCTCTTACTTGATTTTCAGAATACTTTTTGATCTCTTCCCTGGCCTAAGACCAATTCATATTTTTACTTGGAGGCTTTGGATCTAGGAGCTTTGACTTTGTTGTCTTCTGAGATTATGTTTTGATCTTCCTTGTCACCACAGAAACTTTTTATAGTAAGAGGGTTTTGGGAGGGGTTTGTTTGTTTCTTTTTTTTTGATTTGTTTTCCATTGTTTGCTAATTTTTCTCATTTTCCCAGCCTATTATGAGTTTAAACTGTTTGTTAAAGCAGGACTCTACTTCCAGGGTGGAGGGCACATTGTCTCCAGATTCAAGAGTTTTGTGCAGCTGTTTTCATAAATGCTTCTAGGGACCTGTAAGTTTTCAGTTCTTCCAAGGTGGTATGATCTAAGGAGAGGTGTTTACTTCTCTCCTGGACTTCATTCTGGTCTGTGAAAGACTGCAAGCACTCTTTTCTGCCCTAGAATTGTGGGGAGGTTCCTCCCTTTGTTGTGACTGCAAGGTCTGCTATGGTAGTGTTCCTCCTCACCCTGGGACTGCCACCCAAGATTGAGACTTGGATCCAAATATGGGCAAAGCAACAGAGTCCTGCCTCAGTGGTAGAAAAAGGACCCCCATAATCTCCTTCTGACCAGTAGTTTGACCCCCTTATCATCTGTGGCCTGAGAGCTCTGGAAGTAGCCACTGCTGCTGCCACTGATGATTCTGTTACTGACTAGGCCTGCTCCTGGTTTGCTGGGGATGTGCTTGTATGCCCTGTGCTAGGCTGTACTCCACTGGGGCAAAATTTCCTGCTGACCTTCTGAGTTGTCTTGGGCTAGAAATTTGTCTCACTTCATCTTTTGTGGGTTCTGCTTCTCTAGAGTTTGTTTAGAGTAATTTTTAAAGGTATTTGGAGGGTTTTGGGGGAGAGTTCAGGAGAGCGCTTGCCTTTACTCTGTCATGGTGCTTCTGCCTTTAAAGTATTACCCTTTTAAACCTGTCTGCAAAACTTCATACTGCTGACCACCTCAGCCTCATATTCTATCTTGTCCATTGACTTTAGAAACATTCTTTTCTCTTGGTTCCCTCCTTACCAGTTGCCTAATTGCTTGTCCTTCTCAGTATCCTTTGCTGGATCATAATCTATGTCTTGTCCCAAAGCAAAGATCAACCCCCAAGGCTCTGTCCTGAGCTGCCTTCTCTTTTCTCTCTCTATCTTCTTAGTTGGTAATCCCATTAGTTCTAATGAGTTTCTGTCATCTTTGGGTTTTAGTTCTATTTTGTTTTAGGCAAATGACTGCAGTTTGTTAAATCCATCAAATGTTTGTTGAGTTAATTTAGTGCAGGCCATAGATTCAGGAAGACATCTTCATGGTTTCAAATTTGGCCTTGGACACTTACTAGTGTGACTCTGGGCAAGTCACTTAACTTTGCCCCAGTTTCCTCATTTGTAAAATGAGCTGTAGAAGGAAATGGCACACCACTCCAGTATCTTTGCCAAGAAAACTGTCAATCAAGAGTTGGACACGACTAAAAATGACAGAACAACAACTATACTCCAATAATGTTTCTGAGAAATGTTCCCTTCTTGAGGAAACCATAAAATTGAACCATCAGCCATCAGTCTGAGAAAAACCTAGTCCAGTGTGGGTGTCAAAGCTCAAATCCCACCATGTGAATTGTCTACTACTCTGAACTATTCTCTGCTAGAGTTTGTATCTCCACCCTCTCAAAATGTTCTTTTAATCTGCTGATTATATCTGGGAGAAAGCCTCAAATAGATACTAATGGGGTCTTTAACACCTGCTAATCTCGCTTTTAACAAGGAGGCTTTTGCCCCAGGCTAAAAGCAGACTATTTCTAAGAAAGTCTTAGAATGCCTTCAGGCCTGAATCCTGAATCTGGAGAGGAGATGGTTTCCTGAAAAGGAAGACTTTCCAATTTGCAAAGCACTTTTAGCCCTCCAGATAACTCTGTGGAATAGGTAAGATATGCTTTTTTTTTTTTTACCCATGGAGTAACTGCAGATCAGAGCCCTTAAATGTCCAAGGTCACCAAGCCCAACTTTGTTGACTGCCTGGTTAGCCTACTTTCTTGTTCACCAAACTGACTCTCAAACAAGGTAGCAGCCTGAATAGATAACCTTAACAGGACAATTGACAGATATCTTCACTTTAGTTTGTAGACATAATCTTGCTATAAATTGAAAGATGGCCAAGAATTAGCAGAAAGAGGTGAAGAGAGTAACATGGTTGGTAGATAATAATAATAATAATAATAATAATAATAATGGAGTAATTTTTCCCCTCAAAATGAAATCTAAATCCTTCTTCCGAGAACCAAGATTAATTAAGGATGAAATCACTGAGACACAGAGAATTTGAAAGAAATCAGTTGGGAATGAAGGCTTAATAAAATTATGTCAAAAGCCCCTATACATAATTTATTTCCTCATTTTTGGCTGAACAACAGTGAAAAGTACATTCTGTAGATCTCCAAAACACAAATGGCACTAGGTCCATTGCTTGAGTATTCTATCCCCAATGGGCAAATGTTTACATAGGGGAGGGAAAGACCAATGGATTGAGGGGAGGGGAGTTGTGAGGAAGGGATGGAGAGGTTACATAAACATACACACACACACACACACACACACACATACACACACACACTCACAGATACACATACGCCCCACACAGACGCACATACACACACCCCAAAGGATTTTAGTGTGCAAGTTCTGATCAATTCAAAAGAACTGAGGACTATTTTAATAAACATAAAAATAAGTTACAGTTGGTCAAGTTGTTAAGTCCACAAACACCTACTATTTACATAGCACTACTACGCTAGGCATTAGGAATATAGACAAAGGCAAAACACACACAGTTCCAGCTTTCAAAATGCTCCCTGTCTAATGATGGATAATTATTAAATTTCTTACATTTCACCAAGTTCGACTTCTTTTCTTTAAAAGGAATGTGAACTATTTTTAAACTCATTAAAAGGGAAGCAGTGATCTCTTGGAAAAGGTGTGGTTCAGTGGAAAAGAACACTGAATATGTTTTCAGAAAACCTGCATTCAAATTCCAGTCCCTTCCCCCAAAGCTGTCCTACTTGGGAAGTCACTGAATCTTGGCAAAGTCACTGAATATCCATCCCTCCACCCAAGTTTTCTTATTTGTAAAATAGGAGAATTAGACTAGATGGGCTCTGAGGTTCCATCCAGCTCAAGATCTAGGATGTTTTCTAAGGCCTGAGAGGCAGGAAGACTTGAGTTCAAATTCCGCTTTAGATGCTTGCTAAAAGTTGTGTGATCTGTGTGCACAGATCTATCTTCACCTGTAAAATCAGAAGGTTGGATTAGATAGCTTTTAGCTTTAAGAGTTTATGGCTCTCAATCTATAATTCTGTGATGTCCATGTACTGAAGAATACTTTATCCTTACATTCTTTTCCCCCTTGACTTTTGTGACACAGGTTGTTCTCAGATTTCCTCCTAATTGTTGCACTCTTTAGTAGATGTGAACATTGCCATAGATCAGAGGTTCTTAAATGTGTGTGTGTGTGTGTGTGTGTGTGTGTGTGTGTGTGTGTGTGTGTGTGTGTGTATGGGTGATTGGGTAGTCTGGTGAGGTCTATTGACTCCTCATCAGAATGTTTTAAAATGCATAAAACAAAAGCCATAGGATTACAAAGGAAACCAAAGACATGGAGACTTCTTTGATTAGTTTTATGCAATTGACAGCTTTTATTGTGCTATGTGATAACATGGTGATAGAAATCAACTAGGCTTCTCCTCAGAACCTCTTCTAGCTGTTCCATAGGCATTGAATCTGGGTTGGCCTTGGGAAAAGTTTAGTCTTGTTAACCTATCCTTCCAGTTTCCAGGGTCTTTTTCCTCCTTGCTACAATGAATTTTTTCAGGTGGAACTTCAGCAGAGGATTGAAATAGATATGTCAGATAAATGGTACTTCTATTTAGACCCCAATAGTGGTTCATGTGAATATAATTACAGAATTCACAGCATGTTTGTGGATCCCACAACTGACATCGTAATAAGAGGAAAAACTTACCAAAACATCAGAGTTAGACTGAGAAATGAAAGTAACACTATCTTAAAGTGTCATATCTATAAAGAGAATAATTTTACACATAGATGGGTGCATGTTTTGCAAATATGTATACAGGCAGTCCCTGACTTACAAATGGATTATGTTCCATTTTTTTTTACTTGTGTTGTTGGGGACTTTGCAAATATTTGCCCAAAGAAATCATCCTATAAATAATGCTTGAGTTCCTAAGATGGACATTTGAAATGAGAAAGGATAGGAGATATTATTAGTGAATTACTAGTAATTAAATAAAATAGAAAAAAAAAACAAACAAAAATGAATAAAATAGATGGAATTTTTGCTTTGCTTTGTTTTGTTTTCACTATAGTTTAAATGTTGGCACTTCAGAAAAAACTGTACCCTTAATGGAAGATGGAAATTTGTATGGGCTCAGTTTCCGAAGGAGATTGTTGGGTGCTTACAAGGGATTTAAAGATTTAGATTTAAATTTGGCATGGGACAGTGGACGGAAGGAATGCTAGATTTTGGTGCCAGAGGAGTAGGCAAATCCAATCTGTTACTCCAGTGTGATATTGGACAAGTCTCTTCTCTAAGCCTTACTTTTCTTCTGTGGAAAATGGTGGTTTGGATTAAATGATCTCCAAGGTTGCTTCTGGTTTGAAATTAGTATGTGCACTGTCCTCATATTTACACTTAAATCATCTGACGACATTGGTTCTTTGTCATGTGTAATTTTACTGAAACACTTCTGGCTCTCTTTTCCTTCACAGAGGTATGTGGCTAGCATTGTTCTCGAGCTTTATTTAAAAAAAAAAAAGCATGTTGATTTTTGCCACAGGGATAGAATGAAGAGTGGGAAAAATTTTTTCTAGAGGCAACTGACCTAGCATTTGAAGAGACAAAACAGAAAAAAAAAAGAGAGAGAGAGAGAGTTTGTGTGTGGTCATGAGAAAAAAGATTATCTGAGGTAATCTCACCCAATCTTCCCGATTTATGAAGAATACAGAAATGGAAGCATAGAGAAATGAATTGACTTAGCCAAGGTCACATACAAAATGAGTATCAAAGGTGGAGTTTGAGACTAGTATTAACTGACTAAGTTAACTAAGTAAAAGAAAGTAAGTTTAACTAAGTAAAACGCTGTGGAAAATGGAAAAGTACAGAACGTACATAGTGTTACTTAAGGGGCAAAAAGAACATGGGAAAAAATAATGTTGATCCAGTCAGTTAACCACACTTTCCAACAGAGGGCGTTATCAGCTCAAGATAGCCCAGTTGCTGTATGGGGCAAGATAACTAGATAACTAGTTTATGGGGCCACTAATAAATGGGCTGGACAGGTTTGTGGTAGCACAGAAGACAGCATGCAACTGGAAGGTCATCTTATGGGATTTATAAAGTGAATCTATGTTGCTACTGCCTTCTCATACAAATTTATAGTAAATTCCTGATTATTTCTAGAATGATAATCTGCATTGTGATTTGTGATTTTCCTGACCCCATTCGGAGTTTTCTTGGCAAAGATATTGGAGTGGTTTAACCATTTCTTTCTCCAGCTCATTTGACAGATGAGGAAACTAAGGCAAACTTGCTTAAGGTCATGAAGCTAGTAAGGTCCAAAGCCAGATTTAAACTAAAGAATATGAGTCTTCCTGAGTCCAGGCTACTGTGCTACTTAGCTGCCCTTTTCATTCATAACAAATCTTATTCTCAAGTTCATTGAAGATGTCTACTCACATATTGCTGTGCTGACATCCTCAGCATCCTCTATTAGCAGAATCTAATTTGTTTTCTTGTAGATTTGTTAACATCTCTAGTGTCTATTTACTCAACATACAGAGAAAGTTTTCAAAACTCAAACATCCACTTCCCTTTTTTTCTGGGAGCCTTTAAGAAAGAATAAACTTCGTGAAAGATTGATTTTTCATGGGAAGAAATTGAGTAGAAGACAAGACAGGAAAAGTTGAGAGTATTCTAGCTCATTCAGAGACATATATTCATAGATGCAAGCTTTATTATTTAAGAGGAATATAAGGGGAAATGTATTCTCAAGCCAATTAAAAATGATTTTTGGATTATCGACCATTAGTGATTATCTACTTTTACTTTCCTTTTGTGAATCAACAATGGTTAATATGTAACTACGTATTTTTTAAAATGCTTCCCATTCTCTCATCCTTCTCCATGCTTCTCTCTCTCTCTCTCTCTCTCTCTCTCTCTCTCTCTCTCTCTCGCTTTCCAATCAACTACACGAAACATGGCTTTGGGAAAGAACTTTTAGCTTTATCCCAAATGCATTGTTTTCTTTTCAATGTCTGGCCATTTGTGAGATGTTAGAATATGGAACAAACAAATTTCCCTGCTATAAAATCTTTTTTGGTCTATTTACATAAATCAAAACAGATGCTGCTACAACGTTTACACAAGGAATTACAGATCACAGATGGATGAAAATCAAGCCTGGCTAGAAGTATTTTTAAACTACAACTGTTTAAAATGTATAAATTTGGTACTAGGGGCTTGAAACCTATGGTTTTGGTAAGGATCCCATAAAGAGACATAAGATGAGCATCTAACTAGAGAGAATTTCCTGTTTTCCACTTCACTATGATCCCTGAGTTAGGAAGTGATATCTCTCTCACCATTACCTTTATTTTTAGATATGACTGAAGAAAAGAGACCTAAGATTATATGCAAAAGACATATTTAAATAAGCTGTAGCATAGGTTAGTCTGAATTTTTAGCAGTATTATCGGTTCTTGTTACTGTTTTTTTCTTAGCAAACGTTCTAATCAAATATATGATGGATCTGAATTGACTGTGAAGAAAACAAAAAAGTCATTTGTTAGGGCTGCTTCAGGTCAAGGATGCCAAGGCCAGGTCAAATCAACTGTTCTTTAATGATACGTGGCACAGGGCCTAAGAGTCATTCAAGTCAACAAAACACAGATTCGTGAATCTCGTAAGGAATGTTAGTGTTAATTCATTTTTGATTGTACCAAATCTGGAGGCTGGAGGAAACCTGGGACATTATCTAGTCTACCTTTTTTTATTTGACCGATGAGGAAACTTTTAAAAACATTTTTTATTTATTTTATTTTTTAATTTATGAAATAAAACATTTCCATAACTTAGAATTTTAAAAAAGATGAGTGAACATGAAACTGTGAATCCATTATATACAACTTGCTATTCCTTTAAAATATATACTAAATGTATCATGTAACTTTCTTTTTTTAAATTTTTTTTACTTCAATAGCTAGATATTGTAGGACCTATTCAAGTACAACTAATTACATAGTGTTTGGCTCATGATATTTTCACAGTATACTTATAAGGGTACGATTGATTCTTAGTTCAAATACAGCCTCAGACACTTACTAACTGTGTGACCCTGGACAAGTCACTTCACCTCTGTTTGCCTTAATGAAGTGACAAACCACTCCAGTGTCTTAGAAAAGAAAACAACATGGATGTTATTGGCATAAACAACAACAAACAAAGGAAAAGCCTTTAAGACCTCATGAGAAATCTCAGTGTAAGACATTGAGAATTATTGCCTTGGGGGTCTGTTGTGTATGTTGACTTTGGGGGGGGGGGGTCGGGGCATGGGACATTTTCCATGACTTTGGCTCTGGTGTTTGCTATCATCTATGCAGGAGAATGGGAAGCAGACTAGTAGTCTTTATTATGTAAACATAATATATTCCCTTTCAAGAACCTTTTCTGGTACAAGTCTATATCCTCTGAGTAAGATACTTCAGCTTAACTTATAGTCACTATACAGTATATTTCCCAAATTATATCTTCAATCCAGGTCATTACTTGGCAATGTAGATTATAATCACCAAATAGCTCTTGAGTCTCTCTCTCTTTCTCTCTCTCTCTCTTTCTCTCTCTCTCTCTCTCTCTCTCTCTCTCTCTCTCTGTCGCAAAATAAGTGGGCTGGGAAAAGATACCTAGGCAATCTTTGCCTAGGGAGCAAGTTTATTATCCCTTGTGGTTGTTCAGTTGGTTTCTTGCCCTTGTCATATGCAAATGAGGTGCTAAGAGCTTCGTACCCTTTAGAAGTGCACAAATGGTACACTTAAAAATGAAACAGGTCCACCCTTTACAAGGTACAAATGTATTTACAATGAAACACATCCTTATACCAGTGAATATCTCCTGTCTACAGTCATCCACTGGCCTACCCAGAATAGGCATCTAGCCATCCAATTTGTTGCCACAGGGGCATAGCCTTACTCCTCCCCATCCCCAATCCCTATCTCTTATTCTGCGAAAAATAAGTATAGAATCACAGATTTAAAGCTGGAAGAGACCATACTTTTTTTTTTTTTTAACAGAGGAGGAAGCTGAATTATAAATGAGGTAAGTGACTTGCTCAGTCACATAGCCAATAGAGTATATGAAGTAGAACATAAACTTCAGTCTTCCTGAGTCCGAGCTAGCCCTCTAGCCACTGTGCCACCTTGCTACCTCAATCAATGTCCACTAGTATTGCTACTGGAAAGGACTTGATAATTTGTCACACTGTGGCTGCACTCACAGTTTCCGTGACTGCCTAGCTCAAAACTTCCTTTCCTTCCCTAGCCATTATTCACCCATATGGGTTGTCTCCACCATCGGAATGTAAGCTACTCATTGCAACCATGAACTCTTACTTTTGTTGTTTTTGTATCCTCAGCACATTGCATGGCACAAAGTAAATATCCAAAGCTTATTGACTGATCAATTGACTGACCCTATCCCCCTAATCCCCTACTTTTCCCTCCCCCTCCACCACCAACACACATACCTCAAGCAATGGAACCCAAACTTACTCTCAGATGGAAGATCCTCAGCTTAGAGGTCTTTACTGTTTTTTCATTGAGTCCTGGCTACTTTGCCCTTCCCTAGACAGAATATTTCAGTATAGCAATACCCTCATATTCCATGTTCTTTGGGAATTTAACAAGAATACCCCATCCAAGGGAAAGAGCCACTGATTTTGTGCTGCCAAAAGATTGCCCCATACTTGTTCACTGGATAGTGCTTCATTGCAGATAGGTTATATATATATATATATATATATATATATATATATATATATATATATATATATATATATATATATATATATATATATATATATATATA
>CM053623.1:296947334-296978583 GCA_028646595.1 Phalanger gymnotis | reverse complement strand
ATACATGTGACCTTTGCTGAATTGATTGCCTTCTTAGGGAGGGTGGGTGAGGAAGGAAGAGGAGAGAGAATTTGGAACTCAAAGTTTTAAAAACAGATGTTCAAAAACAAACAAAAAAAAGTTTTTGCATGAAACTAGTAAATACGATACACAGGCAATGGGGCATAGAAATTTATCTTGCCCTATAAGAAAGAGAAGGAAAAGGAGATGGGAGAGGAGTAGGGCGACAGAAGGGGGTGCTGCCTGGGGAACAGGACAACCAAAATATATGCCATCTTGGAGTGGGGGGGGAGGGTAGAAATGGGGAGAAAATTTGTAATTCAAACTCTTGTGAAAATCAATGCTGAAAACTAAATATATTAAATAAAAAATTAAAAAAAAAGAAATTGCTTTACTATAATCCCAAATTCAAGAGTTTTTAAATCCAGGAATTTTGTCACTGAATCTTCTAGGGCAAGAGAGAAACTTTTTTTTTTTTTTTAGGTCATGGTCATGGGTACTTCAGATCAAGGTCATGTAACGATTTTGACATTTTGGTGAAGCCTATGGACCCCTCCTCAAAATAATGCTTTTAAGATGCATACAATAAGTACTACTACAAAAGAAACAAATTATATTAAAATATGATGAAAATATATGTTATACATGAGTCCTATGTTAAGAACCCCTATTCTAGAGGGAAAAGAATATCATAGGTCTAGAACTGGAAGGGACTTTTGAGATTAAAAAAAAATAGAATAAGTGAAAAATACTATGCTTTGATCTGTTTTCAGACTCCATCATTTCTTTCTCTGGAGGTAGATAGCATTTTTCATCATGAATTCACAGGAAAAAAATTTTTTTGGATTGCATTGCTAAGAATAATGGCTTGTAGTCCTTGCTAGGTTGTTCCTCATTGATTTTGTGAGGTCCTTGTTTGATCATATTCTATGGGTGCCATGGACACTGATGGTTACTGTCAGGCATGGTACCACTGGATATGAAGCATGGGCTTCCAGTTTCTGGTTTAGATTGAAATTTGAGCTGCTATCTCTTCCTTATAAATTTCAATGGTCTCTGCTATCTTTTTAGCATAAAATCTAGAAACCTAAGGTGCAGTCCTTTTAAAAAGATAGGGCCCACACATCTAGTCATTGGACTAGTAAAAACAAAAACAAAAACAACAACAACAAAAATAAAACACATCCCCTAAGGAGAATCAGTCAATCCTTAGAGCATTAACTATCTAGGGTTTTCCTCTCCAGAAAGGGAGTCCCCATCCCGGGAGCTTTCTTGATTATAGGCATTGTATATTTTTTAACAGTTTAATAAGCACAGGGTCAATGTCCTAATCCTTTAGCTGACTAAGGGCTAGAAACTCCTAATGATTCCTCCTTAATTCCTTTATGCTGATCCTATGTCCCCAAATCCATGTCAGGGGAGGTTTTTCCTTATTAACCTCACATAGCAAGGTAGATCTGAACCCCCTCCTCCCCAGCCCCATAGTTCTTTTTTTTTTTTTGAATTCCTGAATACCTTGGGTCTTGAAATATAAATGATTCTGCACATACACAAAAGCTAAGTCCATAGGGTTAACCTACCTGGTTGCATTCCTGACTCCATTATGTATATGTAGTCAACACTAAGCTTCTCTAGTCATTGAGTTAGGCCCTACAATTATCGTCCCCATCTTATTAATGAAGAAACTGAGTCTCAGAAAGGCAAAACACGGTCTTACATGCCAGGTCTTCCTGACTAGATGTTTATCATTTAATCCACTGTGCCAGGCTTTATCTCAACAGCAGAACCAGTAAATCAATAAAGTATTTGCCTCAGGACTAGTTAACTGGAAAAAATTCTACCTGCCACCAAAGTCAAGAAGCACCTAGAGAGAAGCCCCCTAAGTCCACTTTTATTTATTTATTTCGAGGGGAGAAGGCAGGGCAATTGGGGTTAAGTGGCTTGCCCAAGTTCACACAGCTAGTAAGTGTCAAGTGTCTGAGGTCACATTTGAACTCAGGTCCTGCTGACTCCAGGGCCAGTGCTCTACTCACTGCAGCACCTAGCTGCCCCTGTCTACTTTTCAAGTTGTCATTCAGAATCTTTTAGTTTCTTTATGATAGAAACTATCTGGAGAATGGGCAGCTAGGTGACACAGTGGATAGAGTGCCAGACCTAGAGTTGGGAAGACTCATCTTCCTGAGTTCAAATCTGTCTTCAGATACTTACTAGCTATGTGACCCTGGACAAGTCACTTGATTCTGTTTGCCTCAGTTTCCTTATCTGTAAAATGAGCAGGAGAAAGAAATGGCAAACTACTCCAGTATCTTTGCCAAGAAAACCCCAAATGGGATCATGAAAAATCAAATATAATGAAACAATAAAAATTCTGGAAGAAGTTGCATTGACTTTTGAGGGAGGGCAAAGGGTAAAGTCAAAAAATCATACCGTTACTTATTCCTATACCCTCCAACTTTTATCGATCATCCTACACATATTACCTCATTTGATTCCTACAGCAACACTTTAAAACATGTACTGCTGTCTCCATTTTACAGATGAAGGATCTGAGACTCAGAGGTAGCAAGACTGATTTGTTCATGAACACAAGGCTAGTAAATTTCCATCAAATTCCAGCCCAACATTCTATTGGCTCCAAGTTCTGTGTATTTCCTACTAAACCAGATTTCTTCAATAATGAAATTTCATTGTTATTGAGTAAAAAAATAATAACGATAAAACAAAGGAAGCCATTAATAAAGTAGAGATAGACTCCTGTCCAAATGGTCACTTTTCTGCTCTTTCACCTTAGCCTACTCACCTATATGAGGTTTATTTCTGAATGATGTGTGTCCAAATCAAAGGAGAAATCATTGTTTTTCCTTTCCATCTCTGCTTTAGTCAATGTACTGAGGTATATCGAAAGAGTCTTTTCTGCACTTAGCTGGTTCCTTAGCTCCAGAAGATCCAGAGCGCCCTAGACAGGACAGCTACTTTACCGGTGTGTATGTGTGTGTGTGTGTTGGGAAAAACCAGGAGCAGTCTTGCAGGTTTAAAAACCTTCCCTAGAGGCATGCTTAAAATAAGGGGCAGTATTTCTCCTTCTTTGTATTTAAGTACTGTAGCTAGACCTTTTAGGAAATATTAACTGAAGGAAGGATTTTGGAACATACATAATGAAGCATCCATTTTGTTTCATGTGGGAAAGTCTGTCTTGTTTGTCCATGTGTGAAAACTTTGGTGAATGATTTGGCTGGATCTACTTCTTAAAATCTAAATTATTAAAATAAATAAAATTAAATTACATTCAGATGCAGATGCAAAACAGAAATGAGGCTTTTGGGCAGCTAAAGAGGATTAGGAGAGAGAGAGAGAGAGGGAGAGACAGAGAGAGGGAGAGAGGAAAAAGAGAGGAAAGGGACAAAAAGAAACAGAGAGACTGAAAGAAGACAGAGAGGAGCCAAAAAGAAAGAGAGGGAGACAGATAGTGGCAGAGACAGAGAAAGGTGATCACTATTACATGGCAGGGGGAGGTACAGATATGCTTAAGTAAGAGACTAAAATTAAAATAAATAAATAAATAAACAAACAAACAAATAAATAAATATATAAAATTTAGGAAGAAGCAAGATTGTGCTTGATAGTTGGACAATTCTGTACTACTGACCAAAATGACTGAATTATATGAAGTTTTTTTTTTAATTGCAAAGAGCAGAAGCCACGTAAAACTATTAACACTATTGAACTTCTCTCTCAGGGTTGTTGTAACAACTAATTATTTAATTATGATAATAATTATGATAGTTGATGTCCTCATATGATAATATTTGTAAAATGCCTAGTGCAGCACCCAATATATAGTGGGTGCTTAGCCCATCCATCTATCCATCCATCTAACTAAAGGGGAAAACTGTACATTTGGTCATTTTGCTTAATATATTTTAATATAATATAGTATTTTATTTTTCCCCAATTTCATGTTGAAAGAATTTTTAACCTTTTAGAAAAAGTTTTGAGCTCCAAATTCTATCCCTTCCTCCCTTCTTCCTCTTCCCCCTCTCTGAGATGGTAAGCAATCCATTATAGGTTATATATATGCAATCATGTAAAACATTTCCAAATTAGTAATTTTGTACAGGAAGACTCAAATTTAAAAAAAAGAAAAGAATGAAAGAAAGGAAGTGAAAAATAATGTGTTTCAGTCCTTATTCAGATAGTATCAGTTCTCTCTCTGGAGGCAGATAGTATGCTTCATCATAAGTCCTTTGGTATTATATTGCTGAGAATAGCTAAGTCATTCACAATTCTTCATTATACAATATTGCTGTTACTGTGTATAATGCTCTACTAATTCTGTTCATTTCACTTTGCATCAGTTCATGTAAATCAGTCAAGGCTTTTCTGAAATCATTCTACTTATTATTACTTATAGCACAATAGTCTTCCATCACAATCATATACAGCAGTTTGTTTAGCAATTTCCCAATTGATGGGCATTCCTTCAATTTCCAAATCTTAGCCAGCACAGAAAGAGTTGCAATTAATATTTTTATATAAATAGGACTCCCCACCTTTTTTTTTTATTTTTTTTTGAGTGGTATTGCCCTTTGGGCAAAGTTCCAAATTGCTCTCCAGAATGGTTGGACCACTTCACAACTTCGTCAACAATGCAAACAATGCATTAATGCCCCAGTTTCCCCACATACCCTCCAATATTTATCATTTTCCTTTTTTTTTTTTTTTGGCATATTAGCCAATCTGATAGGTGTGAGACAGTCCTTCAGAGTTGCTTTAATTTTCATTTCTCTGATCACTTAGTGATTTGGAGCATTTTTTATGTAGCTATATACAGCTTTGATTTCTTTATCTGAAAACTGCAGTTTGACCTTTTTGGATAGATTGTTTACATAATGAAAGAATTATGATGCCAATATGCAGAAGAATACAATAGGTGGCACAATGAGGAAGACCTGAGTTCCAATCTTGCTACAGACTCTTAAGTGTTCTGTTGACCCTGGGCAAGTGAAATAAGTACTTTCAGTTCATTTTCTCCTCTGGATAATAATAGCAATTACTTCAAAAGGTTATTGTAAGAGTTAAATGAGATAACATATAAATGCTAATTCCTAACACTGCAGGTGTACACCCTGCAGTCAGAGTGCTAACTGTTTGTTTTTCCATGTGGCTGGTGAGTTTGGAATGTTTGAAGGGTTATTTGTCCTGGCCAAGGTCACATTGGTGGTAAATGACAAAGGCAGGATTTGACATTCAATCCTCTGATTCCAAATTCAGTGCCCTTTCCACTGTTACAGATGAAAATAGTATTTGTGATCTTAATGCTTAGTTCCAGGCTGATAAAAACAAAACATAAACCGTAGGAAAATTTCTTATCACTGATGTCGGAGAGCAAAACTGCTAGCAACCTTAGCTAGAGGTCAGATTTCTGAATTATGATTTAATATTCCTTAACATGTCATTGTTGGAGGATTCTGGGGAGACTGAAGAGTAGGTCAGAAAATTCCAAGCTCTCAAGATTTTCCTCCACAAAAGAGATAAAATAGCACCTTGGGGCAAACATAGAATACTAAAAATAAACCAGAGAAGGGGGAGAACAAGGGACCCCCTTGGACAATTGGAGAAGATCTAAAGAAAAATCCTGGAATGAGGTTTGGTCCCAGTGCAAAGTAAACACCTCCAGGCTAGGGACCACTTGAATAACAATCAGCAAGCCTTAGGGATAGCTGGATTGAGAGGCTGCCTTGGCCCTAACCATAGGAACTTTTACTCTGGGGACAGTGAGAGCAGTTGGGCATCTGAGCTTGGGAAGATCAAGGAAGCCTTGGCTGACAGGGAATGCCAAACCCAGATGTGCTACAGAGAACTGGCTGAGGAGAGAAAGAACCAACACATGCCAGGTAAGTGCAGTAGCAGGCAGTCTGCTGGTTTTGGGCATTTACAGGAGGCGGGAGGTTTTGGTTTGGGTTCAAGGTCAGAGAGGAGAACTGAAGAGGATCACAGGCCAGAGGCACCAAGCCCCATACCCCAGGAGTAGAGGTGATTTCAAAAATTGAATTATTACTACTACCAAAAAATGCACAGGCAAAAGAGAACAATCCAACCATAGAGAATTACTATTCGAATAGAGAAGAGTTTGTCTTCAGAGGAGGATTCTGAAGCAAAGAAGCCCTTTTCTACCCCCGAAGAGTAATGCCAAATGGTCACATACCCAAAAAGAATTCATAGAAGAACTTAAAAAAGATTTTAAAAATCAAATGAGAGAGACTGAGGAAAAATAACTAAAAAAATACAATCCAAGGAAAACAAGGTTATGAAAAGAAATTAAACCAATTAGAAGTGGAGATCCAGAATCTTATGGAAGAAAGTGACTCCTTGAAAATCAGAATTGGGCAAGGGGAAGCCGGTGAAATTATATACTAAGAAATAGTAAAACTAAATATAAAGAATGAAAAAAAAAATAGAGGGGAACTTGAAACATCTCATAAGAAAAACAACCAATATGGAGAACAGATCAAGAAGGGAAAACATAAGAATAATTGGACTACCTGAAAGCTATGATAAAAAAAAAAAAAGAATCTTGATACAGTGATACAATAAATAATTAAAAACATTGTCCTGAAGCATTAGAACAAGAAGGGAAAGTACAAATAGAAAAAATCCACCAATCACCACCTGAAAGAGATCCTATGAGGAAATCCCACAAAAATATTATAGTCAAAGTCCAAAACCCCTAGCTCAAAGATAAAATATCGAGTGCAACAAGAAAAACAACAACAATTTACATATGGTGGCACCACAATTAGAATCACACAAGACCTAGCAATTGCTACACTAAAAGACTTGGAATATTATACATCAAAGAGCAAAAGAACTGAGTTTCTGGCTGAAAATATCATACCCAGCAAAACTAAGTATAATCCTGAATGAAAAAAAAAATGGATATTTAATGAATTGTCAGATTTTCAGGACTTTGTTTAAAAACAAAACAGAAAAAAAAACTCTGAACTTAATAAAAGATTTGGCATACAAAAGCCAGGAGAAACATAAGGTACATGCCAAAGACCAAACACAAGGGACTTAATAAGGACAGACTATTTACCCTTTTTGTATGCAAAATCTAAAACATACGTCTAAGATTGTTGTTAGTAACTGAGTAGTTCATTAGAAAGATTGAGGTAGACCTGAGCAAGATATGACGTCAAAAAGTAAAACCATTCAAGAACAGCTAAAAAGAGTAATTATCTTACACAAATGAGGTGAGAGAGGAAGACCCCTGTACAGAGGAATTAGTTGGGGGTGGAGGGGTATTAGTTCTGGAAACCTACTTTCATGGGGAATAGGTTCAATAACATCTGTAAGAGTATAAAAGTCTTCTAAATTTAGAAAGAAATAAAGTGCTAAGGGGCTAGGAAAGGGGGGAGAGGATAAGAGAGGGATCATTACAGATGAAGGTGAGGGAATAGGTTAAAGGGGGATATAGAAGGTTGTTTAGCTTAATGGGAATGAGAAGATGAGGGAGGGATCCTTGGGAGGATAAGGGAGGGATCATTGGTGGGAGTAGGTTAAGTAATAGGAAGGCAAGGTAGCAGGTAGACGTAAAGTAGAGGAGTCAGGAGGGATGTGAAGTAATAAATATGCACAAACATAAAAACAAAGATTAGAAGTAGAATCTCTCAGGGAAAATATGTTTTTATATGTATGTGTACATATGCATATACATATCAATATTTATATATATAAATATATCCACTCATCGTAGCCTGGGGGAAGAGCAGGGAGGAAGGGGGGGGGGAAACAAAGTAAAAAGTGTACAGCAGAGAACAAAACAAAACCCACAAGGAAGCAAAGAAAAGATGGACAGCTTTCAACACAATGCATAGCATTCACTGTATAGGCTTTCTTGAAATGGAAATTTATTGCTATGTATTTTGAATCCTCTCTTACATTCTGCTGTGCACATGACTTTTTTTCTTTTCTTATTTTATATTTAAGTTTTAATATTATGTGTATAATACATTTGTTTTCCTTTTCTTATTATGTATTTGTTTTACCATTCAGGTCAAAAATAAAAACAAAAATTAAGAAAAAAAACTCATTTCAAATGGTAACCAACTCCCTAGAGAGAAACAAGGCAAGACAATAAGCATTCATTAAGGGCTTACTACGTGCAAGGCAATGCATGAACAAATGAGCATATAAACACAAGCAAAAAGAAAGACAGTCCCTGCCCTCAAGGAGCTTATATTCTACTGGGAAAGTCCACACACAAAAGGGAGATGAAAAGTGAAGGACAGAAGGAAAAAGGGGAAGGGAATAAGCAGGTACTAGTCACAAGGGGAATGAAAGTTGGGTGGCTTGGGTCCTTCCTCAAAATAGGGAAGAAACTCACCAATGGGAGAAGGAGGGTTGTTCAAGAGCATCCAGGCTCTATGTGCCCAGGGAAGTACCAGGGTGAGACTGTGTTGGAGGCAGAGTTAGGAGATCTGGAAAATTAGCACCTCAAGGACAGGGACTATTTAGCTTTTGTCTTTGTATCACCAATGCCTAGCATAGTGCCTGGCACATAATCTATGCTTGGTAAATACTTGCTGATGAAAAGACTGATGAATTTTCCTAGGGCTTTTCCTGTATGAATAACATTCAGTCCCATACACAAAGCCTCACTGAACTCAGATACAATAATTTAATAAGAGTTCACCCTCCATAGTCATTCTAATGTGAGCCCTACACCAGTATAAGGTTCTAACATTCATTCTACTGAGGATCCTGCTGGCTGATCCTCAATGATAATGAATCAGAGAATCATGGGAACATAATTTAAGAATTAGAAAAGACCCCAGAGGTTACCTAATCCAACCCTTTCATTTTGTTCTTCTTCTTCAGTCATTTTTGAGTCATGTCCGACTCTTTGTGACCTCATTTTTTGTTTGTTTGTTTGCTTTTTTGGCAAAGATAATGGAGTGGTTTGCCATTTCCTTCTCTAGCTCATTTTACATATGGGAAAACTGAGGCAAATGGGCTTAAATGACTTGCCCAGGGTCACATAGCTAGTAAGTATCTGAGACCAGATTTGAACTCAGGAAGATGATTCTTCCTGACTTCAGGCCCAGCACCACATAGCTGCCCAACACTTTCACTTTACAGATGAGAAAACTGATGACCAGAAAGGGTGACTTGATCAAGGTCACTCAGGTAATAAGTACCTAGGAGAGATTCAAACTTGGGCCCTGGGACACTGTCATGGCACAAATATCTGTAAGTTTTGTTCCTTTATTTCTGTTATTGTTGGGAGTCAGAGGAGAAGAGAAATATGACCAGGATCCTACGTGTGCCATGCATGTAGACATAGGAGTTTTGCTGTTAAAAGATCTTGTTATGAATGTAGAATGAACACCCCCATCAAAAGCAGAGGAGGGTGGTCCTTTGATGGGTGGAATGAAAGGCTCCATCATAAGCTGAGGAGCATGCTCCATAAATGGGATAAGGGTCAGAACTGAACTCAGCATGAATCCATCAGAAATGCAAGAGCCAAAAGGGGAACAGAGGCAATCTGGAAGAGACTTTTAATTATAGTCCAGCTCAGTTTCAGTGATCCTGGGATCCTAATGTGGATGTAGAAACATTAGGTACATTTGCCTGTGGGAGCTGATATCACTTCTCTGAAAATGAGTAATTTGTTGTTTTTGGCACTTTAGATTTAGCCAGTTTAAATTTTTCACAGATAATTTATAATAGTTGGATTTCAATATTATAATTGGATTCTAATTGAGTATTTAAATATATCCTATTTATTGTTAGAGAATATGTCTTGGTTATTATTATTCAGTCATTTTTCAACCTACCTTGGGGTTTTTCTTGGCAAAGATAGTGGAGTGGTTTGCCATTTTCTTCTCCAGATCATTTTACAGATGAGGAAACTGAGGCAAACAGGGTTAAGTGACTTTCCCAGGGTCAAACAGCTAGTAAATGTCTGAGGTCAGGTTTGAAATCAAGAAGTAGAGTCTTCCTGACTCCAAGCTTGGCACTTCATCCACTGTGCCACTGAGTTGTTCCTAGAATACATCTAGTGAGTGCAACAAACAGGGGATAATATTACTCAGTCTTGCCGTAGGTGAACATGGGTGTGAGTAATAAGAGACAGACAAAGATGTCACACCTTTGCAACTGTAACAAACATTCAAATTAATGGCCACTTTCGAGAGTGGCTTTGGAAAGCAGCTTGCACAGTCAGGGATGTTTTCACTTTTGTTCTCCCAGAACCAAGCACAAAGCCTGGCTCATACTAGGCAGCTAGGCAGGGCAATGGTGAGAGTGGAGTCAGCAAGATCTGAGTTCAAATGTGACCTCTGACCACTTACTAATTGTGTGACTCTGGGCAATGCATTTAACCTTTATCTATCTTAGTTTCCTCAGTTACAAAATGAAGATAATAATGATGCCTACCTCTCAGGTTGTTGTGATGGATAAAATCAGATATTTGTAAAGCACTGTGCTTGGCACACAGTAAATGTTTTATAAATATTTGTTGCATCCTTTTCCCTATTCTTTTTGGGTAGACAGCACGTACACATGTATATAGATAGAAAATAGACAGAAAATGTTTTGGTATAGGAAGGCCCGAGTGGCTGAGGCTATCAGAGGAGGCCTCATGTGTAAAGTTGTGCTTGTGCTAACCTGAAGGAAATTAGCCATTTTGAGGAAATAGACATGGAGAGGAAATGCATTCCTGGCATGAGGGACAGCCGGTGCAAAAGAAGGGAGATGGTAAATGGATTATGAGGAGCAACTTCAAAGCCAGCTTGGCTACATCATAGACTCCGTGAAGAAGAACAACTTATGAAGCTGCAACAGTAAGTCGTGGCCAAGGATGTCAAGAGTTTTGAATCCCAAACAAGGAAGTTTATATTTCATAAAAGAAATAATAGGTGGCTACTGGAGTTTATTGAGAAAAAGAGTGGCATACTTAGATCTTTTTTTTTTTTTATTTAGGAAAATCACTTTAGCTTTGATTTATAACAATATTGTCCAACTCAAATAGAAATGGAGACCTCTAAACCATATGTAAGGATCCCTGCAGGTTGCATACTGACTTAGTTTTGAATTGTGATATTATCTATATTTTATTGTATTTCTATTTTTTTAATATTTGCCAATTTCATTTTAATCAGGCTGCACTCAAGCATGTTTGTCACCTCTGGTTTGGAAGACTGAAGGGGGTAAAGAATGGAGGCAAGGAGATAAATCAGGAAACTATTATTTTATTCTTAGAGAGACATGGTGAAGGCTTAAACAGGGGAGTTGGGCAAGTAGGTGGAAGAGTGGACATATATGAGAAATGTGGTAGAGGTTTCAATGACAAAAACAATCATTGATTGATTGAACATGTGTGACATAGAGGGTGAGTGACAAAGAAGATGATGTCAGGATGATGATGACATCAACCTGAGTGATGGAAAAGAGGACAGAACTTTCAACGGAAATAGCAAAGTTTGGAGAGGGCAAAATGGATGGCATCCGTTGGGTTTGAAATGTCCTCAGGACAGCCAATTTGATATGACCAATGAGCAATTGGTAATATGGAGATGGAGCTCAGGACCGAGACCAGTATTAGATATATAGATCCTCTGCATAGAGATAAGAACTAAATCCGTGAGTGCTAATGAGATTACCAAGTGAAAGAATATATAGAGCAAAGAGGCTGATTATAACATGCTTAGGTATGTTGGTATTTGTTCACTAAATGCTTACAACGTAAGTGATGGATGCATGGGAACATTTATATGGAATATAATCTTTAGATCAGAAATATGAAATCAACACCTGGAAAGAAAATAAGGCTCCATTAGGGACAGAAGAAAGTGTAAAGAGTTTTGAATGCCAAACAGAGAAGTTTATATTTAATACAAAAGAACTAGGTAGCCACTGGAGTTTATGAAGGAGGAAAGTGACATACTCAGACCTATGTTTTAGGAAGATTTACAATAAATTCGAGACTGAGGGGGTATCTATGAGAGAAAATAATCCTGGAAATTCCATATCCAAAGGGCAAAGCAGTGGGCTTTTTCCTGATCAAATAAGAAAGGCTTCAAGGAGAAGTTGGAATGATCCAATTACACATCAGTTGTGACTTAATGGAGGAAAAAAAAAATTAGTCAACAAGTGTCTTAACTGCCTTATAGAGAAAAATCAAAAGATCCAATTTGCCATGGGACCTAATTTCATTGTTCTAAATGACAGTAATGTCACAACTCAGTTGGAGCAGAAGTCTTATGGTGTTTTCCATTTTTTTTTTATTCCATATCTATTTACAATGTATAAGGGTTGGTGCCTGACTAGTGCTGGCACCTTATTTCCATTACAGTCACTAGAAAAACATCTGATCCATTGTCAATATGATTACAAAATGTTTCTACTTTCTGATTTGGCCACTAGGTGGTGCAGTGGATAGAGCATTGGATTTGAAGCTAGCAAGACCTGAGTTTGAATCTTGGCTCACACTGTTATTAGTGATGTGACCCTGGGCTCATTTTCCTCCCTCAAATGTGCAAGGTGGATAATAATAGCACCCACCTCCCAGGATTATTGTGAGGATCAAATGAGATAACATATGTAAAGCATTTTGCAAAGCATAACTTGTCATAAAAAATGCTAGCTATTATTATTTGCCAATTTTCAGAATGGCACCTTAATTATGGTCAAGAAATATGGCAAAACCCGAGTTGAACTTTAGCTAAATTGATAGCGTTTATCCGGTTTAAACAAACCACTTGATATCGGAAGCCCAAAATTATGGTTATTATGGCTAATGATTCTTAAATGAAAGATTTTTAAATCAACAACAACAAAAGCCAACCAAACAGCATGGGGAGAACAGTTTAATCTTACTATACTTAAAGAACAAAAGTAAGCTGGTAAATTGTGATTTAAAAAACCCTCATATTGAGGTTAAAAAAATCAAGGATGAAAAAGTTTTTTGTTTTTTTTTTCTTCCAACAATTTCTAGAAATACAAATTGAAGGAAAGGAGAGTTCAGGTTTGGCCTTGTCTTTAATAAAATAATCTTAAGTCTTTTGTTCCTTTTATCATTCTATTTCTCATTAAATCAAAACTTTATGACATGTTTCAATGCTGCCCATGAAGGATCTAAGATGTTGCCCATCTGTCTGTGCATTGCCAGAGCTTAAGTGTTTCCTGGCTGTTGAGGGTCCCAGTTTTGAGGTTCAATGTTGCACTAAGATGTCACTGCTTTTGCTATCCATAAAATTCCAGATTATCTACTGGAAAGTTGGCTACTTGCAAGCTCTAGTGGGTCTTTGATGTTTTCTAAGGAAATCAGGCCACAGTTACAAACAAGCTAGAGTAAGGCATCTGTTTAGGAAGCTTGGGTTGGGTTGGTATTCTAGTTGGCATTCATTCAGACTTGGGGTTTTGAGCTATTATTCTAGAAGATAAGGAAAAAGACATACTATCAATGCCTTACCAGGCCCCTGATGTTTTCACAGCTCTGGAGTCTTTCCCAGTATGTTACTGGTTGACCCTTCTGCCCAATTTTGCATTGTAAGCCTGCCCTTTGCAACCAAGCCCTGTTCCTTGCATTCTGACTGAAATCACCTGAAATGATAATTGCCTATGGTTCTATCGTGGCCAAGATAACATTCTGCAATGATTCTGGACATAAGATATTTGTAGTGCTCATGAAGTTATGTCTCCAAAAGATTTTCCCAATGAGTGAAAGATATTTATTTACATGATATTAATGTTTTTTTTTCAAATATTGCCATCAATATTTTGTCAACTAGCAACATAAAATGCTATTTCTTGTAGCACTTATTGTGGGGAGAGATTGTACCTTCCCATAAGAGACTAAGTGTGGTACTTAGCTTGAGTTCAGATTCTTCTTTATGAAGCATATAAGGAAATTAATTATACAAACTTTTTATAATATCTGTGAAGTAGTCATAACTGGACAAAGAGGAAAATAACCACCCTGGCCATAGCTATACATATATATATATATTCCCTAACTGTATTGTCTGTAGCTATATTCCTCAAATTCTCCAGAAGAGTTCTTCCCAGTCATCTGAGATCATACTAATTTTCCAATTTCACCTTTTCTAGGATGAATGTGAATTGACTTAAGAGGAAATGGTATATGGTAAGAAGGAATTGACCTGTCTGCATTCCCCTCAGCAAATATAACAAACAAATGTATGAATATGTGTATCAATGACTTAGATTAAGGTATAGATGGCATACCAATCAAAGTTTCAGATGATAACAAACTAAGAGAGATAGTGATTATATTGAAAGGCAGAATTAGGATTCATGTAGTTCCTGACAGGATAAAACATCTTGAACCAAATAAGATGTAATTTTCTAGATATTAACGTGGAGTCTTATACTTGGGTTCAAAAACTGAAATTCCTAAGTGCATAGAAAATACACTGAGACACTATTTCTTATGAAGAGGTCTGGAGGTTTACTGGATTACAAGATAAAATTGTGATATGATAGTCAGGTGAGCCTTTATGATCTCAGACTGCATTTATAAAAGTAAAACATCTAGTAATTAGGGAGATTTCTGGTATATTGTGTTCACTTCTGGGCAATGAATTTTAGGAAGGACCCTGATAGCCTAGAGAATGTCCAGAGAATGATAACAACCAGAATGGTGAAAGTCCTAGGGTTGATGCCATATGGGGATTGGATGAAGGAATTGGGAAAGTTTAGCCTGGAGGAGACAAGATTTGGGGAAGATATTAGAGTTGTCTTTCAGTATCTGAAAGACTGCCACTAGGAAGAGGAATCCAATTTGTTGTTCTTGAATCTAGGAGGCAGAATTAGGAGTAATATGGAAAAGTTACAAAAAAAGGAGAGAATTCTTAACAATTAGATGTTGTTCTGCCACTCTATTACCTACATGACCTTAGGTAAATCTCAACCACTTTGTCCTCATCTGTAAAAAGCATGAGTTTAAACACTACCTCTGAAGTAATTTCCAGCTCTAAATTTATGCAACTCTGTCATTTCCCCCAGAACTGACAGTGTAGAAAATGTTTTATTCTATGCATCCCTCCTGGGTGATTACTGAATCTAATTAAGTTCAGGGATCACCTCAAACTAGTCAATTCATTAACCTTGTTTATTTCAAGATTCTATGTTGATTCATTTGTTCAAATTAAGTTATCGTGGATGTCTTCACCCATAGCTATTTGTGTGCAAAAATGAAGTTTAAAGCCCTCACAACTAACTCATCAACTTACCACAAGGAAGAAAAGAAATAGGAGAGAGGCTATCAAAACTATGACTTCATTTTGAGAGAACTATCAAGGGCATGGCTGGGCTTTATATTCAAGATAGTACTTTCCAGGAACTCCTTGCAGACTGAACAGTGTTTACTGTCTTGTTTATGCTAGCCTAAGCTTTCTACCTAATTGGCATGGATGGACATCTGTTTAACAACTAATGCATAAGCTTTGGGCATTGTTTTCTCATTGTGCAGCAACTTCAATGATGAAGGTGATTTAAAGGAAAGAAATAGGCTTTGGAGCCAGGAGACATGAGTTCAAATCTTGACTCTACTACTTACTTCCTTTTAACTATTGGCAAGTCATTTAATTTCTATGGGCACCAATTTCTTCATTTATGAAATGATGAGGTTGGAATAGGTGGCCACCAAGATCCTTTAAATCTCAAAATCTATTATCCCATTGGTGGTACAGTGGAAGAGCCTTGGCTTTGGAATCAGAGATTACAGGTTCAAGTTCTGTTGCTTGCTGCCTGTATGGCATCGAGTAAGTCATCTAATCTCTTTGGGCCTTAATTTTCTCAGCTGTAAAATTAGAGGATTAGATGAGAAGGCTTTTCTTAATTTCATTTGATCTTTAGTTTATTTTTGTTGGTCATGCACAAATGAGGTTATATTTTGAGCTGCAGGAAATGCCCCATATCATGTTAGAGTTTAATTAACATTTAAATGATTTAAAAGTGAGTGGACTACTTTAGTGAGGTAACTTTAGCAGACCACTGGAGTAAGGTAACACCTGCTTTATGTACCATGTTTTTGTATATATTAACTAAACAGTGAAATTGCTCCTTCTTTAATCTCCAAAGGTGGTAAATATTGAAGGATGTCACTTTCCACAAAGAAACACATGAAAACTCAGCCATCAATGCTCCTTCTAATCTGCAGTCTTAAGACTAGATTCAATCTTTTCTAGTTCTAGCTGTCATGATCCTCTGAACAATCAACAGAGCTTCCATGAGGATTCTTTTGATCCTTCTAAGTTCAAATGACCTCTATCTTCCTTAGCTCTAGTATAACACTGTGTTTGCCACTCTAAAAGAAGATCATATTCCATTTTGCATTAGTTTTGATGATCCCAAGCTACTCTCTGCCTAGCTCTTAATCAGTTTTCTCCTTGTGATGCCATGTGGCTGTGAATCACATAGTGCCTTCAGGAAAATCAAAAGAACAGGTTCCCCAAAGGGCAATTGGAATATGCATGATGCATATCAGTATGTGGCAGTATGTTGCTAACAGTGATTTGTGCATGAGTATGACTCAAGGTATGGATATTCAGATCTAGGCACTAGGCACTGAGCCACTGGAGCATTAAGAGTATGGTCCTCCCCTCTAGACCTGAATAATGTCAGTGCTGCCTGTTCCTTAGTTCTTTTCATCACCAAACCAGCATAAAGAAGCTTTCCCAGTTAGCATCTCTCACCTTCACATTTGGATCAAATTTATTAAAGGGAGATTAATCAAAGCATCATTGTATATAAATACGTGAATGGGAATTGATAGATGATGAAAAGATAATCTTCAAATGTATATTTCAATGAAATTTTCTTCAGGGATCTCCAAATTGGTGGTAAGCAGATTACTACCATTCATTAGCCCTGTCTAGAGATGGAGACCCAAGGACACACCAACTCACCAATAATTGTTTTTTTCTTAATTGGTTTTTTTTTAATATTTCTATTGCCCACTCCAACCCGTCATCCATACAACTTCCAAATTCATATTTTTAGGGCCCGATTTTTCCCTTGTTCGATAACCACCAAACGCATTCCTATTACCTCTGGGATAAACTATAAATCTCTCAGTTTCTCATTTAACACTTCATTACCTCACTCCTTACCTACCTTTCTAATCTCACTATCCCTCCCTCCCTCTAAGGTCCATCCAAACTGGCCTTCTTTCTGTCCATCACACTTGATCACTATTTCTCAGAATCTCTAATGTGTCATTACTGTGACACTTCCTTTGGGGAGGGACAAATTCCATAAACCCTGAGTCCCTTAAAATTGGATGGATAAGACTTAGTTATATTTATCAACTGACTAGGCCCATCTTAATCACACCCTGCATATGTAATCTGGAAAGGTGACTCTGACTTCACAAAGGGCTCCATCCATCTCACTAGTACCTAGCAACGGACACCTGTACTGGTTCAGCCAAACCAGGGTGCATCAAGTTAAAGGGGGAAAATCACAGAGAGGGCTTTTTTTTTTGTATACTAAAGGGGTCAAATGGTATCAAAGAGCTGCTCATGAAAAGGTCATGGGTCTCCTAAACTGCTACTCATCACATTTATCAGCTCTTCCCATTGAGCAGGAGATAATTCTTGTGAAGACTTTACAGAGAGAGAAAATAAAAGAATTATTTCTGCAATAAGCAGGGGTAGTGAGAGGGTAGAATAGATCTTGGGATTTAACCTTGTAGGAATGTGATTGCCTAACTCTCAGGAATTCGGGGCCTGGGGCAATAAGTACTGCCCCCCCCCCAGTGCTAGCACAGAGTTGTTACCAAATCCAGGAAGACTCCCCCTCCCCTCCCTCATTCCTCTCCTTACCTTAGATTGGCTGTGCTTGATTTCCTGGTTCTTTGTCTAGCTTTTCATGCCTAGATTGTAAGCCCACCTCCCAGCCAATGGAGAGGAGGGATAGGGGTGGGCAGGAATCTTTTTGCGTTAGGAAATAAATTGGTCTCTTACCTTTCATAATTCCCCTCCTTCCACTAGTCTATCCTAATGGAGGTGACATCCAAATCTTGGGAGATTTGTAAAATAAAATGAATTCCTTTTCTGTCCCTAGCTGAGAAGTCTCTGTGAATTATTGGGGTACTCAGGTGGTCTTGCCACCCCACACAGTTTTGGGGGGTCATCTGGGATCCCTTCTTTTTGAGGAGGGGGCTCTCTCAAGAAATCAGAACCCAGCGCACAGGGGGAGTTCCCGGGGATTCGGAGATCAGTGAGGAGAGTCCCTGCCCACTAAGAGGAGATGCCTGAAGAGAGGAACTCGGAGGGACAGAAAACGATCAGGCTCCAATAGATTGGGGAAAACAAAAGTAGCAAAAGTATTGCTGGTGGTTGAGAACAGTCACGTTAAGTTGTAAGCATACAACTGGGAGGTGGTTGGTGGTCGGTGGTCAGGACCACACCTCATCAGAAGGACTCCTTTGATTAGGGCTCCACGGATGACTAAGAGGGAACGGTGACCTCCCTGGTAGAATTCGACTGAGTCTCAGACTTGGGGAACTCAATGACGACTCTTGTAAATTCCTCCTTCTGAGATGGGAAAGGAGCAGTGTCTTTGAGTGCCATGTGCTCTTGGCTACCCCTCTCCACCACCCTCCACATTGGAAGACTGTGGGTGGGTCAATCAGGGATTGAATTGTATAATTCTCAGACTCCTTAGCAATTGAGAAAAATCCTTTCTCAAATTATCTAAGGCAGAAAATACTTTAGAGGATTTTTTTAAGAGTCCAAAGGTTTTTTTTTTTTTAACTTGGAAGAGAAGTGACAGCAACCCTCTCAAAATCCTTAGGCATTTTGTTAATTGCCTGTATGTATAAGATGAGGCTTGGAGAAAGCAGGGGATCAAATTCAAATGGCTAGGCAAATTTTCCTAATACTTGGGCCAGAGGTAATGGGTAGCTCAGAAGAAAAGCTGTTGAGCACTAAATAAAATGTATTTAAGGGAATACATAAATACCAGAAGTAATAGGATCAATAATTTCTATATGAGGTAATCCAAAAATGTAATTGCAGTCATCTTATTTAGAAATTGTATTTTCAGAGTTCTCTTAGGCTGTAAATTTGAGAAACAAGGTCTAAATTTTGTTATATATATGAATTATTCTTTTAAAAAGGGTGTGATAAAAATGTGATAGTTTTAAACTGTTGTATTTGGTTATGAACAAGTAATATTACTTTAATATGCATTCACCTAATTTGATGGATAATTTCAAGCTTTTTTTAGATACATAAAAATGTTTAAGGCATTAAATTTGTATGGTTTATTATCACAGAAAAATGATGAATGAGTTAAAAAGCTGTTATAGTTCAGTTAAAATTACTTTGCTGTCACTTAATAGCATTTGTAACATTATTAATTAATACTTTGTGAGAATCTCCTGTTGTAATTGTTATATACAAGAGGTTTTGTGAATAGAAAATCTGGAAACTTTGTGATATCTAGAAATTCTGTAATAACAAAGAATTGAGTTGTTATAATACTTTGAAAAATGTAGGGGTGTAATTTTTCAAGGCTGTATCATTTAAAGATATATTTATGTATGTTAATCTGGAGGTTTATGGACTAATTTGTGATGGCACTCTGGGAATTTGTGAATGAATCCCAATGTTTAAAGGTTATTTTTTGCTTTAAGGAGGAGAAAGACACATATTATTTTAAAGGTGTCCAAATGGTTTTCTTCATAAAAATTTAGTGACAATCCCTTGTAACATCAGGATATATTTTAAATATTTTTTTTAAAGAAGGGAAAAATGTTTTTAAAAATCTTTTGTATAATTTTTAGAAGGCCTGATGAATTTCCATTTGAAAGTTAATTTGTTGCAGTTCAAACCTACTGTGAATTTTCTGAGTTTCTTGGTGAGAACCTTATATTTGGGGGATTAATACTCGTATAGTGGCTTCTATAGAGGCCTTGGGGAGAGGGTGGTTAAAGATGGATGACAAAATAGGGGACACCAGCAGTTTTATGATCCAGGATAAAGGGGAAATTCAAGATAAGGGGAAGAGATTCTGGGCCACCTTCAGGTTAGGGAATGAACTAGGAAAGGGGGCCATTCTTAACCCTTAGGGCATTGTTTCCTCCTATGCTTTAAGTGCCCTAAGAAAGGTCCATTCAATGCCTTATTCTAGATTTTTGAGTAAGGAGTTTTGAAACAGCAGTCTGCACATTCTCTACTTCTCCCTGCCCCTTAGTACAGATAAGAAAAAAGAGCTTTACCTTTCTCCCCCCCCCCCCCCCCCCAACCTGGCAAAAGGGAAGGAAGAAGAAGGGGCTAAAGAGAAGGCTTCGAAGGCCTTCTGGGCCTATAAGGCTGGAAAAGCCTGGAAATAGCACAAAGCTAGAAAGCAGCATGCCTCAGACATGGGTAAACTTTGTTATCCAACAAAATTGAAGTGTATCAAATTAGTAAATTTTTGTCCTGGTAAAGTTTCTATTAAAGAGATTTGCAGTCTGATATAAAAGAACCCACCCTCTGGGGGAAGAGATCCTATTAGTTACAAAAGAGAGAACAGGTGGATGTGATGCTGTGTGTGGAAGGCTGAGATGTTTTCTTTTCTTTTTGGTGGCAGTCTCTAATCAAGACAAATAGTCAGTAATAAAGGGAAAGTTCCTGTCCGTGTTTGTTACTTTTGTGAAGTGAAGTTGTGGTACCTAAAGACCTAAAAGGTTTTATGGGAGAAATGGAAAATTGGATCGGATTAATGCAAATATGTAAAATCTTGTTGTTTTTAATCAAATGACTGAGTACGTTGGTACTCTTGTATAGTCATATGAAAGATAACATTCTTTCTAAATATTAATGGGAATAATTTAGGCAAAGGGAAGTTTCTTAGAAAGAGATAAGTTGTAGAATACTTTTGCATTAATGTAAAGTGTTAAATGTTTCTGCTTATCAAGCTTGGGAGACAGGTGAAAATGTGTTAGAGCAATAACTTATGATCTTAATGGGAATATTTTATGAATAAGGGAGGAAATGCATGCAAGCTATTTAGAGCTAGCTTTAGGGATATTCCTTAAGCAATGTGAGATTATAGTCATATCTTAAGTTGATTATTGGAACTTGCTATTCAAAGACTTAGTGGGACTGTTAATTGGTTGTTTTTCTGAGTGTAACTCCGGATATAATATCCAGGAAGGCTGACCCAATATTCCAGTGGCCCTGTGAAGAGCAGGTGTGATTTCATGGTAAAGTTAAGAGGGCAACTGTTCAGCATGTGCTGAGATGGGACTCTCTTGACTTCCTTAACTGAAACCTGGCAGACTTTGGGCCTGGCTCAATGCAGCTTGTAGTTTGACATAACCTCTGCCTGGAGTTGAGAAGAAGCTGGGGAAAATATGGTCCCCTTACTCTAAGTCCCTAATCTCTTGATGGCAAATTTCTATAATCAGAAGATTTTGTAAGTGCAGTAACAAATCTGTTAAAATAATTGATTATGGAACATCTTAGATTGCCATAGGACTAGAACTAGTACTCTTGTGTGTGGTCCTGTATAACTTATGGTCCTTTTAATTCTTGGTAATGGCATGGAGACAATTACACAATTAGGTCATGGGCCTGTGAGGATGTTGTTTGGTTAATATCAAGCTTGTCTAAAGTTTTGTTACAATTAATAATGTAAAAATAAGAATGGCTTGTGGTTTATTTTATAAATGCCATCGAAGAAACAAGGCATGACTAAAAGTTTATGATGTTATATGCGCTGTGTTAAAAATTGTTTATTTAATGTATTTATGTATGTACTGGAGTGTGTTGTCAATTCCTTAGTGAAATCTCATCCTCCTGGTGAGGAAATAAATAATAGGTTAATGTAAAATATAAAAAACTGGGTTCTGATGTGAATTTCTTAAACAGAACAATTAGTCAAAGTTCCACTTTTGAAAATGTAAAATTATTAGGGTATAAGGAGTAGAAATGGTAGTTTAAAATTGTGCTAAGGTGACTTTTGTAGGAGGATGGACAAAAGCTGGTTCCTAAAAGAAGGCAAGAAGAAGAAGATGCTGAAGATGGCTGGAACAGATTCCAAGGACCAGAGGACCTCATTGACAATTGCACTGTTGTTTTTCTTTTGGGTCTCTGTATCTGTATTTACAAAGGGGACTGCCCCCTTTGATTTGTCAATGTGTCGGAGATGTTGAGGGATAGAAACCTTATAAAAGGGTAATGGGGATGCAAGCATGATGGGGAAAGAAAAATGTGGTATGAAAGTGTGATGAGTGAAGAAAATAAGTTGGTGGACAACTTATACCAGCAATGGTGTGCGAAGTCTTCAAATAGTATGAAATAAGAGGGAGGATTGAATGGGAGATAATTCTTGTGAAAACTTCACAGAGAGAGAAAATATAAGAATTATTTCTGCAATAAGCAGGGGCAGTGAGAGGATGGAATAGATCTTGGGATTTAACCTTGTAGGAATGTGATTACCTAACTCTCAGGAGCTTGGGGCCTGGGGCAATAAGTGCCTCCCCTTCCCCCCCCACCCCCACCCCCCCAGTGCTAGCACAGAGTTGTTACCAAATCCAGGAAGACTCCCCCTCCCCTCCCTCATTCATCCTCCTTACCTTAGATTGGCTGTGCTTGATTTCCTGGTTCTTTGTCTAGCTTTTCATGCCTAGATTGTAAGCCCACCTCCCAGCCAATGGAGAGGAGGGATGGTGGTGGGTGGGAATCTTTTTGCATTAGGATATAAATTGGTCTCTTGCCTTTTGTAATTCACCTCCTTCCACTAGTCTGTCCTAATGGAGGTGACTCCCAAATCTCCCAAGATTTGTAAAATAAAATGAATTCCTTTTCTGTCCCTACCTGAGAAGCCTCTGTGAATTATTGGGGTACTCGGGTGGTCTTGCCACCCAACACACCATAAACCAGCTTCCCTGTGCCTTAGCCAGAGTATGACTTCAAAATATAATAAGCATGATTGGGTGTGGGAGGAAACAGGCTAAAATTAGAGAGCCCGGAGATCTCTAATATTAGGAACTTCATTTCAAAAAACCGCCTCCGTTGAGAAGGAGCATGGAGAGATGTTCTATAAATGGAATGTAGGTGTTTATAGAGACCCAGATCCATTCTGATCCATCAGAAGCAATAGTTGGTTATGTGTCTTCCTGCATTTTTCTTTTGCACACGTTCAGAGTCAGAACTTAAAAGAGACCAGTAGTCATCTATCCTCTTCATGAGGAGAAATAACAGGGAAAAAAAATAGAAATGGCTGTGAGTGAAGAGAGAGAGACAGACAGATGGAGGTAGGAAAAATAGAAAAAAAAAGGGGGGGTGAACCTTAGTCTGCCTGAATCTCTGTCAAATTTTCCCCTGTATTTCAACTTAATAAGAAATAACAAAAGGTAATTTTGGACATTGTATACTACATTTAGAAGGGCTCTAAGTGTCACCATGGCAACTGGTTTTGCTTAAACATAGCTCTGCATGTAAGTACAGTCTAAATTAGCTGCAGGAGTCAGATCTGCACAATGCTGAGGAAACTTATATAAAATCAACCTATTGTTACATTTTCTGAAATGAGGCATTTAAAGCTATGTTTGTAGATATTCTCGTCCTTTGGAAACATTTTGCCTCTGCTCCCTTATCACAGGATGGTAGTAGGGTTCCATTATTATCTAGATAATAATGTTGCAGGGGGAAAATCATGTAGGGATCAATAGGTGAAAAGAATAACTAAAATATATTGAATTTTGTCAGGGAGTTTTCAGTGCACAGAATATCAAGAGTCTAATCTGCTTTTTAATCATTCATATCTTTTGAACATGTTTCATTTGAAATATCCTATGGGAGAATTTTCAGATTCTTTCCCCACTTCCTTAGCTGATCGATTCTGGAAAGAAGATTATCTTCAAATATTTCTTCCACCCTTATTCACTTCTCTCTTTGGTAAAATTGGTAACAAAATAACTTGAAGCCCATTTGAGGAATATTTACCAAAAAGGAAAAAAAAAAGGTGGAGATGGGAAGGGAAGGAAGTTGTTATCATAAACATTTTATCCAAACAAGAAATGCCCCTAGCATTCTTTTAATAATTTTGCTTTCAGACAGCTCTTTTTGAGTAAGAAAGAAAAGCTACATTCTGTAGTTTCATAGACTCAAATTTCTTTTTGACTTTCTAGCCTCACTTCTTGCTATTTCGCTTTCATAAGTTAAAAGGGACAGTGTGAGGAAAAGTGCTAAACAGCAAATGTGAGAATTCCTGGAGGGTAAACAATGTTTCTCTGCTGTTTTTGTATCTCAAATGCCTAACACAATAGTTATTGCATATATATCTATATCTATATCTAGCTATCTGTCTGTCTATCTCATACTCTATTAATAAATGCTGATTGATTGGTTGATTTAATTGACAGCCAGTTCATTTTGGGTTGTATATAAGATGTCCCAATTGTATCACCAACCATTTTGACTCTAAAACAAAGACTTGTGACTGTCATTTTCTGCTACTGTTCTTTGGTCTATGACTGTAGCAGTGGCTGTGTGTGTGTGTGTGTGTGTGTGTGTTTCAAGTGCTGTATGATCTACTAAATTCAAATCCTACCTCCTCTGGGCAAGTCATTTTTGTTCAATTATTTGCAGTCATGTTCATGACCTTATTTAGAGTTTTCTTGGTAAAGACACTGGAATGGTTTGCCATTTCCTTCTCCAGATCATTTTACAGTTGAGGAAACTGAGGCAGATTGGGTTAAATGACTTGCCCAGGGTCACACAGCTAGTAAGTGTGTGAGGCCAGATTTGAACTCAGGAGAATGAGTCTTCCTGACTCCAGGCCCAGTGCTCTATCTACCACGCCACCTAGCTGCCCTGCAAATCATTTAATCCACTCTGGGCTACAATTTCCTTATGTCTAAAATAATGGAGTTTAGGTGGCCTCTATAGTTCTCTCCAATTCTAGGTCAATAATCTTCTAATCCTAAGCATATTAGGCACATGCCTAAAGCTCCCAACATTTAGCAGAAAGAAGTAAAGCAGTTACCAAGCAAAAGCCAACTTTCCTTCTGCTTATGGAAATTACACTAAAGATTTGAAAACATTTGTTTTCTTTCTGGTCATACCTCCACCCTCTCCACCCATCAACCTATTATAATAGCTTTAAAAACATCGACCCTAGGCCATGTTCCAACATAGTGGCAATGGGGAAGGATAAACCCTACATATTAAATACCCTGTGTGGCCACAACCTTCTCAGTCTTTCTGGCCACTACCAATCCTGAAGCCTATGCTGCTTCCAGGGGTTTGACACTGATTGCCATGTGGTGCTTGAAAGTAGAATAATGGGAGAGTAAAACATTTTCCTTGGAGGCAGCTAGGTGGCTCAGTGAATAAAGAATTGAGCCTAGAGCCAGAAAGTCCTGAGTTCAAATCCAAACTCAAATACGTACTAGCTGTGTCACCCTGGGCAAGTCACTTATCCTCGGTTGGCCTTAATCCACTGGAGAAGGAAATGGCAAACCACTCTAGTGTCTTTACGAAGAAAATCCCATGGGTAACATTGGCATGCTATGGTCCTTGGGCCGTGAAGAGTTGGACATGACTGAGCAACCATAACAAGACTATCCATGTGTGAAGACATGATGTAATAGTAAACAGAAAATATCAGATTATATACTATAGGGAAATACCTCCCACCATCTGGATGGGGCTAAATTCCTCAGAAGGTCTCAACCACTAGTGGGTTCGTAAACTTTTTGTAACTGCTTCATCATCACAAAAGTTACAGGACACTTTTGTCCCCAAAAAGTCAACCCATTTGGCCTATAACTCCACATATCGGCCAATGCCTTCAACATTTCTCATCAGGATTACTAATAAGGAAAACCAATGATTTGAGTTTCACCAATCTTTCCCTTTCATCATCTCTCTCTTCATTCTAGGGGCAGAAATACAGAAATTGAGAGATAGTCAAGGTTCTTCATCAGACCATCTTGGAGTAGGAGCTTGAGATCTCATAGGTAGACTTGCCAGTGTAGAAGGTAGTGATGGAGAATGTTTGTTGAATGAATCTGGTATCATGATCAATTATAGGTGTCTCATTCTTTAAAGGAAGTTTAAAAACTGAAAAAATGTCCACAGGATGGAAACTAGGGTGGTGAAGAGCCTGGAAATGACACCTCATATTCAATATCAGTTGTATTATCTAACTCCTGATATTCCTTCTCTTTCTTTCTGAATAATCAAGAAAAAAAAGTGGTTAAATAGAATTAAGAAGCTTTATGTTCTTCTTTGACATCATTGTACAATGGACCTAATAGAGACATGTCAGTGACAGCAGTTCCCTCTTCTGTGTCTAGATGACCACAAGGGGTAGTTGGAATTGCCCCCTCTTTATCACTGCCCCCATATAATTTTAGTGTCTTGGTTTAGCTATCTTAGGGAAGTCAGGGAACAGAGGAACAGAGAGATTATGTTCTCTCAAACTCCAAGAACCAGTGGTAGATGGGGGAATGTTGATACGATGAGAAAACCTAACACTTGGAACCTGGGAGAGAGAGGAGGCAGCCAGCAATCATGATGATTGCCCAACGATAATTCTGTAATTTACTAGAAACTAAACTTGCTATGGTGTGTGTACTTGTTCTGTGGAGCTTATTTTCAGACAAATGACCATTATCTGTTCCTCACTATTTAGTAGCAAATGCTTTCTAAATTGATGGCTATATTATCAGTGTACCCATATACCAGAAAAATGAAAAAAAAAAGAAAAGAAAACAGCCCCCACATAAAACTTACATAGCTTGTCAAGGTTTCTTGAAGAATATTTTTCCCCTTAGGCATAGAGAACTTAGCACACAATGCCTGGCACATAGTAAGTACTTAAATACTGGTTCCCTTCACCCCTTCACATATGGGTTCCTTGGTAAAGAAAGGTCAAAGACATTTCAATGACTGAAGCCTTCTCTCAGGATGACCTAAAAGGAAGAATGTCTTACTCAAAGTCGATAGAGTGAGTCTTATCCAAGCAAATTCCCAGATGAGTATGTGAGATGCAATAGAACAAAATGGTTTGCCAGCTTTTTCCTTATGTAGTCAATGTCTTCCACTTGTGATACGCTTTGCTGATGCTTTACTTTCAACTTCTCAAGAATTCCTCACTTCCCCCAAATTTTAAGGTAATAATTGGTAGAGAGATAAAGTGTTATCTGTTAGCACTGGTCATTCATCTACTTTTTGGGATCTTTGAGCATTATAATTGGTTGAAGCAGTGAAGAAGAAAAGAAAGGTTAGCGAACCTGTCTAACCCCAAGCTGACCTTAAAAATGTATTATTCACTGCATTGAGATGTGGGCCTATTTGACTAGCCATGAGAGGTGTATAATTAGCTGTTTATTAGCTGTATAATTGCAGAGTTGCGGTTAGAAAATAACAAAAAGAAATGCTTTTATTTTTCCATAGACTGAATTTCTTAACTCAACTCTCCTGAACTAGACTAAAATTTTTAAAGCAGATGTAACCATCAGTTATTGCTGTGCAAGACAAAATTTAACTAGGGATCCCATATGGGCATAAACTTGCCTTTGATTTGTACTTTCCTCCCTGTCCTACCCCCTTGGTTAGAGGCAAGAGAGTGTTCCTGGGGATCCCATGCTTAAAGTAACATGACCTGTTGCAATCAGTAAGAAGTCTATTGGTTTTAGCTTAAAGATAAACTAGTCTACAATTCCACATGCATCTCTTTCCCTGCTCTTTTAAGGCCCTAAAACCATAGGTTATTAATAAAAATCATCACAACTTATTAAGACTCCAGTTAGGGAAAGTCCCCAACATTTCACCAGATAAGCTCTTTAACCTGTATAGTTTATGTGTATTAAAACTAGCCATTCCTATCTCCTTTTTAGCACCTTCTGAGGCCAGGTCTCTAGTCACTATACCATACCACCTCTTGCTGCCTATATAGGTGAATGTCATTCAGGGCTTTTGTTCATTATCTCATGTATTAGAATGTCATTCATTTATGAACATATCAGCATGTGAATATAGGATTACTGGAAAATGTTTATATTACCCTAGGTAATAAAAGAAATTGAGGTTTCCATTGGCGTGCTCTCTCTCTAGCTCTCTCTCTCTCTCCCCTCCTCCCCTCCTCTCTCTCCCTTCCTCCTGCCCTTCTAACATTCCTTCCTTCCTTCCTTCCTTCCTTCCTTCCTTCCTTCCTTCCTTCCTTCCTTCCTTCCTTCCTTCCTTCCTTCCTTCCTTCCTTTCTTCCTTCCTTCCTTCCTTCCTTCCTTTTCTTTCTTCACTCACTGACTTTTCACATTTAAATGTTACTCTTAGTTTCTGGTTTTTTTTTTTTGGCCAAGTTTAAAAGCTGGTCTCCTAGAAAAACAGGGAAAGTACCATCTGCTGGAGAAGAAATGAAATTTAGAGAATGTGAGAACTTAGAGGCAGTAAAGCCGATGGTTAAAAAGCATCATCTGGTGGGAAAAAGTCTAACTGCAGAGATCAGCAAGCCAGGAAATATGGGCTACAGAACTCAGTGAGCATGGTGGGAAAAATGACACCTACTTGACGTGGAGAAGAGCTGCAAGACATGAACCCCATGTCGTGGCCAGAGAGGCCATGGCAGAGAGTACTGATTGAGGCCCTACTTAGGCTCTACCTACACTAAATCTCACAGGCCATACAGTACTCTGACAGAGGGTTGCTTACCATTCCATCTCATGCCATATGGGCTCAGATGAAAGTCTTTTTTTCCATTATTTTTACATAAGATTGCTCGTGTTTTGAGCCTTAACTTGAGGGAAGCTAGTCATTGACTTTGGAGAGAGTCAGATACCTATACCATATTGATGGTAACAACAAGCCAGAGAAATGTGATGTCTCCAAATCATGCCTGGGCCTTTCACTCAGGATGAACCCTTTGTTGCAAGAGCCCTGGGCAATCCCTGAGGGTTTTTGGTTCAGTTATACTACTGCTATAGCAAATTGTTGATGGTATGCTTTGCAGAACTATGCAAAATTTATTAGGAAGAATAAAAAATCTAGAATCTAAAGAGAAAGAATGAGAAAAAGTATAAATCAAGGAGGTATAACACTATCAGACTTTAATATTATAAAGTAATACTCATGAAAACTATTTGGTATACTCCTCCATCTCTTCCATGCGGCTTCAATTGCTTGGATCAGTATGGGCAACAGGGAGGTAGAGATGTTACACACAACTAAATCAGTGTTGTACCCTTGCTGAATACACTTTTCTCACATAAATATCCTTCCCCTGCTATAATAAAGTAAACCTAAACAAGTAAAACTTGTTAATTATTAAATGTTCTAGGGCTGTCTCATTTTATTCCAATCTTAACCTTAAGTTTCAGAGTAGTCTGAGTCAGGCCTGGATTATTACATTTGCCATACTATTTACAAGATTAATTTCGCAAAGAGGAAGATGAGCTCCAAGTCAATATTTCAATACTTCTGGTTATGTTGTCTACTTACCATGATCCATACCATGTTTCACATGAAGGATTAAAAGAACTCATCTATCTGTTGAAAGTTGGCAAGCACAGAGAGTCATTAATGTTCTTGATGCCTTTAATCATGCCCTAAATCTAATAAATGCTGGTGTTGGTTGAATCTGCATAATTTTTGTAATTGGCAATTGATCTCCAGGTGCTTCAGCTGTGGCATCTCTAGGCCTTCTCCGAAGACTTGAATTTGGGTAGTGTTTAAAAACTATCTTGGAGGAATTGTTTGGGACATTTTATGTGGCATTTGTGAGACCATTGAGAACTTTACCACATGGACTTTGTTATGGATCTTTGGCACAAGGCAATGGAGGTGGTGTCTATCCCACAGATCCATTCTAGGTAACTGATAATAAACTAGAGCAATGGTTCTTAATCTTTTTTATATATTCTACACCTTTGGTCATTTGGCCCATTCTAGTTCATGGAGCACCTTGAAATGTCTCCAAGGATCCTTCATGGATTGTGGTCCCTAGGTTAAGAAACCTTGTTAATATAATGGACCATGACCTCCAAGAAGTCCTGGGATGGATTTCAAGGCAGTTCATGAACTTGGATGGGAAAAAAATCCATCTTTATTTTCACTAACATAAAAACCAAAATTTTTCGTTTCCTTCAATTATTTAAAAACAATTTTTCGAGAAGGGGTCCATAGACTTCACTAGGTGAAATAGACACACACACTCTCTCTCTCTTTCTCTTTTTCTCTCTCCATATAGAGATAGAGATAGATATGTATATATGAATGGCATGACAAATAATTGGGATACTTTTTAAAATTTTATGAACTGGAGAGTCCTTTTATGTAGTTCAACTTTAGACACAGCCAGTGATTCTGTGGGAGTTCTTCCAATTGTGCTTCTGCAGGGGGTCTCTTCAGGCATCCTGGTATCTGCTTGCCATCTCATCAGAGACCCAGGGTTTAGAAAGATAACCTGGTCATAGGAAAATAATCAGGGAGTTCTTGTGCCCTGATAATAATAGCAGAATTCCCCTGCCCTGGCCCCAGTTTTATTGGGAATTCTTGGAGCAAAAGGCAGGAAAGCGGACACTGGCTGGGCAGGGGACACTACAGGCACCACTGCAAAGATCCTCCCATTTCTTTCCCTGTCATAACATTTCATGCAGAGATCAGAGCACCGAGTCTCCTCCCTTGGCCCACATCAACACCCACCACTGTTACTCTAGGTGAAACTTGGGTGGCCCTAGGGACCTGAGGATTACCTCAGAGAAGCCTCTTCATTTTAAGAGCCTTTCCTTGATCCCCGCCAGTGCTCAGCTCTCTCAGTGACATTACCTCTGTGCATAATCTAGTGATCCCTTTGGGTCTTAACGTCCTCATATATCTCTCTGCCTCTGGCTTCTGTCTGGAGCCTCTGTCAGGGGCAAGCACTCATTGAATGGCAGGACTCCTTTTCAAAGCTTTGTGTTTCTTACTCTGCTTTACCTCCAATTTCAACTCCAATTCACAAAAGTTCTCTGCCCACAGAAAGACAGTTATTGTTACTAACTAAATGACTCTTGGATATATGACCTCCATTTTTAAATTTATACTACTTTTCCTTATTCTCTCTCTCTCTCTCTCTCTCTCTCTCTCTCTCTCTCTCTCTCTCTCTCTCTCTCTCTTTCTCTCTTCCCTTACCTCTCTCTGTCTCTCTCCCCTTCCCTCCCCTCCCCTCCTCTCCTCTCCTCTCCTCTCCTCTCCTCTCCTCTCCTCTCCTCTCCTCTCCTCTCCTCTCCTCTCCTCTT
>CM053623.1:296929077-296947234 GCA_028646595.1 Phalanger gymnotis | reverse complement strand
AACAGGCTCCTGCACCTGGAATCATGGACTTTAGATCGAGAAGAGTTCATTTAGTCCACTCCTTTATCCAGCTCTGATGGACAGATGAAGAAACTGAGATTTACAAAGGTGAGATTTGTTCAAAGTCACATTAAATGGTTAAGTAGTAGAGCTGGGAAGCAAATGAGATAACCAATATAAAATGTTCTGCAAATCTTAAAGTACTATATGAATGCTAGTCATTGTCATCATCATCATCATCATCATCATCTATTAAACACAGGTCACCTGACCCCAAGTCCAAGGCTCTTTCCATCAGAGTATGAAGGAATTTAAGCCACACTTGGAATGATTTTGATAGTGAGAAACTGGATGGCAGCAGGAATGAGGCAAAATTCATTTTAGATGAAGGAAAAAATGTATGAACAAAGACCCAAAAGGGACAAAATCAGAGGCATGTTGAGGAAACAGTGAATTTTTCCATTTGATCTCAGCATAAGGTCTATGGAGCTGATTATAGGAAAAGAAAGTGGAAAAGGGAGGTTAGGGTTTGATCATTAAATGTTGGGCTGAGGACTTTTGCATTTTATTTGGTAAGGCACCATTTCAAGTTTTACAGCATGGAAGTAGTGAAACTACTCAAAAGAATTGCATGATAGAACATGGAAGAATAGGATGCCCATATGTAGAATTTAACAGGATTTCCCATTAGTAAAACTGTTTTTTATCCTTCGTACTCAAAGGGGACCAATGACATCAGGTGAGTGATGTCTTGATTTTCAAATGAATTGGATTTAAGTGAGGGAGGGCTGTGCAGAGTCATCAACTTCACTCTCTCCTGTAGTCATCTGAATCCACTGGCAAGACATAGGTCAGGACAACTGGTGATGGCCCTGGATGCAGTGGGAGACCTTGGCCTTTTGAGCTAAGGTCTTTCCCAGGTCTCATTTTGTCTGAGGCAACAAAGATTCAGTGATTGAAGGATAAGTATGAACTGAGGCAAAAGATGGCCTAGTTTGACTTCCTAAAAGAAAATCATCTGATATGGGAAGACTCTCAGAGTTTCTGGCCAGAACAGAAACAATTACTATTTACGCTCACTCTGAGCCATCAACACCCAAACAAGGAGCAAGTGAGGATTGGGCTGGGGCCTACTGTTGGCTAATAAGTGAGAGCCAGAAGTGATTTGGGTTTAAAGGCATAATCAAGTAGCTCCATTTGAATCCCAATGGGCTTTATCAAAGCCTGCTTTACCAAAGCTATATTTCAAGAAGTCATCAATGAGTACTACATGGGACATGGGACAAAAATGTTGCTAACAGCTGCTATGGAGGTGAAAGACCAACAAGAGCACGCAGAAGGGCTGCTTACAAAGGTTATTTGATCTGATTTTCTGAGGAAAGCAACATTAAGGGGTTAACAATCTCACTTTAATTAAACACTTAGTTCAGGGGGAAAAGATCAGCCTCCTGAACTTCAGGACAAACAGAAATTACAAGCATACATTATAAACAGATCAACAGACAGATTTCTGTCTGACTAAATCACAATAGTTACCAGAGAAGCACCAACATCTGAGTTTTTCAAAGCCAGAGGGGCTGTTTCAATGGCTTGCCCTGAGTTTTGTCACCAGCACCCCTCAAAAGCCAAATGCTAACCTGAGGGCTGGGGACCTACCATTTAGGGTGTGGGAAATCACTAACACCGGGGGTGTGGGAAAGTTCTTCAATCACTGGCACCACATCATATACATTGTTTCCATTCAATGACTCCTGATTGCCTTAGTGCAGAGAAATACTCCAAAACAAAAAGATCCCACTTTACTTGCCCCATTCAAACAAAATCGAGACTCATTAAAGGCATGTGATGGCCTCAGCATTCTAAAAGAGAAGAACAGCAAAAAAGTCCTGCCCAATTACCATTACAAGGACAAAAGAGTTAACTGTCCCAGTTTTGGGGGTAAAATGATAGAATAAATAAATAGGGAAGAAAAAAAAATATCTAGCCACCAAACCCCAAGATATCTTGTGGAGTATAAGTGATCAGAAACACGTATGAAGATATGACTCCCCATGTGGACAGAGGGAGAAGAGAAGGAAGAGAGGGAAGGGGAGGGGGAGGAAGAGAAAGAGGAGGAGGAAGAGAAAGAGGACCTGAAGGAGGAAGAGGAGGAGGAGCAGCAGCAGCAGAAGGAGGAGGACGAGGAAGACTAGGATGAGGAGGAAGAAGAAGAAAATAATTGCATTGCCCAACTGGAACTAGCCAGTTGGGTAAACTATATGGTAACGAGAGAAATGATTGTTCTTATTTATGTGAACTCTTATAGTTACTGAATAACTTCTAAAACAAAATGACAGAGGAAACAGGAACTGAGCTTTCTCAACTCCTCCCAGCTATTTTTATAGGGGGAAGGGAAACAGAGGATGCAAACCAATGGACAAACAATAGGGACTCCAAGCAGCAAAAGGAGTCTTGATGATAAAACAAGGACATTAGGGAAATCCTCCCAGCCCTGTGGCATTTGACAGGTGTTTTTTTGAAGTGCATGCCAGAGAAAACCTGGATTTTCTGGCACACTAAATGCTTAGCATGCATCAGCCTTGAAGCTGGGAGAGCAGATATTGGCAGATGTCCCAAGATCCCAAGTGGTGGGATATACCTGCAGGCAACAATCCTGAGCCCTGTTCTGCCCAGTTCTGACTCCCTGAAGGGGGAGATAAGGAACCTTGGTTGTAACTCATTATATTTACTAAACAATACTTCTCAGGCTCAGGGCCTCTGCCATGTACAGCCTTCCCCCAGGCTTTTACATGCAAGGGAAATCTTTTATTTCACTTAGACAAAGAAGTCTTTTGTAGACAAAAGTATTAAGGAGTTTGATTTAAAAGGCAACAGCATTTGTAAGTGAATATGCCCACCAAAAGTGGTATCTTAAGAGTTTTAGGCTTACTCTTTTTCTAACACGGGTTTAGAAGCATTTGCTCATTTCTTCCTGTTCTCTCAATTGTTGATGCTGACTTGATAGAAAGTGAATGATACCAGGAGTGATAAATACATTATTATGGTCAGAAAAGTACAAGTGGAATGAGTGTTTAGTGAGTGTGACTACTACTGCTGCTATTACTCCTGCTGCTGCTGCTGCTACTACTACTACTGCTACTACTGTTACTACTGCTATTGCTGCTGCTGCTACTACTACTACTACTATGTTTTAAAATATTTTATTTGATATTTTTAGTTTTCAACATTGATTTCCACAAGATTCTGAGTTACAAATTTTGTCCCCATTTCTACCCTCCCTCCCACCCTAATATGGTATATATTCTGATTACCCCATTCCCCAGTCAGCCTTCCCTTCTGTCACCCCACTCCCCCCCATCCCCTTTCTCCTTACTTTCTTGTAGGGCAGGATAGATTTCTATGCCCCATTCCATATATCTTATTTCCCAGTTGCATACGCAAACAACTTTTTTTTTTTTGAGCATCTGCTTTTAGAACTTTGAGTTCCAAATTCTCTCTCTTCCCTCCTCACCCACCCTCCATAAGAAGGCAAGCAATTCAACATAGGCCACACATGTATCATTATGCAAAACACTTCCACAATACTTATGTTGTGAAAGACTAAGTATGTTTTGCTCTTTCCTAACCTATCCTACTTTATTGAATTTTCTCCCTTGACCCTGTCCTTTTTTGAAAGTGTTTGTTTTTGATTACCTCTTCCCCCTATCTGTCCTCCCTTCTATCACCCCCCTTTTCTTATCTCCTTCCTCCTACTTTCCTGTGGGGTGAGATATCCAATTGAGTGTGTATGTTATTCCCTCCTCAAGTCAAATCCAATGACAGTAAGATTCACTCATTCCCCCTCACCTGTCTCCTCTTCCCTTCCCACAGAACTGCTTTTTCTTGCCACTTTTATGTGAGATAATTTACCCCATTCTATATCTCCCTTTCTCCCTCTCTCAATATATTTTTCTCTCACCCCCTAATTTAATTTAATTTAATTTTTTTAGATATCAACTCACCCTGTGCCCTCTGTCTATATATGTTCCCTTCAACTACCCTAATACTGAGAAAGGTCTCATGAATTACAAACATCACCTTTCCGTGTAGGAATGTAAAGAAAAAAGTTCAACTTTAGCAAGTCCTTTATGATTTCTCTTTCTTGTTCACGTTTTCATGCTTCTCTTGATTCTTGTATTTGAAAGTCAAATTTTCTATTCAGCTCAGATCTTTTCACTGAGAAAGCTTGAAAGTCCTCTGTTTCATTGAAAATCCATATTTTGCCTTGGAACATTATACTGTTTTGCTAAGTAGGTGATTCTTGGTTTTAATCCTAGCTCCTTTAACCTCCAGAATATCATATTCCAAACTCTTCAATCCCCTATGTAGAAGCTGCTATATCTTGTGTTATCCTGATTGTGTTTCCACAATACTCAAATTGTTTCTTTCTGGCTGCTTACAGTATTTTCTCCTTGACCTGGGAACTCTGGAATTTGGCTACAACACTGCTTGGAGTTTTCTTTTTGGGATCTTTTTCAAGAGATTGTAGATTCTTTCCATTTCTATTTTGCCCTCTGGTTCTAGTACATCAGGGCAGTTTTTCCTTGATAATTTCTTGAAAGATGATGTCTAGACTCTTTTTTTTGATCATGGTCTTCAGGTAGTCCAATAATTTTTAAATTATCTCTCCTGGATCTATTTTCCAGGTCAGTGGTTTTTCCAATGAGATATTTCACATTGTCTTCCATTTTTTCATTCCTTTGTTTCTGTTTTATAATGTCTTGGTTTCTCATAAAGTCACTAGCTTCCACTTGCTCCAATCTAATTTTTAAGGTGGTATTTTATTCAGTGGTCTTTTGGACCTCTTTTTCCATTTGGCTAATTCTGCCTTCCAAGGCATTCTTCTCCTCATTGGCTTTTTGGAGCTCTTTTGTCATTTGGGTTAGTCTATTTTTTAAGATGTTATTTTCTTCAGTATTTTTGGGGTCTCCCTTAGCAAGCTGTTGACTTCCTTTTTGTGATTTTCTTGCATCATTCTCATTTCTCTTCCCAATTTTTCCTCTACTTCTCTTACTTGCTTTTCCAAATCCTTTTTGAGCTCTTTGATGGCCTGAGACCAATTCATATTTTTTTTTTTTTGGAGGCTTTTGATGTGGGCTCTTTGACTTTGTTGACTTCTTCTGGCTATATGTTTTGATCATCTTTGTTAACAAAAAAAGATTCTATAGTCTGAGTCTGACTCCTTTTTTGCTGCCTGGTCACGTTCCCAGACAACTACTTGACCCTTGAGCTTTTTGTCAAGGTATGACTGCTTGTAGAGTAGGGAGTACTTTGTCACAAGCTTTAGGGGCTGCCCTGCTGTTTTTAGAGCTACATCTACTCCACCTTCATGCAAGCTCTGCCACACTGGTGCTCTTCCTCCCCCAAGAATCACCAACCAGGACCGTGACCCAGATCCAAGCAGGGCAAAGCAAGAGAACTCTGCCTCTGTGCCAGCAAAGTGCTCCCTGTGCTCCCTCTCTAATCCACTGCTCTGATTCCTCCCACCATACGGGCCAGAGACTCTGGAAGCAGCTTATGCTGGAGCTCTGCGAGCCAATGCCCACAGGGCTGGGGCAGGACCAAGGACCCCACCCCCATCCAGCAATTTTCCCATTAACCTGCTCCATTGTCTTTGGTGTTTGTGGGTTGAGAAGTCTGGTAACTGCCACAATTCAGTGATTCATGGACCTATGGCCTTTTCCACCTGACTCCCAGTCTGGTTGGTCCTGGCATGGCCCACACTGGGCTGTATTTGGCTCCCAGCATGGTGTGATAGACCCTTCCTAGCCATCATCCCAGGTGTCCTGGGCTGGAGACCTGTTTCCCTCTGCTATTTCGTTGGTTCTGCAGCTCTAGAATTTGTTCAGAGCCATTTTTTTCAGGTGGTTGGAGGGGCTGGGGGGGTGGGGGTGGGGGGAGAGCTTAAGCAAGTCCCTGCTTTCCAGCTGCCATCTTGGCCTACTACTACTACTACTGTTACTACTACTACTACTACTGCTACTACTCTTCTTACTACTACTACTACTACTACTACTACTACTACTACATCATCAGTCATATTATTATATATTTGGTTCTTGAATGACCTTCAACAAGTTGCTTAACCTCCTTGATCTTCAGTTTCCTTAGCTATAATACGAAGAAGATTGGACAGATGGCTGGTGGGTTTGAGTTGAGTTTTGAATGAAGCTGGAGGAGGGATTCTAAGAAGGCTTCTAAAGGAGTGGGGAGTGACCTATATTCTAGAGATGGTTGGGAGGAGGGGGAGGGGTATATATATGAAAAGATATAAAGGTGGGTGATGGATTGTCTTATATGAGAAGGCCAATTTGAATGTGAAACCCAATCAATCAATAAGCACATGTTAAGGCTCTACTACTGTGTTAAGGATATAAAGTATGAGAAATGATTAATAACTAATTATTTTATTAGGACCAAGGGTTTTCTATTTGTCTGCTTTTTCATGTGGAAACCAACCAGTGTGGGGAATCTTTACTTTTTTTTTTTGTTGTTATTTTGAAGGGGAGAAGGCAGGGCAATTGGGATTAAGTGACTTGTCCAAGGTCACACAGTTAGTGTGTCAAGTGTCTGAGGCCAGATTTGAACTCAGGTCCTCCTGATTCCAGGGCCAGTGCTCTACTCACTGTGCCACCAAGCTGCTCCAGGAATCTTTCCAAAGCACTTGCCCAGCCAGGACGGCTGAGATCTAATCAAAGACAGTAAAAGAAATTTGAAGTTTGGGCTAATGGGTTCATTCCTTCTCATTATGTTTGCTCATACAGGTCTGGGAAAATGTGGATTTTCCCTTTTGTTAGACAAGTGATATGGAAGTTGATAAGTCTCTTTGACCTAGACTTGGGTGACCCAAGTCACATACCCCAAGACCTTCATTGTAATATAACCCACCCTCTGATTATAATATTCATTCTCTCACTGATTGTTAACCAATCAGGGTTGATTTCCACATTAAGGAGCATTTGTTCTTCCAAAGGCATATAAACTGTGAGCATGCCACTATGAGGGGTCTTTGGTCTAAGAAAGATAGTCAAATAACCATTCTATTTATTTATGCTGGCATTAGTAATAAAACGATTAAATTCCCCAGAAACTATGTATCTTAGAACCTTTTTATACACCACAGAAGGAAAAGGAAAAATGGTTCCTAGTCTCAATGAACTCATTCTAAAGAAGGTGACAACACATATATAACTAGATACACCCAAGATATATTCACTATACGTGGAAGATTGAGTTAGACAAGAAGGCATTCGCAGCTGAGTAGATAGAAAAAGCCCTTTTGCAAAAGCTAATGACTGAATTCAGTCTTGAAGGAAACCAGAGATTCTCAGAGGTATATGTGTGGAAAAAGCATTCTAGGCATGGAGACAAGAATGACTGCAAAGCAATGGAACCAGATGATGGAGTCATGGGCAAAAAGGTCAGCATGGCTGTACTGTATGGTGTTGACCAGCTGCACTAGAGGGAAGTAATGTGCTAGAAGTTTAGAAAGGTGGGTCGTGGTCAGCTTGCAAAGAGCTTTAAATACCAAATAGAGCACCGACCGTTTGATTTTAAATGAAACAAGGAGCAACTGGAGTTGGTTGAGGGAATGAGAGGCAAGCCATGAACTTCCAAAGGATCATTTTAGCAGCTCTTTGTTGGGGGATTGATCAGAGTAGGGAGGAGTGGGAGGTACGGATTCCAGTTAGAAGCTTCTAGTAGTGTAGGTGAGAAGCTTGAAATAAAGCAGTGTCTGTATTAGTGGTGAGAGAATGGTATATGTGAGAGGCGTTGAGGAGAAGATTTGAAAACTGATTCGATATGTAGGGATGAATGTGTACATTTTGTCCTGGAGGTGAAAGGTATAAATGATGAGTCTTCAACGGGGAGTTAAAGGGTCAGACTTTAGGAATCACGCTGGGTGTTATTTTGAATAGACACAATCTGTCCCTAGGAATTGTGAAAAAGTAAATAACCAATAATGAGACAATGACTAAATAAGCTCTGTTACCTGGATATTAAGAGGCCTCATGGCCTAGTAAATAGAGTTCGAGTTCTGCCACTGACATGTCCTGAGTATTTGACTCTTTGCAAGTTACTGACCTTTTCATTCCCCATGCTTTAGTGCTTTAAGATCATGAATTGTACATTAAGTGTCACTCTTCTGGAGTAGAGGAAATTAAAGCTTAAATAAAAAGCAATCACTGTAACAAAATTCTACAATCCAAATTAGAACATATATATGAGTATGATGACAGATATATGTGCCTTGCACATGGATGCTACACAGATGCTTATTAAATTGAATTTATAAATGCTTTATATATGTGTGTGCACGTATGTGTATATTTGCATATGCATACATATAAGTACATATATACATACAGATACATACACATGCACATACACATCCACATATGCACATGTATACATATATAGTGTGTGTGCATATGTGTGTGTGTGTGCACATGCACATGTGTATGGCTGTGTGTATGTGTTTTTTTTTTTGTTGTTTATTTTTTTGGAGGGGGGAAGGGAGGGCAATTGGGATTAAGTGACTTGCCCAAGGTCACACAGCTAGTGAGTGTATCAAGTGTTTGAGGCTGGATTTGAACTCAGGTCCTCCTGACTCCAGGGCTGGTGCTTTACTCACTGTGCCATCTAGTCGCCCCTGTATATGTTTAAGAAAGAAAGCAGAGCCAAAAGATGAGAACACACTTTGGTCTAGGTTGTTTTTATTTATTTTTTGAGTCTTCCTCTAATCTCTATACCACATAGTCGAAATGCTGACTAAATGAAATAAGATACTATGCTCATCCTCTTACTCTCTTCCTACCTGCTTTTAGTGTAATTTTATTTTTCCAAAATTCTACATGGGAGTAGAAAAGGGAAACTGAAATAATACAATCCACCACATGGATGGTGCCAAGGAAATGTAAAACAGTGACTTGAAGTAAATACACACAAAATAAGAGAACCAGTACATTGATATCAGAGAGGATTTTTTGGAAGAATTTTTATTTTGAAATTAACTATATATGTATGTATATGAAGTTAACAATATTTATAGGCATGAACATTTCTACACATAAAGAACAGGGAAAAAGGTGGCACAGTGCATAGAGCTCTGGCCCTGGAGTCAGGAAGTCTTGAATTCAAATTCAGCTTCAGACACTTACTAGCTGTGTAACCCTGGGACAAGTCACAATGTCTATTTACCTCAGTGTCTTCTACTGTAAAATAGAGGTAGTAAGAACATTTACCTCCTGGAGTTGTTGTGAGGATCAAATGAGATTGTATTTGTAAAGTGCTTCCCACAATGCCTAGCATATGGTACGTGCTATATAAATGCTATCATTATTTTAATTATAAACCATGAATCTCTATTATGTACAGCTTGTTTTTTAAGAGTAGCATACATTAAATTGAAATGATAGTGCCAATTCTTCCCAGCTTGTCTGAGTCCCTTTATGAATTTCCTTCTGCTCTCTTCTGTGTATTTTCAAAGATATCTCATTGATGCTTTTCCATAGCAGTCATACATCACAATTTGTTTAGCCTAGATGGGCTCTCACTTTTTCCCTCATTTTCTTACTGTAACCAAAAGTGGTATAATATGTAAATTTTTGTACATCTGAGTCCTTTCTATCTACCTTTGGCTTCTATGGGCTATATATTTTGTAGTATTATCATTGGTTCCAACAGAATGTTCACTATAAGGACTTTTGAAGTATAGTCTGAATCAATTTTCCAAAAAGTTTTGATCTATTCACAGTGTATTTGTGTGCCTGTCTATCTATATCCCTTCCGACAACTGTCGTTTCTTGTTTTGGTCATCTTTGCCAATGGGATGTGTATGAGGTAGAACATTAGAATTGTTTTCTCTTAATTGTCAGCAATTTGAAGAATACAAAGGATTTTTATAGCTAGTTCAACTAGATTTCATATGTGAGGATTCATTAGCTAGTTTTTACAATTTTCTTGGGCCTCAGGCTCCTCATACAAAAGAGATCATTTGGGCTAAATGAGATCTGAGTTTCCTCTAAGCTTGAAAGAAGAAGCTGGCTTTGATCTTTGTATTCCTGTAAGGTTGTAGGTGCTTAATAAATGCTTGCTGACTGACTATGCTTGTATGCTGACTCACTATGCTTGTATGCTTACTTAATTTCAACATGAAATAGACATGAAAACAATTATAACAATTACAGTCAATCCTTACCACCAGTCAAGTATACTTCTGCTTTATTGGAAGAAACAGGGACCATTTAAATGAGGTCTTGGCGGCTGCAGATTCTTTTGCACATAGAAATGTGATTCAGTCATAACCCTGGGTATGGTATGGAAAGAAAGGGAACTGCATTTAGCAGACAGCGCTCACTTTAACTCATTGTGCAAGAGATACACTGTTTACCATTCCTTCCTCTAACTGTTCTCAATATGAAGATAAATCTTTTCTGCAATACGGAGGCAGCATAGTGTACCAGCAAGAACTCTACACAGAGTCAAGAAAGGCTGAGATTCGTACCCTGCCTCTGATATTTACTAGTAGTGGGTTCGTGGGCACACTATCATTTAACCTTGCTCAGGTACAATTCTCTACTTTGTATGATGGGACTAATAATATTCATTGGACATGTCTCCCAGGGTTCTCATGAGAATCAAATGGGATATGGTATACTTTGCCAAGGGCAGCTGGGTGGCACAGTATATTGAGTGCCAGGTCTAAAGTCAGGAAGACTCATCTTCCTGAGTTCAAATCTGGCTTCAGACACTTACTAGCTGTGTGACCTTGGGCAAGCCACTTAACTCTGCCTTAGTTCCTTCGTCTTTAAAATGAGCTGGAGAAGGAAATGGCAATCACACCAGTATTTTTGCCATGAAAACCCCAAATGGGGTCAGAGTCAGAAACAACTAAACAAAATACTTTGCCAGCCAAATATTGTCATTATCCAACCAGAAACCAGTGCTTTATCTAACTCATTAACATCTTGTCTTCCTTTATTCCCAGCTACCAAGATGCTGTTTTTTAGTTATTAATTACTTAAGGCTTTGTTGAACTGGTACTCTTCTCCCATTAGCTGTTCCCTGAATTACAGCCATGGAATTTGCAGTTTGGCAAAGTTCATTCTTTTCTCTGGCAACTTATTTATCTAATTAAGTGCCAAAGTTGATCTTGATGGGAAAATGTGGTCAAAGTTGTTAGTCCTTGACTCACTTATCCTTGGACTTTACTGGTTCTTATCTTGGAAAGAGTTGAAGTAACCCTGCCTCCCACCAAAAAAAACAAAACAAAACAAAACAAAAAAACACAACACACAAGGCATGCAAGGTGTTTTATATACAGATATATCCCTATCAGCTAGGTGGAGCTGTGAGTACAGCATTGGGCTGCAGTTGGGAAGCCCTGAATTAAAATCCAGCCTCAGATACTTACTAACTGTGTGACCTTGGGCAAGTCACTTAACTTCTATTTGTCTTAGTCCACTGGTTAAGGAAATGGCAAAGTACTCCATTATCCTTGCCAAGAAAAGCCCATGGACCATATGGTCCATGGACTCACAAAGATTAGCATACGACTGAACAACAACAAATGTTCTTGTCATTATTTTAGCAGATAGTATTTTAATTGATTTGCTTCACTTTTCAACTTCTGTGGCATACTATGTAGGATGCCCACTGCTTTTAGTGCTGGAGAGTTGTTTAGGGAGGCAGCAGTATAAGAAAAAATATAGTCCAACCAATTTGAATGTGTATGTGGGGTGTGTGTGTGTGTGTGTATGTGTGTGTGTGTGTGTGTGTATGTGTGTGTGTGCATGTGCTTAAACTCTGAGGCTTAGAGCCATTACAAAAACAAAGAATCTTTATTCGAGCAAAGGGAGATGATTTCTGCTCCCTCTTTCCCCATCTATCTTCCACAGTGCCCCTTTATTACTTCATTGCCTATTTGCCTGCCTTTTTTTGTTTGTTTTACCCTTTTGTGCTATCATTTTTTGCTGGAAGGGGGGAAGAATACAGAAAATAAGATGAACAAGAGAGTCAAATTCAAGAGACTGTTTTCTGAACCTCTGTCACTAAAGTCTCTAGTGAAGCTTTCAAACATTTAGATGTAGCAATGGCTACTTCTGAAAAGGGTGAGTTCTCAATGTGCTTTGAATGTCACAATATGAGCACAATGCTTATGAATGCCTTTATGCACCATAGCGGCGATTAATTACGTAGAGAAAAAGAAAAAACATGTTTTAAAAAAAAAGACATTTAATATATATGTATATATACATACATATACGTATATATATAATATTTCCATCACTCTCATTTTCAAATGTATTCTTTTTCCAACCTAGTAAGTTATCTCTGGTAACAAAGATTTAGAAAGAAAGAAATACCAACTTAAAAATCAACCATGACTCTGTGAGAGGAGGGAGGGAAAGAAAGGTCTGTTTTTTAAATCTTCTCTGGGGCCAAGCTTAATCATTGCAATTATTCGGAGTTCATTTTATTCTTTTTATCTCCCATTTATACTGTATAGGATTTTTAATTTCTCTATTTATTTCACTCTGCATCAATTCATATAAGTCTCCTAATTCTTCTCTGAATTAATTATATTGGGCCTAATGACAAGCTAGCCTTGAAACTAGGAAGACCTGGGTTTAAGTCAAAACCCTAAAACAAACTTGCCATGTGCCCCTGTATAAATCACTTAACCTAGCAATTCTTTTTCTATTTCTTTAAAACTAAATTACAAAGAAGGGGACAACCTTATTGGTAGGGGAAATTTCCTCACTTGGGACTTCTGTATATTATGAAATAACAGGTCCAGTCCTGACCCATATGCTAGTCTCTATCATGTATCTTTGTCATGCAGTAGAAATATTCTATTTTTTTAAGCTACCATAATTAATTTAACTGTTTCCTGATAAATATGCTTAATACAACATTTTTAAGGGTACTTGAGCCATCTACAGATTCCCCATTGCCCTTGAAAGAACCTTTTAAATTCTAAGAAGGCAAGGAAAATTGTTGTTAGCTAAATATTTAATAAATCCTTATTATAGTGAGCACATTTAATTTTAGACAATACAAGTTCATGATCCAGTAGAGTTGTTTTTCTTATATGCTGGATGTACATTTTATAGTACTTCAGAGCCCCTTGTTTGAGTAATGTGTACAGTACATTTATGACCATTTCATAAGTCTCAGGATATACTACTGCATTATTATAGAAACTTATCATTGCATCCCTTGCCATACATTATGTGCTTTTGCTTTTGGATATATGTGTGGTCATAGCTATCATTTATTTGGAGCTGGGTTCAGAAAAATAATCTCTAATTGGAATCCTGTTATTCTCTGTTTCATGATGTAGTAAAAATATAGGTGAGTGCTCTGAGGGAAAAGTGAGAGAATACTGGAGGTGGTCTCTGTTTGTATACACCACACATTGGAGAACACATCTTAAAATGGATCACCAGCGAGTAAAATCCTGACTGCCCATGAATTATTGCCTCTATTTGCTCAGATACCAACAAGAGCTGTCAAATGAGCAGATGAAGGTGGCCTGAGGTGAAGTATGGATCTTATTAGGCAGCACAAAAGAGGTGGAAGCTACATGTGCTAAGGGCAAGAGCTTATTTGTCTGGAAATCAGAAATGGCAACTCTGAAATGTCATTGCTACTCCTGAACTTCAACAAAATATAAGGGGATTATTTTATTTTTTAAAAATGTTTTATTGATGCTAGGCACTGGAAAAACAAAGACAGTAGTGCAATTGTCCTAGTCTAAATTCTCAAGGAACTTAGAATCTGACTAAAGGACACAGCATGGGGATAGATAGATAGGTAGATAGATAGATACATAGACAGACAGGCAGGAAGACAGACAGATAGATAGATATACAGAAAATAGATATAAATTCAATAATTCGATGCCTTCTTTTACAAGAGAGGCTATCTCTCTCTCTCTCTCTCTCTCTCTCTCTCTCTCTCTCTCTCTCCCTCTCTCTTTCTCTCTCTCTTTCTCTCTCTCTCTCTTTTTACTTCAACAGTATTTTTTCCCCAATTACATGTAAAGATAGTTTTTAATCTTCATTTTTTAAATAAGATTTTGAGTTAAAATTTTTTCTCCTTCCTTCCTTTCTCCCCCCTCCTCAATATGGCAAGCAATCTGATATAAGTTATAGTGTGCAATCATGTTAAACATATTTTCACATTAGTCATGTTGTGAAAGAAGAAACAGAACAGAAGGGAAAAACCATGAAAAAAGGGAAAATAGTATGCTTGAATCTGCATTCAGAATCCATAGTTCTTTTCTCTGAATATGGACAGCATTTTCCATCATAAATCTTTTGGAATTGGAGGACGCATAATGTGGTATGGTTTGAGGGGCTTTGAGAAAGTGCCAAGATTCACAATAGCCATTATTCCAGGTATCACAGTGTCTGAAATGCCATTGGTGGGTTATTCCTGTGGGCTTATTGCCCTTTCAATTGTTTTTCAATGTAGATGCCACTAGGAGAGGTCAATAACGTAAAATGCGGAGGGAGGTATTTAAAGGTTCTGCTTATAGATGGTATGTCTTCAGAAGGAGGTGAGATGACTGAGGATTTTGAAACATTGAGAAAGATCTCAAAGTCAAAAAAAAGTCAAGAAGTGTTGATATTTGTTAAATTCATATTTAAAAAAAGAGAAAATCAAAAATAAAGTGAAGTCTAAGCTATAGATGACCTCAAAGGTTCTTTCTCTCTAAATCTAGTACCATTTTAATAGTATTTTATTTTTTCTAATTATGTGTAAAGACAATTTTCACCATTCATTCTTTGAAAGATTTTGAGTTCCAATTTTTTTTCTCTCCTCTTTTCTCTCCCATCCCCAAGCAATCTGATATAGGTTATACATGTGCAATCATATATGACTTAGTTCCATTTGTCATGTTATGAAGAAGAAACAGAAAATAAAGGGTGAAAATTGTATACTTCGATCTTCATTCAGACTCCACTGGTTCTTTCTCTGGATGTGTATAGCATTTCCCATCATATACATACCATTTTGAAGCAATCCAAAATGCTAATCATTTTTAAATCAATACATGTAATGAAATTGTACTTAGATATTCTGATGCCTATAGCAGGATGGTATTCCATAGCCTCCATCTTCCTACCTCCCAACCTCAACCACCATCTCAGACAATAAACTGCCCTACAGTCTTTGAAGTCTAACCTTTCATGCTGTCTTAGGAAACTTTTAATAAGCATCATGTATGTGCCAAGCACTGTGCTAAATGCTGGGGTTACAAAGATAGGTAAACAACAGACCCTGCTTGCAAGGACCTCACGGTCTGATTGAGGAGACAACACACAAATAACTAAGCACAAACAAGCTGGAAATAAACAACCATGTACAGATGAATTAAAGATGATGAACAGAGAGAGGGCCTTAAAATTAAAGTGGATTGGGAAGGGCTTCCTGTCGAAGGTAGAATTTTATCTGGGACATGAAGGAAGCCAAGGAAGCCAAGAGGTAGAGAAGATGTCTTGAAATGGGAAATGGAATGTCTCATTCTACACTCAGCAGTAGGAAGATTGGAAAGGGAGGGGTGGCCAGGCTATGAAGGACCAACAGAGGAAGGTCATTTGAGCAGCCGAGTGGAGGATGAAAGAGAGGGGAGAGACTTGAAGCAAAGAGACCAACCATCAGGCTATAGCAATAATGCAGGCATGAGGTGATAAGAGCTCACACCAGGATGACAGCACTATCAGAGGGGAAGGAGACATACATAAAAGATGTTACAAGCATAATTTGGCATAAAATTAGACATGGAGGATGAAGAAAGAGTGAGGAATCAAGGATAACACCAAGGTTTTGAGCCTGGGTGATAGGGAGGAGTACATTCAAGTTAGGAAGTTATGAAGAAAGGAAGGTTTGGCAGGAGGAAAGATGAGTTGAGCTTTGGACATATTGAGTTTAAGATGACTATGAGACATCAGTTTGAGACATTAAATAAGCAGTTAGGATGAAAAAGGTAAGCAGAGAGGTTAGGGCTTGATAAGTGGATTTGAGAATTGTCAGCATAGAGACAACAATTGGATCCATGGGAGTTGATGAGACTGCCCTCTCCAAGTTAACTTGGACAAAGTTTTTCACTCATGAGCTATGTTCTTCACAGCCTAAATTGAAAACCAAATTCGATAAAATAATTGTGATTGATTTGCCTACTGAATGTTGTATTTTGAGTGATTTTTAGAGAAAATTTCCCCCTTTGAAATCTTACTCCAGATGCTTCATCACTGAATGGAGGTAACCCCGGATTCTCAAGGCCTATGTTATTGAAATGCAAGTACTATCAGGTTTTACCAAGGTAGAAAGCATCATAGTATCATAGATTTATTGCTGATGGAGACTTCAGAAAATGACTACTTCAACTTCCTTGTTTCACAGATGATGAAACAGGCTCAAGGAAGACTTATTTCAAGTCAAATAGTGGGAGGGCTGGAATTCCAATACTGATTCTCTGAGTCTAAATCAAACCTGTTCCCCCCACCCACATCCTCACCACCCCCACCCCCACTGCACCATACTGCTTGCCATTGAAATTAGATTGCAGAGCACTCAGTTAAGGCCCAGCTCACTTCAATTAATGGGAATTCATAAACCAGAAAGTTGAATATCAGGTTATATATATATACATATATATGTATATGTATACACACACATACATATGTATATATATACATATACATACATATGTATATATATATATATATATTTTCTGTATCAAATTATGAAACCATGTATTGAGGGGTTGAATGGTTAGCATCTGTCTTCGTGAAGAAGTATCTAAACTGATGGAACCAAGGATCTTCAGATATATTGAAGAAGTAAAAGTGAAATTTTCAAATGAAATTATATGAGTATATAAAATAATCAATTTTTCAAAGCTGACTTATTTGACACCCACTGAATTACATTCGGAAAGATTTAGAAGCAACAGGGATCCAACCAATTCACAGAATGAGGATTAAAAAAAGAAGAAAAAAGCCTCCCACCTTACATCTGCCAATGGTACTGTTTGCCAAAAGTCATAATCCTACAAAACTGGAAATCCCTCACCCAGATGCACTGAACACATAGGCCTTGGCAGACTTGCTGAATGAGCTGGCCTCCAAAGGGCAGAATTTCTAATAAGCCGAATATATTTTGAGAGCATGTGGTCAGCATTCTTGGAAATTTATGATTACAGCAGCCAGGTCTTGTGCCACATCCTATTACCATTTCCAGAACCTGCAAATGAACAATGGGGCCTAATAAGGAGGACAAGCTAGGAACCTTCCTCAAGGCACATTGCTATTTCTTTCCCTTGGATGTGGTTGTATGGAGCAATGGGCCCACATATGCCAGGAGCACAGAGATTATAGCAGCAAGAAAACAGTGTTGAGTATTTTCATTCCAACCACTTGACCCACATTATTCAGGCAGGTGTCATATTGAACACATGGGCTATATCTTGAAAGGCAGGAAAAAAAAAAAAACAAAACACAAACCTCAGTTGATGGCCAAATTCGTAGGGAAAAGCATCTCCCAGTCACTAGTCCTCAATATAAAATACCTTTTCCTGGGATCATTAATGGATTAGGCTTATATTTCCCATACCCTGAAAGAATGCAGTTTCTCAAGAATGTATAGTTTGTGGCTAGTAAGGCAAATATAATGTGATTGGTAGCAGCCTTCCCTCTTTCGCCTTCTCAGATCATTTGTATTATACTTATCTCTGTGTCTTATACCTTTGCTAGACTATCATATCAGTAATTAAGGTGTGACTTTTTTACCATTTTCTCTTTTAGAACACTCATTTAATCAAGTGCCCTTGATGAGTCTGGCCTTTGTTTCTTTGATTAAATCAGGAGTCTTTGATGAACTGCTTACCTCAAGGAAAAGCCTAGTTTGCATGGGTTTGAGTCACAGGTTTGTGATGCCAGAAGCTTTTAGATCACGTGGGTTTGAGTTGCATGTTGTGACACCCTTTGGCCCTGAACTGGGTATATAAACTCAGAGGTAGGCATTTTGCCTTTGGGGCTGTCACTCACTGGAAGAGTGTTGGTGTGGAGACTCTGGGTAGCTGCTGGATCCCGGCCACTCCTCC
>CM053623.1:296817716-296928577 GCA_028646595.1 Phalanger gymnotis | reverse complement strand
TTGACCCTTGAGTTTTTCAGCAGGGTATGACTGCTTGTAGAATAAAGAGTACTTTGTTTCAAGCTTGAGGGGATGCGTTGTTGTTTTCAGAGGTATTTCTATACAGCCAGCTCTGCCACACCAGCACTCCTCCTTCCCCAAGAACCGCCAGCCAGGACCTGACTGGGATCTTAAGCAGGCTGTGCACTCCTGCTCTGATCCACCACTTAATTCCTCCCACCAGGTGGGCCTGGGGCTGGAAGCAACTGCAGCTGTATTTCTGTAGCTGCATCACCCCCGCCCTCCCCGGGATGGTGGCTGAACCTCTGACTCCTTCCATTCTGTCCCCCACAGCTTTTCCCACTAACCTTCTCTGTTGTCTTTGGTGTTTGTGGATTGAGAAGTCTGGTAACTGCCACACCTCACTGATTCAGAGTGGTACGGCCCATTCTGCCTGGCCCATGGTCTGGTTGGTCCTGCTTGCCACCCATGCTGGGCTCTGCTCTCCTCCTCCCCCAGCTCTGTGCATGATAGACCTCATCCAGTGACCATCCAGGCTGTCCTGGGCTGGATCCCTGCTTCCCTCCACTGTTTTGTAGGTTCTGCAGTTCTAGAATTTGTTCAGAGCTATTTTTTATAGGTTTTTGGAGGAACCTGGCATGGAGCTTATGCAAGTTCCTGCTTTCCAGCTGCCATCTTGGCTCTGCCCCTTGTCCTTCATTCTTGAAGAAGACCATAGCACCAGGAAGGTGATATCATGACTTGAAAGTGAATTAGATTTAAATGAGGGAATGCTGTGCAAAGTGACCAACCTCTCTCTCTCCTCCAGAGTCATCTGGATAAAGTGGCAAGATATGGATCAGAATGACTGGAGATGTCCGCAGATGCAATGGGAGACCTCAGCCTTTTTAAGCTAAGATCTTTCCCAGATTTCAGTTTTTCTGAGGCAACACCCATTCAGTGACTAAAGGCTAGGTAAGAAGTGAGGCAAAGAATGGCCTCTTTTACCTAGTCAAAAAATAAAAACAAAAACAAAATCAATCTGGGAAAGGAAGACCTTTAGGGTTTCTGAAATGATAGGCAGACCTGGGGGATTTAGGGAGGTGCCATGTAACGGTAGTAGGAAGGCCGAATTTATAATCTCAAATATAATCATGTATATGTTTGAATGGTTCGAAATCACAAGGTATGAGAGATTCTCTAAGGAGAAAACAACAAGAAATTTATTTAGGCCCCACCGCAGCAGAACCGTGAACCAGCCTCCCCATTCTAACATCTTGACAAAAAGACTCCAGGCCCAGAAAGCCCACCTCACAAGAGTAACCAGGAGGCCACAGAAAAACAAGATAGTATTTAGCCAAATCATTTTATTGGCCTCACGTTCCTGCTCGCACTCCTGGGTCCACACACGAGTAAGCCTTGCTTCCGCAGCTTCCTGCCTCTGCAGCTTCCTGCTTCCACAGCTTCTGTCTCTGCTGAAGTTGTCCCCCAGCTCACCCCTCCTCGCAGCCGAGCTTCTGGTATTCTCGAGCCCCGCCTCAACGACCAGAGACCATTGGTTCCCGAGCTGGCCTCTCCTAAGTCACCAATCCACACCCACACAGGTTTCACACCTGACAGGGCCCTGGGCCTGGGGCTTAGCACTTAACAGCTGAAAGTACTTCCACTCAAAAGAAACAAAAGCCATGCTAATGAGACAATTTTGCTTAACAACATCCATTTTAACAACACCCAACACCCAACCCATTTTATTCACCTGTTCCTTTGACTCAATTAAACTCCAAGATTGTTCAGGAAGATACCATTGGAAGAAACAATGTACTTATCTTGTTCATCTCAGCTCTTTCCCAGGCCATGTATCACAAAGCCCCTTTTTTCCCTGCTCTTCCTAGATGGCTATCCCATTTGGCTAAGGCTCACCTTCAGCCTGTACTTCTTTTGCTATGGCTCTCTCTCTCTGTGTGCTTGCACAGACTGGCTAAGAAACTTTATATGTCATATGAATGTAGGTTGTATAAGCTCTCCTTAGTCCCATGCCTTATATCACTCTTCTTGCGTTCTTTTTTTATATTAATTTTATGGAATAAAACAAACATTTCTGCAACATAGCATAATTTTAAAAAAAGATAATTTCACATGAAACTGCAAATTTATTATGTATAATTTGCTATTCCTTTCAAATATATAATAATCATGTAAATTTCTTTTGCCCCTTTTTTCCCTCCCCCCTGCCCTAGAGATGGCTATCATTAGACACAAATATGTATATATCTGTAAAATCATTCTATACATACTTCTATGTATAAGTTTTTTCCTAAATTCAGATATCTTCTTCTCTCATATGTCCTTTGCAGTTAATTTGGGTATTTATAATAATCAAAATGATTTATTTGCTCAAAGTTATTCTTAAAATGATATTGCTATTACTGCGCGTGATGGTCTCTTGGTTCAGCTTATTTTGCTCTTCATTGCTTCATGCAAGTCTATCCATGTTTTTCTAAGATCATGGATTTTTCCTTGAAATTGATAAAATGCACAATCGTTTTCAAGGTTCTTTCCAATTCTGAGATCCTAGAAGTCCAAGTTCAATGTTTTCACTATATCATATTGCCTCCATCTCCTCACTCTCACGTTATCATGGCATGCTTATTCTTGCTTGTGACTCTATTAATGTTGTTCTCTCCCCCTTGGAATGTCCTCCCTTCTCCCCTCTGCTTATTCAAGTCTGAAACAAACATCATGACCCAGCTGAATTGTGACCTCCAAGGGACATTCTTTGAATGCTCCTGTCCTGATTATTTTCAACATCCCCTCTTTCTGAATATCTATGGAATTCACAATATACAGGGCGTCTCAAAAGCCTTGCTACAGATTTAAGTTACTGAAAGCTTAAAAATGTACTAAGACTTATGGAACACCCTTCATATTATACATTTTAGAAAGCCAATGTTTCCCGATGAATTAGTGAGTTGGCCTTGGGATCAGGAAGACCTGTATTTGAACCTTACCTCTGACGACCCTACCTGTACGACCTTGGCCTTTAGGCAACTCTCGTTAGACAAAAATTGTAAAGAAGTTACTGACCTGCATTAATAGAGATAATTTCCTCATCTGGGACTTCTCTATATCAATGAAATTGCAAGTCCAATATCTATGTTTATCCTACATGATTTAGTACTCAAATTCAATTCAGTTTACAAGTGCTACCATATACAAGGGATTATGCTTAGTGTTGGGAATATAAAGACAAAAATGGTCTCTGTTTACACGAAGCTTACATTCTACTAGGGCATGGGCCACTTCTATAATCTAGTGGAGCCTATGGACCATTTCTCAGAATAATATTTTTTTTAAATACAGAAATAAGATGACAAAGAAAAACAATTATACTGAAACATCATTATCAAAATAGTAAAAGAAAAGAACAAGTTTAGGGGACCTCAGACTTATAAAGCATGCATGAGGGGGGCTACAACATATATATCATAAATAAAATATAAATAGAATGTAAATAACACACATGTGATATAAGTATATAAGTAAATCTATTTAAAGTGCATATGAAGTAAATCAATCAAAAAGGGCAAAGTAATTTTAAGAGAATATTAATAGTTGTGAGTGTTCATGAAAGGCCTTATGTAGGAGATGACATCTGAGCACTCATTTAAAGGAAGTGAGGGATTCTGTGTGGTGAGGTGAGACGGGATTTCCTTCCAGTCTTGGAGAACCATCTGTGCAAAGGAGGGAGGTGATGGAATGTTGTCTACAGGGAATAGCCAACAAACCGATTTGACTGGAGCAGAGAATGAAGTGAAGGAAAAGAGATCGGGAAGGCAGATGTGGCCTTGAATGTACAGGGTTTTCCATTCCAGACTAAGGATTTTGTACTTAATCCTAGAAATAACTGGGAGACATTGAAGACTTTTGAGTAGTCAGATATGTGTTTTAGGAAAATCAATTATGGACTCTGTGTGGAAGATATGCTTGTGGAAGAAGGGAGGTGTGGTAGAGAATGAAGACCAATTCTTTTCTCTCTTGCATTATTCCCATTTCTTCATATGTATTAATCTCCTCTCCTCAGCTAGGTTCATAAACCAGGGGCAAAAGTCAATTCTTACTCTTCTATTTCCTTTGAAGCCACTAGTACTGTGCCAAGCACACAACAGGTGTTCAAAAACTACTTACTTGATTAAAATTGGAAAGAAAGATGAAAATGGTACCAGGAATGAATAGAATCGAACACAAAATAAATTTCAAAATAAGAGTCCAGAAGAGAAATCTTTGGGCTTTGAACCTGGCCCGGAGACCCCAATTTGTCTGATGAAGTCTGGCACCACTATGAGTAACGAATGTTGAGCTCATGGGGAAAAATGTGCAATTCTCATCCATATGCTGGCTTGTCCATATGTAAACCCTTCTGGGATGAGAAATAATCAAGACCAAAGTAATCAAGGAGATTAACCCAGTGGTGCATTCTCATGGAAAGAGCTTATTCCTTAGAGATACCTTTTTTTTTTCTGAATATTAACTAAAGAATGGGGAGACCATTTTTGTTGTTGGCAGGAAATTAGACTGCAAAATGGTTAATCCTCCCCAAATAGAAATCTGCTAAAGAATTTACAAGTAAGCCCAAAACACATACAGCAAAACCAAAGTGACTTACTCAATTTAGAAAAGATCACATTTTAATTAAATGGAAAAAAAAAGAAAAAATACAAAAAAAAAATGGTCTGACCTTTTGGGAATGCATTTTACCACTGTAAATGCAATGCCTAAAATAACTTAGGTTGCTCCTCCTCCCTGCCCCCATTCTATGATAAAGCATAAAATAACTTGAAACAATGTTTTATGGGCATCTGGCTATCATTTCTGATGATTTCTCTTTGTCACTTTCCCTTTCTATTTAGCTTTACAAAGCATTGTTCCTTTGAATAAATTGTGCCCAATTGGTGACCAATTTTATAGCAAAGGATACCTGAGAAAGAACTTTAAACTATTTTATTAATCTCTTTAGAAAGTAGTACTTTAACTTATTGTAGGATTGTGTCTTGGGAAGGACGTTTTTCAAATTAAAAAAAAATAGTGTTTATACTGAGAAGCACAGATTGGGACCATCTTGCCTCCAAAGAACAGACTTGGGAATGGGCTAAGAGTTTATGTTATGGCTTAGGGCCAATTGTTTCACAAGCTGTGGACTTAAGGAAACAAGATGATCTGGGATATTGTTTTCCTTTTCTCAAAATTTGAAAAAAGCGTTTTCATGATTTGTTTGTATCTCAGTTAGGCCTGGACCTTTAAATGCACTTTATTATATGTGGAACCAATAAACGTAATATGGAGTGCCCTTTAGAAGTCTAAAAAGAAAGAAAAAGCTGTAATGACTCTGATATATATTGGTTACATGACTTTAGGCAAGTCACTTTATCTCTCTCTGGGTTTCAATTTCTTCATCTGTAAAATAAGAGGATTGGATTCCATTATCTCTAAGTTCCCTTCTGATATTCAGTATTTCTTATCTTACATTTTGGTAATTGGTAGGTAACCTAGTTAAACCCAATGAATGGTTTTAATCTACATTGACTGGTAATCAGTTCAGGCTTGCACAATATGCCAAAGTGATCAGCTGGAAAGTGGAATGTTATTAAGTTTTATCAAGCATAGTATCTCTCCCTCCCTTCCTCACAATCCCCTTCACAAAAGGAAAAAAAAAAAGATAGCTGGCTACTTAATCTTAATGTAGTCAAACTCTGTGTGTGTGTGTGTGTGTGTGTGTATGTGTTTTTAGATTGACTGTACTCAAATCTCAGTTATTTAGTTGCTCCCACTGAGCTAAATCTGGAACTGCTTAACTAATTTTGTTTGCTTTCTTTATTGGAGAAATAAGAAGAGGAAGGAAAAGGTATTTTTAAAGTACTATTTAACCTCAGAATGCAATAGCATCTAAAATTGATAGCCATAGATCTGTTGTGATCAGGCTTTCAAACACACATCCATCAAAAAAAAAAAAAGCCTGTGGTCTCAAAAGACTTTAAAGAGGAACAAAATCTAAGGATCTGAAAATGTCACAAAGCTTGAGAAGAACAACTTAACTCTCCTCCCCTTATCTCAGAAACATGTTTTTGAATATACAGAGAAAGCTGTTGATGGAGAAAATATACAAACTTTAGCGAAATCTTTTTTCCCCCCTTAGGACACATTTCTGATTTTCAAATTAAATGCAAATATCTAACCATTGGGGATATTTAAGACTTGAGATGACATTCATAACACATATTCAAGAACAATTCTGAACAACAAGCCAGTAGTTGGTCCCCTAGTGGTGATTTTTCTAGGGAAAGATTTACCAGAACAGCTAAAGAATAGTCTTGAAAGATGGTCTACCTACCTGAGAAGGAACAGGGCAGGAGGCTGCTCTCCACAGTGGATTTACCTGAAACACTTCTATACAATTTTGCATTTGATTAACTTTTAACAACCAGAAGAAAAAAAATCCCTTTCATAAATATATGGACTTTATAACTGAACCTTCCTTCTTTTCCTGGTATAATTCTCTATGAGATAAATATTTAAAAAGCCTCAGAGGAATAAGCAATTAATACAAGAGAATTTTTTGCATGATATTTCTCCAACAATTTACACTGTAAAACCAAGTCATTACCCAGCATTCTGGTGCTTATAAGAATTGGGATAAAATTTCCAAAGATTCTAAAGAACATGTATGAATAAGAAAAGGGAAAATAAACACTCTTCTCCAACTCTCTGCCCAACTTCTTCCCAAACAGAAGATCTACTAGGAGCAAATTAAGTCAAAGGTCATAGAATAATGGGATTTAGAGATAGAAGACACCTTAAAGACAATCTAACCCAACTTTCTCTTTTTTACAGATAAGGCAAGGAGAGGACAAATGATTTGCCTAAGGTCATACAGTTACTAAGTCATAATTTAACTCTATTTAATTTAATGTCTATTTATTTATGCCTACTATATTCAAGACAGTTTTGTTGAGACAAAAATAAAAGTAGAATGGTTCCTACCCTGAAGGAAATTATATTCTGCACTTAAATGAACAGGACTATTCACAATGGTCATCACTATTGATTCCATCACTGTTGATTACACATGCCATTTTAGTTACATTATCTGCATCCCCAAATTTGCAAGTCAGTGGTTGTTTCTCAGATTACATTTTTTCCAACCTGAGATTTTTGAGCAAAAATGAGATTGACATTTTTAGTTCAAAATGAGAAAACTTTGGTAAATTGTGCTGGTACATCTTGATATTTTGAATTGACTTTGATTCCTTCAAGTTGGGTGCTTTGTATAAATTTCTGGTGAATGTGAAAAATGTTCCTTCTTCCAGAAATACAGGTAAAAAATGGATTATTTTGCAATTTGCTTCTTTTTAAATCAAGCCCTCCTCTCTTTTGTTTAAAAATAAAATGTAATAAGCATATCTTCCCAATATATCCAGATCCTTTCTTTGGCCAAATAAAGTCAAGGGGAAAGAAATAGTGAGACAGTTTCCCAAATTTTATAGTACAAATTTTATTTTATCTTTAATCAATAGTAGTGATATTTGCGAGTTTATATACACACAAATAGATAGCACAGAGAAATGGATAGAAAATTGGCATTAGAGTCAAAAGGACTCTCAAATCCTGCCTTTGCTATGTAGTAGATATGTTACCCTGGGAAAATCACTGAACTTTTCGGTGTCCTGAGGCAGTACTCTAAACCTAAAAGTTGCAGTCATCAATCTGCTTTAGTTGAAGAAGGTTCCAAAGAGTTTCCTGAACCAATAAAATAACTATAATAATGCATGAATAAGCATATATGGGATATCCCCGCCACACACCTGACACACCCTAATTAGTAGTCACTGACACATGTATTTTATTTAATTTTATATTATTTTTGCTTTTTGGAGGCATTTGGGGTTAAGTGACTTGCCCAAGGTTACACAGCTAGTAAATGTCTGAGGCCAGATTTGAAGTCAGGTCCTCCTGACTTCAGAGCCAGTGCTTTATCCACACACCTATTTTAAACAAGAGGTTTAAATTGTAAACTCTCAAACAGTAGGCATCATCTCTCTTATACTGTACCATTTCAGCACCATGACAAGAGCCACAGGCACTTAATGTTACTTAATTGTGAGGGTTGTTTTAAGTATTACTATTCACAGGAATGTATATTAGCTTGTACAGGACACCTATATATCTTCAATTTCTGTAAGAATGGTCAGAATAACGAATTTGTGAAAAGTAGAAACCATGAATCCATTTGCCTGACATAGAATATGCATGAGTTAGACTAAGAGAGCAGATGTGAGATACTAGATAGTCAATCAGTCAATAAAAATTGCTCAGGTTTTCCTACTCTGTGTCAGGCACTATGCTAAGCAGTGGAGATACAAAGAGAGGTAAAACACGATCCCCAATCTCAAGGAACTCAGTCTATGAAGGAGACAATATACAGCTGTATCCAAACAAGATATAAACAGAATACGCTGAAGAGAATCAATGAAGGGAAGACATTAGTGTTAAGGAGGATGGGAAAAAGCTTCTTGTAAAAGATGGGATTTTATATCCCTCAGATATTTCCATGAAATAAAGTTTAGATTTAATATCTAGAGTGTGAGGGTTCAATAGAGAAAAATCAACAAATAAAGAGGTCAAAATCCTTCAAATAAAAATGTCCCAATGGTGTCTCCTTTATCTTGATGTTACACATACTCATATTACACTTGATATGATACTCTAGCCTAGTTATATGGTTTCTATAGGGGACTGAAATGGATGCTACTTTCTCTGCCAGTCATCATCATTACAATTTTCTCATAACTCAGAATATCAGAGCTGGCAGGGACCTTTGAGATCCTCTAGTCCAGTGCCCTACTCAATATTCCTGACAAGTGGTCATCCAGCTTCTTCTTCTTAAACACAATAATGCAAATACAATAAACACTTATTAAACACCTACAATGTTCCAGGATATGTACTAAGCACTGAAGATACAAAAAGAAAAAAAAAGAGTCCCTGCCCTCAAAGAGCTCATAATCTAATGGGCAAAGAAAATACACAAAAGGAAGCTAAAAAGAGAGGGGTGCTGCCACAGGGTACCTGGAATTGGTGGAGTTGAAACTAAGAACAGTTGGTAAGAAATGAAGAGATGGCTGGAAAGAGAGAATGGGAGTTTTTTTGCTTTGCCCTCCAACTCTCCAAAAGAAAAAAGGTAGATGCAACTGAAGGTACAGATGGAGCATTGAGCAATAAAACTGAAGTAATCTCCATGATGATGAAATTTCTGGTGACAAGCTTTTCCTGGGAGGTAGAGGGGTGTGGGGGGAGGCCTGGGGGATGGGAACACGATGCTGGGAGAGTCAAAGTCTAGTAGAGTAGCTGGCAGGCAATGAAGAGATGGCTGGAAACTCTGAGCCCTCCATAAAGGGAGGCTTAGGGAGGAGTTATTTGCTCTGTGCTCCAGCCCTCCAATCAGAAGGCTAGAGGCAACTGAAGATACAGACGAGGTGCTGAGTACCAAAGATGAAGCATTCTCTTTGATCATGAAATACTATCTCACAAGGAATTATTGAATCCCTATCCTCCAGAGCAGTGCTTTGAACATGATAAGTGCATCATGGGATCATAGTTTTACATCTGGAATGGATCTTTCAAATCATGTAGTCCCTCACTGTATAGAAGAACAAGCTAAGATTTGAAGTGACTTGTCCAAGGTCTTACAGACAATAATGGAAGCTGGATTTGAATTCAAAACTGCAAATTCAGTACTCTTTCCACTCTACTATGTTGTCTCTCATTCTTTTAATTGAACTGAACTGAATTTAAAATTGAGAGTTTCATATCCAAGCTTCTAATGTTACGGAAATAGACAACGCAAACATTAGTTCATAAGAACTCATTATATATTTGTCCAGTGATATGACTGGCTCTAATGACCAAACATTTTGTTTTGTTGAGGTAACCAAAGTCTATATCTTTCGTAAAATCATCAGGGGACACGATCCCTAAGGTGGTGACAGGGTATAGCCACCTTTCAAAAAAAATGCAGAGGGGCAGCTAGGTGACACAGTGAATAGAGCACCGGCCCTTGAGTGAGGAGGACATGAGTTCAAATATGACTTCATACACTTGACACTTACTAGCTGTGTAACCTTGGGCAAGCCACCTGACCCCAATTGCCTTGCCTTCACTCCTCCAAAAAGATGCAGAGAATAAAAAACAAAAAGGGAGATTAGACAAAGGTTTTTCCATGTAAAAAGAGAGAGAATAGAGGAAAGAAAAGGAGTGGATCACCTATTCAGGGAAATATCCTTTTTTTTTTAAGTTTGCCTCTTTGTGCAAATCATCCCAGAGAAAGAAGGCCAAGGTTCTTTTCTTCTTTCCTTCCTTCCTTTTTTTCCTTCCTTCCTTCCTCCTTCCTTCCTTCCTTCTTTCTTTCTTTCTTCCTTCTTTCCTTCTTTTTTCCTTCCTTCCTTTCTTCCTTCCTTCTTCCTTCCTTCCTTCCTTCCTTCCTTCCTTCCTTCCTTCCTTCCTTCCTTCCTTCCTTCCTTCCTTTCTTTCTTTCTTTCTTTCTTTCTTTCTTTCTTTCTTTCTTTCTTTCTTTCTTTCTTTCTTTCTTCCTTCCTTTCTTTCTTTCTTTCTTCCTTTCTTCCTTTCTTTCTTCCTTTCCTTCCATCTTCCTTTCTCTCTTTCTTTTTGCCTTTATACCTGAGGAATTAACCTTTATCATCATCAAAACTTCACTCTTACACATTAGGAACAGTATTACAAGCAATGAAAAATAACATATAGTGTTAGAACATCTGGGACAGAATACGAGAGGGTAGAGGGTTCATGTACAGTCCTTTTTTCTTTCAGGATCATTTATCCATTTTACATTTAGTTTGATACTTTTTCACATTTAGTGAGTTTAGGGAAATTTGGGAACAAAATAGAGCCATTTTTAGTTCATCTGCACAGGGGAAAATTGCTTAATTTATTTGCACATGAATAACTCAAAAACAGAAGAACTTCCAAATGTCAAATTTCACTCCCCCAAAGTGAATATTGAGATTGCTTTGATAAATTTCTAAAAAGGATGTGCAAAGCAATGGGGGAGAGAGGGAGGAATCTCCTTTTCTTCTGAGGAAAAAAAATAAATTCTGTGACTTTGACACTTGGGAACTTCATACCAAACAACTTTTTTTTTTTCATACTACAGATCTGAACTTTGAATATAGAGGAACTAGCACAATTTAAAAACCATGGACAGCTCCAGGACACTTCAGCCAGAGTTGAGAGCTTGCCCAGAAAGCAAAATGACAGGTATCTTAAAGCATATCTCAGACAACTATTTTGACTTAATCACAGGTCATTTCTGGATGTCAATTCTTTAATAATTTCCATTCCTTAAAAATATTTATAATTGATTATGTTTAATAACTGTTTTATCAAAAGTCTAATGATTGATGCTTAAGCGGTGAGCCACCAAACAAGGAAGATGGCTTAAATGTCTAGGGAGAAATCTAAGTGGCATTTTTCTAGCAGAAGCTAAGCATACTGAAGTGAAATTGAGTATCTGGGTCAAAAAGGATTGAAGCAACTCCAGTGCTCCTTTCTTTTCCTGCCCTGGGATAGAATCCTTAAGAAGTGGAGCAACTTAAGGTTACTAGATAATTGCCAACAATTAATTGTTGGGTTTGCTGCTAATCCTGCCATACTCCCAGTCCCCACACAAACATTGCCCAAATATTGTTTCACTGTGGCCTTCCCCAACATCAACTCAGTAAATATTTGGCAGATACTTTCTTTAAAAGTCAGAGACAATGGGAGTTCTAAAGTTTTGCCTTACCTATTTCTCTAGCCAAGCTAATCTGCTTCTCTCCTCATTATGATATTTTTCTCATTTACTCCGCTGTTTTTTGTTCATTCTTTCTTCTTATTTCCAGTATGCTCCTTTGCCCCCTTTGCAGCAATCTATGTTCATTAAAATTCACTTCTTTAGAGAGAAACAGCACTGACTAATGCCAAACATTTTCTTAATGCTCTCTGGAGATACACACACACACACACACACACACACACACACACACACTTCATTCTACATTGTTTGTATCTCCTTAGCCGATGCTTCATTATGACATTGACATTCTTTATATGTCTCCTGCTCCCCAAACCATGTGTCTTTAGAGTTCTGTGTCTATGGCATTCTTTTCTTTGGGACTGCCATCCTTTTCCTCTGTGATATCCCACTTCCCTCTCTCTTATACCTTCTGATGGGACACACGGGGGCTGTGGAACAAGGATTGTCAGGCCTGGGCTGTTCTTTTCAACAGTGCAAATTTCATTTGGCTGGACTTTAGTGTTCTCTCCCCACTCTTCGATAATTTTCCCTGGGCTCCAGAGTTCTTATTTAAAATTATTTTTAAATCGACAAGTCTATTTTAATCTTTCTTCTGCCCCCAAACCATTGGAAAAGAGAAAAAAAAGAAAGAAAATCCTTATAACAAATATGCAAACTAAATCCCCCTAGTGCCCCTGTATATATACATATATGGGTATATGTGTATGTCTGTCTGTCTGTCTGTATGTATGTATGTATGTATGTATGTATGTGTTTGTTTATCATTGTGCACACTGATTCATCATCTCTTTCCCAGGAAGTTCAGGAGTTCTCTGAAATCATGGATCATTATAGCATTAATCAAAGTTCTTACAGATTTTTAAAGTTTTTTCGTAGTGTGGTTGTTCTTGTATAAATTGTTCACTGATTTCTGCTCATTTCATTCTCTATCAGGTTATATTTCATCAAAGTTTTTGAAAAAAACTATGCTATGGTATGTGTTTTTCTTTTGGTTCTTATCACATCACTTCATGTAAGTTAGTCAGTCAGCAAGTATTTTTAAGCACTTGAAGGTGTATGAGGCACTACACTAACTGAAGGATAAAAATACAATAAAAAAGAAATACAGTGCCTGTCCTCAAGGAGCCTACATTCTAATGGGGGGGGGGAGAGGCGATTCATAACAAGAGAAGCCAAAAACTGTGTGTGGTGAGGCTTTTCCAGCTGGAGGCAGCCTGGATAATAACAGATGAGTGGTCTAGGGTTTTTCCCTAAAATGCAGGTTCTAGGAAGAACCCAGTGATGGAAGAAATCATTTATTTCTTTAGGGCCATAAATAAAGGCAGAGTTCTCATCAACTTTTCAAGTAGACAGAAGCCCAGGCATTGGTCTACAGCAGGCTTAACCTTTTTTTAAAAAAAATATCATAGATACCTTTGGAAGTCTAGTGCAATGTATGGACCCCTCCTCATAAAAATCATTTGTGGTTACATTTGTAACTGAGGAGAAAGCTAATTGCACTTACAATTTAAAATATAAATTTATCTTTCCATTCAAGTTCATGGATCTCCTGAAATCTATCCACAGCTCCTTGGTAGTGTGTGGATGCCTCTAGTATAGAAAGTGGAGTAGACATTCATCCAGAGAACTATCTGGTGAGTAGGCAAAGGGTCCAATGATCTCTCTCTAAGTAGACAGATATCCAGGATTGGTGGCCCGAGAGAGCAGAATGTTCTCTCTATGAATTAGAAAGACAAGAAAGCTGTCCAGAGCAGTGCAAAAGCCATGAGGAACTATCCATTCTTATTAGTGCTATTAATGACTCCAGCAGAATCACTCTTAAGTTACTGTACCGTTATGCTTTGTATCTCTTGAAAATCAAATTACAGACCTCTGAAAGGCAAGACCACTGCCTTCTATTTCTTTTTCAAATTCTCCAATAACACTAAGCAGTTGGCATACAACTGGTGCTTAATAAAGTGCTATGTTGCTTCACTGACTGATCATGAACCTGTCTTTTAAGTATATTCCTGGAGGAATGAGAGAGACCCACAGAGGTAGATATATATCTATATCTATATCTATATCTATATCTATATCTATATCTATATCTATATCTATATCTATATCTATATCTATATCTATATCTATATCTATATCTACATCTATATCTACATCTATATCTATATCTATCTCCCTCCATGTCAGATAAATTTAAATTTAAGTCCTTGAAATTGTTCCACCAGAAAAGGACATGAAAAAATGTTATGAATGGTTCACGTGGTTCATAATTTCATGATATATGGTGCTATTATAAAATGCCTTATACAAACATGGAAAATGGCTCCATTGTGGCTAGAAACTGTCTTGATAGGAATTGCATTAGTGACCCTCTTTATGTCTTCAGGCACCAAAAAAGAAATGTTACAGACAAAAAAAATGTAACCAAGTAGCTCAAGGTCATAATCCCTTCTGTTCTAACAGACAAGAAGTCAATTTTATCTCTCCTGCTCTTTAAATGTCCCATTCTATTTAAAACCTATGATGTGTTTCATTTCTTTGTGGTGCTAATAGCAATAGTAGGATTATAGTATCATAGATTTAGTGCTATAAGGGACTTTAAAAGCCGGCCATTAAGTCAATTTCTACCCCCCTCACCTTTTTTTTTTTTAACAGATGGGGAAATAGGCCAAAAAGAAGTTGAGCTCCAGTGTAGGCTAGTGTAGGCTGTTGTTTGGGCTTCTTTTTGGGCTGCTGCCCAGATTCCAGCACAGGTTGCTGCATGGGTTCTTGTGTGGGCTACTCCATGAATTTTAACACAGGAGCCATTGTGGTTCCATGGTTTCAACCATCTCAGTGAGCTCCATATCATTATGAATGTTTCTTCCACTGTCACCTACAGTGTCTACTGCCACCACATCAAAATAGGAGGGAATATTTACAGCCATAAAATAACTAGAAATGTTTTCTCCTCTCATTCTTTGTCACTGCAGTCCTCAGAGAGAAGAGAGCTCTGTCCAGATTCTGATTCTTCTTCTCAGACTATCCTTTCACCAGGTTCTACAGGGCCCTCATAATATTACTGGATGTCAAGGACAGGATGCTATTTATCTTTGACTGGAATCTGACCTAATGCTGTCTAGTTTGCCAAGGGGCATACTCAGGCCCTACAGCTTCTGCTGAAAGCTCTTATTTACCTTGCTCACAAATTGAACCCTAAGAGTGGTAGTCAGGAGCTGGAGGTAACCAAATTGGGGAAAGAAGGGAATAAGAACCCTTGGCGTCTTCCATGGGATTTTGTTCCTTCAGTGGCAAGGCCTCTACCCATCATGAGTAAGTACCTATACATAGAAGAATAAAGCAGGAGCCACTTTGAGTCTCCACCAGGGGTCCTACCACACCCGGGTTCACTTCTTCAAAAGCCTGAGTGACCTCCTCAGCCTGAAGCACAGGCCATGAGTCCTTGTTATGGTGTCTTTTGGTGACACCCTGAATAAATAAAGACTTCTTTGGGCTTTGCTCCTAATGGCATTTATACTGCTTGATCCATTAAGTAATATCTTGGTCAAGGGTGGGCCATCAGTAGTGAAAGGAAACTTTCTTTCAGGTTTCCTATAATGTGCTATCTATACACTGGAGGAGGTGACTTGGGCTTGCTTCACAAACTCCTGGTAGTCCTTCCAGTCCATCACCAATGGCAACCTCTTTCCAAGACACATGAACATCAAATCATGGCCTTCAAGAGTGAAGTTTGGGGCCTGCCTGAAAAAGTTCTCCTTTGAAGGGGTTACCAGGTGGTCAGGTAGGAAATCATCCTCCAGGAGCCTGTGGACTTTGAAGATCTTCTGGTCAATGACTGGAATTCATGAATGGCAACGGAGATGGATGATCACACTCAGTAATGTCAAGTCCTGATCCTCTGCTCTTTTTTTTATTATGAAACTTTATTTTTAATTTATGGAATAAAACAAGCACATCCACAATGTAGTATAATAAAAAAAGATGATCACACATGAAACTGCAACTTTACTAAGTACTACTTATTATTCCTTTCAAATACACAACAAAATTATCATGTAAATTTCTTTTTTTCTTCCCTCCTCCTTTCTGCCCTAGAGATGATTACCATTAGATCATTAGAAACACAGATACATACAACACACATGTATATATACATATATATGTGAAATTATTCTATGAAATCTTCTGTTGATCAGTTCTTTCTCTGCATGTACACAGCATCTTTCTTTACATGTCCTTTATAGTTAATTTGGGTATTTATAATACTCAAAATAACTTATTCATTTACATGAGCATATATTTGTAAAGTTCTTAGCCCAGCATTTGCTACACAGTAGGCACTAAATAAATGCTGATTCTTTCACATGACTGATAGGGTAGACTCATGCTATTTGTAGCTGTTCTTACCTGTCTTGTTTAGAGGCCATTAGGATACCCTGTGTTATAGTACCTCAAGTGCTTATGTGACCTACCTCCAAACCCAGAAGCCTGTTTCCTAAATTACCTCCTTCTTCAGGTTCCACAAAGAGGCTTGTTTATCAGCTAGATTAGCTAACATTAGCTCCATTTCTGGCCCCAAGTAATTTTTCACCTCTATCAATGCCAGACCACATTTTGACCACCAGATTGCATTCTACCTTTTTAAGATGATAGTCTGCTTTTATCTTCCATATCTTTGAAACTTTATATTGTTCTGAGGCTATGCTGGCTACAGACCTTGAAAGCTGGCAAAGAACTCTGAGGTGGTCTAGTAGTAGAGGCTCATAGGATCATATATTTAGAGCTGGAAGGGAACTCACAAATCAGCTAGCTCAACTTATTTTGTAGATAAAGAAACAGGGGTCCAGTTTAACCTGTCAGCTAGCTCAACAGGACAGCTATACAAACTTATATGAGCTTGAAAATAACAACAACACATGCATAAAAGACCAGGCTGTGCTCACTTTGGGAAAGAATTCATTTTTATGTCATTAGAGTAAATGTTAAAGAGTAGCTTCTCAACTTGCAGATGAGATTTTGACGAGCTTGAAACTTCACAGGAATTCTGGTTTCATATGACTTGTGATCTTTATTTTGTGGGGAAAATTGTGTATGTTTTATTTAGGGTTTCAGACTGAATCCTTTTGGCCAAAGATTTCTTGTCAATCTCTTGTTCCTTGACCTCTTGCTGATGCTCTAAGTCCATATCACTCACTCTCGCTTCACTTGTTCCTAGAACCAGCCTTAACTCTCTAATCTGCCATTTTAATGATTCATGAACCATCACCCTAGAATCCCTTGCTCCCCTGACTTCCTGCCATTACTGACCTCTTAATCCTCATCCTGGAGTAGCCTCCTTCATTTATTTTCTCTGCTTCTCCTCCAAGGCTGTGAACTGCCCCTAGAGAAAGCTACAAAATTGAGTTGATTTTTATCCAGAACAAATTTATGGTGCATGACTGAGCATGGCACACATTGTGGTTGCTCAGCAGTCTTGCTTCTTTTCTTTTATTAACTTCTATATCACCCGCCAGAAGTAACTGTTCCAAACTTTTTTTCCTTTCTTTTCAAGTCGCTCCGCCCCTAATATTTGCAGTCAATCAATCCATCAATGAGTATTTAGTAAGTATCTAGTAAGTGCCAGGCACTGGGGTTGGTGCCAGGGCATACAAAGCCAGTAGATGATTCAACCTCCTCTTTTACTGAAAAGATCTAAGCCATCTCATCAGCAGGCCCATGATTCATGTACTTTTAGAAACCTCTTCACATTTACCACCTATTCTCTTCTTGCTTTCTCTAAAAATCAAGAAAGAACTTTTCTTCTTGAGATATCTATTGTCTCTCCTTATGCCTTTGATCCCATACATTCCCTCTCCTCTCCTATAGACCCTTGTATCAATAATCATTTCCTTTTTTTCTCATGTGTCTCCAATGTCTCCCTCTTCACTGTTTTCTTTCCAACTACTGACATGGTGTTCAGGTATTCCTAAAAGTCATCCCTTTGTCCTTATACCCCATCTAGCTATCTAGCTAACCTAATATCTCTTTCCTTCCCACAAAAAATTGTCTCTGCCCAATGTCTCCACTTCTTTTGATCTAATCTTTTCGACCCCCAAGAAATCTGGTTTTGCCTTCCTCCATTCTAATGAAACTTTTCCCAAAGCCAACAATGCCTTCTTAATTATTAAATGCAACGACCTTTTTAATGTGATCCTTGACCATTATGCAGCAATTGACATTGTTAAATACCTCCCAGGATTAGATATTCCCTATCGCTTGGATTCAGAAGTACATGTCTTATAGTTCTCTTTCTAAGGTGCCATAGAAGCTGGAGGGCTATATTTGGTATCAGGAAGATTTGAGTTCAAATTTGGCCTCAGACACTTCCTGGCTATATGACCCTGGGCAAGTCACTTAACTGCTGTCTCAGTTTCCTCATCTATAACATAAAGAGAATGATAGTGCCTATCTCTCAGGGTTATAAGATAGAAATATCCTACTTTGGGGATAAGATCAATGAAGAAGATCATAGGAAAAGTGACTTAGAGCTGGAAGGGGCCTCTGCATCTAGTTCAAACCCTTTCTTTTAGAAATGGGCAAGCAGAAGCAAAGAGATGTGAAGTGAATGACTTAACAAGGTCACAGTAGTAACTGGCAGAGCCGGGATCCGAACCTAGGGTCTTTGGTGCTAAATATAGTACTCTTCCCTTTTCCCAAAATATATGAGAGGCAATGGGGAGGAAAGACTCCAAGATACTACCAAAGATGGAATACTAGATGAATTGTGGTACCGCCATCAAAGATAGGGAAGTTGGAAGGAACAAATGGATTGAGGATAATATTACCTGGCATTTTTGTAGCACTTTAAGGCTTACAGAACACTACAAATACTATAACTTTAAGCATACAGGTCTGAATGCCTCAGAGGATAAATGGACCTCATACTCCTAAACCATCTTCTCCTTCTCATTGGCATTCCCCTGCCTTCAGTGAACTAGTTTCCATTGATGAGTTACACAGGTGATCTTGTAAATTAATTTATGCTAAGGTTGTAACGACTAATGGCACTTAAATGTGTTTCCTCTTATACAGACATTCCCATTTTAATAGTGAATATTCACAAGGCCAATACATTGACCCAAAGTAATGTCTCGGTAAGGTGACTTTTATTGTAGTCTTCAAATCTTACCTTATAAGTAGACACTATCTCTGTTTTACAGTCATGGTTTGAGGTCTAATTGTACAGAAGAAAGCTTCCTGGGTGGGGTCATCCCAATTTCAAATAGGTATTTGACAGATGGAAAAGAAATCTTGGAGGGGGATACTTCTGGTTTCAGTAATTAAAAAATATAGTTACCTTGTCGTTAGAAACGATTTAAAAAAAATAAGTAGCTAAATTTTGTAGTAGTATATAATGTACTAGAGTTGGACTTAGGAAGGACTGAGTTTGCATCCTGCCTCAGACTGCTGCATGGCCCTGGGGAAATAACTCAGCCTTAGTTTTTTCATCTGGAAAATGGGGGTAATGATGGCACCTCCCTCACAGGGTTGTTGTGAGGATTGAATGAAATGACCATACTTTGCAAACCTGAAAGTACAATATAAAAGCTAGTTATTATTTTTTTGCCTACTTGGCTTTTTACATTTGGTATTTTAATAAACTGCTTTTTTTAAATCACCTATTGATTTATGTAGTAACAATCAAATAAAATGTGCTAGTCTTTATGAAAAGAACAATAAAAACAAAGAAAACATAGACTTTTCAGCTGGAAGAAATCTTAAAGATTATTGGGCTGGATAGCAATAGCCTCCAGAGCATTCCCGACCTTTACCTGCATGTGACACACACACAGTGCAGTAAAGAGAGGACTTTCTTCTTTATCAGTACATCTTTCTTGTTCAACTTTAGAGGAGTGTGTTTCAAATGAGCCCCTGGGAACAAGCAGGTAATTCAATAAAGTTTTTAAGTCTTCAAAGATAGAGCACTGGATTTTATTGTAATCGATTGACCCATCAATGAACAATTTTGTTGTGCCACAGACTGGGCTGGGTATGGGGGATACAAAGGCAAAAATAAAATAGCCCTTGTCATTGGGAAGCAGCCATTCCATTGGGTGAGACAATAGTGAGGAGAAAGAACAGTGAACCTGGAGTCACGAAAAACATCTCTGCCATTCACCAAGTATGTGACCTGTGACAAGACACAACCCCATGAGCTTCAATTTACCAGTTCTTAAAATAGAGATAACAATGCTTACTGGAGCTGCCTTATGGAGTACTTCTGAGAACCAAGTGATAATAATAAGCTAGCATTTATATAACATTCTAGAGTTGGTAAAGCACTTTACAAATAGGATCTCATTTGCTCTTCACAACAACCTTGGGAGGTGGGTGCTATTATTATCCCCTTTGTTAGAGATGAGGAAGCTGACAAGTGACTTTGCCAGTATCACAAAGCCATGAAGTATCAGAGGTTGGATTGAAACTTAGGTCTTTCTGGCCTTGAGTCCTGACCAGTCTTGAGATCCATGCTATGGATCTATGCTATGATGATGCCTGCAGAGGTATCTGAATGGAAGACTGTGCAGTCCAATGGAAAGAGTACTGAATTTGGAGTCAAGTGACTAGAATTCGAATCTCATTTCCAACACTTACCGCCTAGGTGGTCTTGGACAAATCTCTTCATCTTCCTTGGCCTCCAGGCATACTTTGCAAGTATCTATAAAATGAAGGGATTGAGCTAGACGGTATCTGGGGTCACTTCCAGCCCCAGGTAGAGGGCCAGGCCTGGAGTTGTGAAGACATGAGTTCACATCTGCTTTCAGATCCTTACTGGCTCTGTGACATTGGGTAAAGTCACTTACCTTCTGTTTGCCTCAGTTTCCTCATCTGTAAAATGGATAGAAAAACTAGTTTCTACCTCCCAGGGTTATTGTGAGGATCAGATGAGATAATAATTACAAAATGCTTAGCCCAGTGCCTGGTGCATAGTAAGCACTATCTAAACATCAACTATTATTATTATTAGCTAATGTTATCTACAATACTATGATGCTTTCTGATTCCTGTAACACTGAAAGACCTCTAAGTAGCACGGTAGATAGAATGTTGGTTAGATTCAGGAAGAGCTGAGTTCAAATCCTGCCTCAGACTCTTACTAATTGTGTGACCCTGGGTCAGTCACTTGACCTCTGCCTCAGTTTTCTTATCTGTAAATTGGGGATAAGAGTCCTACAGCCCAGGGTTGTTGAGAGGATACATCAAGGACCTCAAAAACCTTAAAACACTACATAGATACAAGTTATTATTATATTTGCACAATATTCTTTCTTCTGCTTCCCAGAGATGATAATTCAAAGGAAAAGCTAGGGTCGAGTATTTTTTTTTTCTTTGTTTAGCTTCCTTTCTCCTGTGATTGCAAATAGTCAAACCTCTCTGCCTTTTGTGTTAAAAAAAAAGAGTACACATTTCTACTAGCCTCTGAAATGATATTTTGAGAGCTCACATTTGTAGGGAGGGAACTCTTCCATTAAAGATGATGGGGGTTTTAAACTAGGGGCAGAAAATTCTTAGAGCCCCTAGTAGTATTTGAGACCCTGAAGTGTAGAAGAGGGATTGGGTCTATTCTATGTGGTCTAATAGACTTGTTCTTTTTCTCCCTGAAGCTAAATTGAGGAACACAATCAGTTGGAGTTCCAAAAAGGTAAATTTAGTCTTGATATAAGGGGAAACTTCCTAACAATTAGTGCTATCAAAAGTGGGACAGAATGCTTCAGAAAGAAAGGAGGTTTGCCCTTTGGGGACATCTTCAGGGAGAGGCAAGAGTACCATTTATGGTAAAAAGAATTCTTTTTCAGCAGTGATCTTGGACTAGATGGCCATTGATGTCCTTTCTAGCTAAAATTCTGTGATTCCCTAAAAAGTCTCTCAATTGAGCCTAAACTAGGAGAAAAAGTAGTCTTCGAATGTCTGTCTTTTGTACCTTTGGTGACATGGCAGCTAGTAATAGGACAACCACAGATGTATATTATTCAACTCTTTTGTGACTACCAAGCTTTTTATAATTACCCTACCTTTTGAAACAGGGAAACAGACTAATAATGGTTAGCCAATTTCCTGGCCTTTTCCCGTGAATAAATAATACATAATACATTGGAGTGACCCCCAAGAAGTCTTACTATATTGTCAAAGACCATGAGTTCATCTGTCTACATGATACAATAGAGCCAAATGTGTACCTCTAAATTGGCATATAGTCTGGAGAGGCCTGGTGTATTTCTTTGCTTTGATAAAAGTAAGATAAAAAGTTCCTTTTTTTACAAGTCCCATAAAATCCAGCAAGGTGCAGAAATTAAAATATGATATATTAATGTCAGTTTATTAGCTGTCTATCTCCAAAATCAATTCTACATTTTGTTTTCAATATTGATTTTCTTTGAAGCTTTATGCCATGTTTACTGCGACATCTCAATATATTAATGTGTCTTCTATTTACTTAAAGGCAAGTGAAAAGAAGCCAGAGTTACTCAATAATCAGAATATGATATATATTATCACTCATCTCTGGAAAAGATTTTCTACAGAGCAAGGAGCTGTTTATAAGATGCAATTCAAGAATCACATGGATGGAAGTTTACCTCTCTAATCCCAAGATTCTCATCCTTACTCATTCAGTGAAGTCCTTTTGATGGACTGAGTATTCCTGAGATCTCATTGAAAGCATTCTTTGAAATAGGAATTAGCAGCAGCAATTTCCTTAGCATGCATATGTTCTCAAGGCATTTCATGAAACACTTTATAGACAATTCAACTTAACCACAATTTATCCTGTGACCATTAGTCACAAAGCATTATGTAAAGGGTTAAAAAGACCAAAACAAACATTTCTTGACTTAAATTAGGAGCTTACACTCTAGTTGGGCTGAAGTCTCTGAAGGACCATAGAGGAAGTGACCAACAAGACACACATCATCTAAAAGGGCTGTCCCATTTTTTCCAGTTTCACTGCCACCATTCTAGATTACACCCCCATCATCTTTCTTTGATGGATTCTCATGATAGCTTCCTTCTTGATTTACAGGACATCTGTCACTCCTCTCTCTAGTCCAAGTGACCAAAGCAGTCCTTCAAATTCATAGGCATGGTCCCATCATTCTCCTGCTCAAAAACTCTGGGTGCCTTCCCATTTCCTTCCAAAGAGAAACTCCTCAGTCTAATATTCAAGACCCTTCCCACCCCAACATCCCAACATAACTTTCTAGACTTATCATGTTATTATCCCTCTCATATGTTTTAGGCATCCTACAAATTGGCCTGCTCACTATAGTCCTGTGGTAGAATTTCACAGGGCCTTCTCTTGCACTCTTTTGTCTTGAGTCCCTGCTTCTGTAACAAATAATTTAAATTTGATTGTCTTCCTAGCAACAGGCCTCCCCAACCACCATTTTCAACTACTGACAGCTTTCCTTTCCTTTAAGACTTGGCTCAGATGGCACCTTCTCCATGAAGCCATCATGTGTCATAAATCTCTTGTATATAGCTAATCTGAATTTTGATTATTTGTCCACAAGTTTCCTGGCTCTTCTGATTCTTCTCATTCTACCTTGTGGGTAGGCTTTTGAGGAACTAAGCAGAATTGTGAGTGTAATGAAGAATAGTTTTATTTAATATGACCAAGATAGGAAATTTTCTAAAGAAATGAAAAAAATCACAATAGCCAGTGGAACATATGCTTAGACACATATCTCTGTGACTCTTAAAAGGATTTTTGTAGATGCTTGTTCTCTTTGATGATGATGATGAGAGAGAGAGAGAGGGAGAGGGAAAGAGAAAGAGAGGGAAAGAGAGAGAGAGAAAGAGATAGAGAGAGAGAGAGCATTTGAATCCATAGTATGAAAGACATTCCTGAAAGCTCCCTTTCAACAAGTTGCATCAAGTGATTTGGGAAGCCTGTTGCTATGTTATCTGGGTTTCTCAAGGAGAAATGTCTTCAATGCAGGCACATCTTTGGCAGCTGTGGGAAAATGTTTATGCCATTGTTTCCTCCCTCTGGTGTCTAGTGTCTAGCAGCCATGCTTGGTACTCTCCCCAGGTAGCAAGAAGTCAGTGATCCAATGACAACGATCTCCCTAATGAGGTCTTTCAGAGACAGCTTCAGCTGTAATTCTGATAATGTGCTTATTCTATGGTTCTACCCTCTCATTCTGCTATAAGGGCATGTTTTGAGAGCCTAGACATAAGAGGTAGACTTATTCCATGAGATTTTTTAAAAATGGAAGGGAGATTGTGACAATTTGGCATTTACATTGAGTAAAAGTAGAAATAAATTCTAGAAATTGAAATAGCATCAAAATATGACTCATGGTTATGAACCTGTATCTATATCTATCTATCTATCTATCTATCTATCTATCTATCTATCTATCTATCTATCTATCTATCTATCTATCTACATAGTGCTTTACAATTTATAAAGCACTTTCCTGACAATCATTCTGTGAGGTATTATATATATGTATACGCACACAAATATATATATGTATATATGTATACATATATACATATGTATGTATATTTGACAAAACCAAAAGTTAGAGTGGCTAAGACCCTGACTTAATAAAGGGTCAAATAGTTAATGTTAGAGTAAGAATTCAAATTCATCTTTCCTGAATTTACATGCCATACTATTTCTTTTATACTCTTTTGCCAGTATTAAAAAAAGTGCCTTTCCTGGGATACAGTTAATAGTAACCCTGGAACTTGTTATGAAGGTCTTGGCTAGAAATTTAGGGGACATAAGACAGGTCTCTTTCTATCAAGAGAAGGGAAACTTTCTGGTATGACTCTCTGGCCAAAAGAGCCAATATTAGACAATGCATGATCAAAACCAAACTTTTGATTGACATTCAATGTAAGAAGGGGGTAATAATACCTCATTACCTCCTCCTCCTTTTTTGATGATCCTTATTTTTTTCTAATTTTCCAAACTGTAGAGACATGGTTGCTCAAAGGGAAAGAGATGAACTGGAAGTCACAGCATGTGAGTTTGAGTCCTGTTTCTGCCCCTCACTACCTGTGAAGCCCTCAACAAGTCATTTTTCTCTCATCTGGAATGCAGTTTCTTCATCTGTAAATTGAGGAGGGAGGAGGGGTTTGTAGTAAATGACTTCTAAGTTCCCTTGCAGATTTCAACCTATGACACTATACTGTAATAAGGAGACCCCTTCAGGGCAAGAGTCACAAGTTGTCTTACCCATTACTGATCTCAGTTAGTGGGGTCCCAGGGAATTAGTGAGTCTATAGAAAGTTTGATTCTCAAGGAATTAAAATCTTATTAAAAATTTTATATTTATTTCATTATTCTGATCTAAAAGTAAACACAGAGACCTCTTTCTGGTTGAGTTGCTTTATCATTTCTAGGGGTATCATTATTTTTCCTGTCTTTTGCCCCACAGCCTTCTTTTTTTTTCCTCTCTAGTTTATAATCTCTCTCCTGATCTTTCCCAATGATAGCATACCTTATTTTTAAAAACCTTAAAGGTTTTTTTTAACTTATTCTCTTTTTAAAATTCTCTAACTTATTCTACCCTTGTTTTTAACCTTGATAGAAAGTAAGTTTATAGAGATTGTTTCATTCATTGTTTTTGTGTCCCCAGTGCCTGACACATAATAGACATTTGATTGATTAATGTATTGTACTCCATAGAGGCAGGAACCATGCCATGTAAATTTTATACCTCCTTTAGTACCAACACAATACTTTGCATGTGGTCAGCATTTAATTAGTGTTTATTAAATTGTTGAAAAGTCAAAAGAGAAGGTGACTCTGGCATATGGGGATAAAGAGTTTTATTGGCAGTCACTGGAGAAATTGTTCCTATCATAAATGCCAATATCTGCAATCCGAATGATCTTGGGCAAGTCATTTGTGCACTAATTTGCTATCTTTTTTTCCTTAAAATCTTTTGTCCATATGGCTATCAAAAGATGAACCAGATGATGTCCATAAAGTACTTGGGAGTTTATTGGGGGAAAAGAACGGTACTGAAAAAAGAACAACTTCCATTACCAAAAAAAAAAAAACCTACCTGAGACCACCCATTACCATAAAAGCATGAATAGTATAATGATGTCAAGCTCAAAGGCAGAAACCAACCCCAGGCTTTGCACTTCTGACAGGAACACAATCTCAATGTCATTTCATCCACACTAATGACTAGAATGCTCTAATTAACCAAAAAAGAAATCAAAGTTGGATAAGTGCTAGCCTAATTAGACTGAGAATTAAAGGATGATGAGTAGTAAACAGACATGAATAAAAACTACTGAATGCAAGTTGATTAATTATCAAGAGAGTTTTTATTTGCTTAGGTAATGTTTTTAAATTCTGGGTACGGGGCATTAAAACCAAAATGTTCTAGTTGCCATAACAACATTATAATACCTTTATTATGTCACTTCACAACACATCCTTTGGGGTGCGACTGTATTATTTTGCAGCCATGGTTGCTAGGAGAATGCAGAGGTCTCTCTCACATGTAGTTAATGCAGTCTTTATTTTGGGAAAATACAATGTAATGGTTTTTGGCTTCTGAAGAAGTGCATGGTTAGATGACCAAAAGTCTCTGGTGTGAAATCCCAGGGATGGAGTGAAGCCCAGAGAGTCAAACATTCTCATCATCTAAAGAAAAAGAAAGGAATTCAGGGGTGGAGGGTGGGAATCTCTATATGTTTGTATGAGATCTCAGGAGAAATGAGTCATAATTATCTCTAGGGTGAGAATTGTCAAGGATCGGTCTCTCTAGTCTCATGTTATCTTCTTTTAGATCTTAATGTTCAGGTGATGTCGTGATGGGCAAGATTGCTATGGACCTAAATCATTGAATCTACCGGTAACTATTTATTGAGTACTTACTGTATACTCATTCTGATGTTGCACATTATGGCTGTTAATAAGAACCTGGCATTTCTATAGAATTGGAAGACAATGAAACATTCTCACAAACTTTATATTATTCATATAACAGCTACACAACATCTCCGGAAGTTATGCACTTACAAGCATTATTATTCCCATGAACATCAAAATATGGCAGTGGAAAGGTACTAAGGTGGGCAAAGGGTGATCATGCTGCACCCTAAAACCAAAGAGGAACTCCAAAGAAGAGCAAGAGAATAGATTGTCATTAAAGAATTGTATGACAGAAAGAAAAGAAGTCTTCTGAGTGAGAGATGACAGGCAGGTGACCAATGTACTCCACTAACACTGTCTTGATGTCAGAAGATCAGAAGGAAGGCCTCTAACTCCTCCTGTGGTGAACTGAACGCCTATGGTAGATATGGATGGGCTGTCATCCATATCCTTGAAAGGAACTCCCAAGTTGATAGGATCAAAAATCTACTTGAGTAGTTCAATGATTGTTCTCAAATAGAGCCAAAATGAAATCACTAATTTAGGGTCAAGTTACAGTGTGTCCTACTATGTCTGATCAGACCAATGTGAGCTCAGAATGTTCTACCACAAGTTGGGCATGAATAGTCCATGTGAATATCTGGAGGATTCTCTATATTGTGCTTCTCACATTAGTTTTGAGCTATTGCAATTCAGCTTTGCTCATAGAGCACAATACCTTCTTTGATGTGGGCATGCCATGCTGAGATTGTCCTTTGCCAGGATTTCCCATGTCATTCAAACAAGTCTAAAGTTCTTCAGAGAGACTTTAAGAATGTCCTTGTATCACTTCTTCTGACTACCATGTGAATGCCTTCCTTGGGTGAATTCTTAAGTATAAATGAGTAACTATAAATATAAATAGTTAAATATAATTCTGCTAACAGAAGAAAAGCCTGAGGGTCAGAGAGATGAAGTGACTTTCCTGTGATCAGAGAGCCATGAAATTTAAATCCAAGTTATCTAAAATCATTCCCATACTTTCAGCGTTACACTACACAGCTTACTTAGAGGAATGGGTAGAATCGTTTGAATAATCCAGGGTTCAGTATTGTTATATTTCCAAAACCAACAGTTATCTAGCATATGTGGCACACACATATTAATGTCCATATAATAATACCTGTTTTATCATCCTTCTCCTTCCCCCAGCAATGAGTTTACTCCAAGCTTGTGCTCTCAGCCTTCTTTTCCTGAACACTCCATGTGTCTCTTATTGACATTACTTCCAAATCTTTATATTTAGCAATGATTTCTCCCCTGCATTTTCTTGTTGATCATCTCCATCTTGATGTGTTAGCTCAAGTTCAACATGTTTAAACTTGAACTCCTCACCTCCCACTCCTAAACCTACTCCTTCTCCTTACCACCCATTCTGTTGATGGCATCACCATTTTCCAAGTCACTGAGAATCAAGGCCTCAATTTCGTGTTCGACTCTTTCCTCTCTCTCATACTCTGCATCCAGTTAGTCACCAAACACCTATCAATCTCCCTGCAACTATCTTATATCTGTTCCTTTCTCCTCACTAATATCGCTATCACCCTACCACCCATATTCACTTCTTCAAACCTTTTCCTTTAATTATGATAATTGTTTCTTTGATCACCCTCCTTGCTTATAGTCCCTCCCAATCGATTCTTCACTTTCTGCCAAAATAATTTTCTTACTCCATCAATATGACCATATGATTCCTTATTCAGACTCCTTCTATAGCACCCTATGGTTTATAGCATTTGTCTTTGGTTCTTTTTGATCACACACCCTTATCAGTTAAAACAAATAAATGAATTGTTGAGCACTCCAGTTAGTTGTATATTTATATGTTTATAAATTATTTATGAATACTACTATACTAATAACTGTTACATTATCAAATCCTCAAAATAAAAAGGGTAAGCAAGAGAGGTATTATCCTAGTGTCACTAGAAAGCTGTTGGAGTTTTGTTTTGTTTGTTTGTTTTTTAAAAAGTAGCATATCAGATCTATTATTCATTTTTACAACTGTGTGGAGGGTGGACAGAAGTCGGCAGGGACCTGAGACAGAGAGAATAATTGAGGAGCTTTGCAACAGTGAGGACAGAAGTGCTAAGGGCCTAAACTTTTGGGGTGCCTGTATGAATTGAGAAAAGAGGACAGGTGAGCGATGCTGGGGAGGTAGGAGACACAAAATTTAGCAAGTGATTGCCTATGTGGATTGCAGGAGATTGGGGAGTGGATGATGACCCAGAAGCTGTGAACCTGGATAATTAGAAGGATGGTGTTGTTATCACAGTGATATGGAGATTTTGAAGGAGAGAGTATATTTGAGAGGAAAGGCAATGAGGAAAAGGTTTGAGAGGAAAGATGAAATATGGGGTGAAGATCTAAATGTATCTATGCCTGCTCATGTCTTCTGACTCAATATACCCCCTGGAAAACAGAAAGGGGGGAAGATGGGGCTCTGACTTACCTTCCCTACCCCTAAGACTAGAGCCCATCCCCTGAAAGCACATAGAACATCCATGGACAATGGAGTGAGGAGAGGCAGGGTAAGGGCATGTTGGGCTGGGGGAGATGTGTGCAAATTTTCCCAATAGCACCTATACAGCATCTCTTGTCAGTGGTAAGGGTAATAGGTTAGAATTATCCTGGGGACCTGATGTTGTTTCAGAACTTAGAATGTGGAAGACTGGAAGTTTGCACAGGATGGGAAAAAGCAGTTAGGAAGTGTTATATAATTAGGGTGGGTGTGGTTGTGTTGGAGATCAACTTCCAGTATGACTGGCAGGATGTAATATAACCCATTTTTCTGTACCCAGATTGACTGATCACATACTCCTTGGAGTCAGGTAATGGCCATGACTGTGGAAACCATTGGTCTATAGGATACTCCTTAGCCTGGCTTTTAAGGCCCTTCACAATCTGGCTAGAATTAATGTTTCCAGGCTTATTTCATTTCCTTTCACCTACTCTCTGTTCTAGTTAAACTGGTCCATTTCCAATTTCCTTAGCTCTTCATGTACTCTTACTTCTTTACATCTCAACAGGCCATTGCATATACCTGGAGTTCCCTTTCTCCTTATCCTTACCTACTGGAAGTGGTCTTTTCTTTGTAGATACAGTGTCTACCTCCTCCAGGAAGCCTTTCCTGAGATGTTCTCTCCTTCCTCACATTATTTTAGATTTTTTTGTCATGGCTTGTCCTTGACAGTTATCACTTCCTACCTTAGCTCTTATTTACTTGGTATACTTGTCACATTTCTTCTGTGAAATTTTAGCCTTCCTTGAGCGCCTAGGTTATGGTGTTTTATATATCCATCCTTACAATCTAGTACAGTACCTTGCCTATAACTGGTATAAATTCTCTGGTAAATTAACTTTTCAGGAATAAGTCAATTCTCCCCCATGCCTGGGACACTCTTCCTCCTCTGCTCCAACTATTGACTTCCACAGTTTCCTTTAAATTCCCAACTAAACCCCCACTTTCTAGGGAAGGCTTCCCCAAGCCCTCTTAATTCTAGTGCTTTCCCTCTGTTATTTTTTCCTATTTATCTTGTATCTATCTCACTTTGTATATATTTGTTTGCATGTTATTTCCCCCACTTAGCTTAAAAACTCCTTGACGGTAGGTACTATCTTTTGGTTGAAGTGACTGGGCATGTATAGTCCAGAGAAAAGAATGTTGGGAATAGAGGACATGGTAGTTATGTTTAATAATTTCTAGGAGATAGAGGGAATTGGTTTGGTCTGACTAGCCCCAGAAGGCAGGGCATGCATTGAAAGGCATACAATTTAAGAATGCCTTGAAGGACCAAGGGAATTGTTTTTCTGTCAATTAATGTGCTAGATACTTTTAGTGTTAGCTGTAAGGGGTGTAAATTTAGGTTTTAAGAAAAAAATAAACCCTCCTTGCTTTCCAAAAGTGAACTATCTGCCATGGAAGGTCACGGATTTTCCCTCAGCTGAGGTCTTTAAGCAAAGATTGGATGAATACTTTAGTAAAAAGTAGAGATAATTCTTTTCCAGGTATGGTTAAACTAGATGTCCCTGGATTTCTCTTTAACTTGTAGAGTCAGTGATTATGTGTTTCTTTCCAGAGGGGGAAAAATGTTGTTCTTGTTTTCCCATTCCAATTTTCCTGTTTGCTCTGCCACTTCATGGTTCCTAACCCACTCCTGGTGTTTTCCAATAGAACACATTGTTCTCACATGAGGTCTTCACATGATGATTCTTTCAGTTGCTTCTCAGAGGATTATAGCAGTAGCTGGAGCAGATGTTGTGTAAATGATTTTCCATGCATGTTGTTTTCCCTAGTACTCTTCTGAAAAACGAGATAAACAGAATTCATGGTTGTATTATAGGTTAATAGTTCACTTTCCATCCAGGAACTTTTTTTTCTTTTAACACATACCCATGCTGTAGCAACTTTTCATAGTAGCTATGGAATGGAGTGCTCAGAAGTCCCTATTGAATTTATTTCTACCCTACATCTTTCTAGGGGCACCATTTGGGCTATATTCCAGATGGCTGCCTAAAGAGGAATTGATGGCCAAAGCTGACGTTTTCTAAAGGAACTTAATCTGGAGAGCCAGTTTCTGGGAGTATATTGGTTTGGCCTGCTGTCCCTTCACACCTGATTGAGTTTCAAACACCACCTCATCTTCTGCCCCATGGGCCCATTATTAATCCAAGACACTCCAAAAGGCAAACAATATCTTGTCCAAAGGGATCTTAATTTTCAAGACATGAAAAGTAAAAGAACTTGAATATTTTACCTGAAGGAAACTTGGAAAAGTACATCTTTACCACATTTCTCTCTCCTATTTTAGGTCAAATTACCAAATGCAGACAAGACTTTTAATTTCACACTTCATGTGTGGGTGGATTTGATTTAGGAACAGAATGCTAAATTGCAGAACGGAGCTGTGCCTGAGAAAGGGATCCAAGTGGACTGAGGTGGCAGTGGTGGCACTGTGCGGAGGTTTGGAAAATTGGGCCAATATTATCACATCTATTTCAATGGCAAAGGCCAACAATGAATGTCCAAGTTAGTAAAGCAAAACTGTAAAACACTGAAACATGATGTGAGAACCTCTTAAGCCATTTTAAATTGTACACAGATCTCTTTTTAGGAGAGTTTAAATGTAATAAACAGGAAATCAGAACGGACTAGATGACCTGTTTTAGTCTTATGATTTCATCTTTACAGATAGTCCCATTCTATCCAGTGTTCAATTAATTTATTTCAGAAAGGGTAAAGGTTAAATTGAATCAGGCACTAATTGAATTCCTGAGTCACTCCATCCTTTCATTCTGCATCTAAAATCAGATTATCAGGCCAATCTAGCAACCAAGGGATTGTTAATAAAGTCAGAACTTAGTTGTGTGTGTGTGTGTGTGTGTGTGTGTGTGTGTGTGTGTGTGTGTGTGGTGACAGATGAGGGTAGGAGGCATTATCTCTGGAGATTTTCTAACCACTGTTTCAAATTTGTCCAAGAGACTTAAGAATTAGTAACTCTTTTAATAATTTTCCTAAAGTTATTTTAACAAGTAGAGTGACATCATCTTTAACAAAGTTCAACTTTTACCTCTACGAAAATGATCTCCCCTTTTGCCTCATTTGAAGGAAATGATGGAACATATTTGGGCAAGAGAGAAAATGTAACTTTTGAAAACAGACCTAACTAAAGCCACTCATCCAAAGAGCCTTAAAGGTGATATTGGGAGGACAGTGAAGAAATTAGAAATGGAGACATTGGATCACGTTTATGACCAATTCATACTCAGCCTGGGTATCAGTGGAGAGATTACATTTAGACTTTCTTGCCTCAGCTGCTGATGTGTATAAAAGAAAATGGAAATGGTACTTACTAGTATGAAGGCAGGAAGAGCAACTGTATCTGATTAAATATATGCAGAAGGATTCTGTGCTTAAGAAGATGTAGTTTTCAAAGGACTCTGGGATCAATTTTTCAAGACGTCTCAAAAACAGGAAGGTGCCAAAAGGAGACACAGCAACATTGTATATTAAGAAGATATACACATGTAAGGCAATGCAGGAACCCCAAGAATAATGGAGAGCACTAGGGTGAAGATTCACAGAGGCAGAAATTGAAGTAAAATTGTCATCAGAATATATATTCCAGATCACCTGAACAGAAAAGAGAAACAGATGAGGGGATTGGGAAACATATTGCCAACCTAGTTATGTATGTGATAGAGGATGTTTTTACATTTAATTTTTTTATCAATTTTTTCTACCAATATTCATTAGGGAAATGGCTCTATTGTTTTCTTTCTCTGTTTTTGTTCTTACTGGTCTAGATGTCAGTATCATATTTATGTTGTAAAATGAATTTGATAGGACTCTTTCTTTGCCTATTTTTCCCAAATAGATTGTATAGTATTGAAATTAATTGATGTGATGGAGCTGTGATGGGGAATTTTAATCATTTGGACATTGGCTAGAGTTCTCTCTGTCAAAAACGGGGCAGCTGTTCTTGAGTTGTCTGAATTATAGTTTCATCCTTCTAAAGGTGGAAGAACCAGCAAGGAGAAATTCTATTTTGGACCTAATTCTTTCCAAAAAGGAAGAACTGATTAATTCTGGAAATTGCATTGTATATTCTCTCCAGAATAGAGTTTGTAATGAAGGATGCAAAGGCCAGAAATAGACCGATATGTATTTGAGATTTGGAGAAAGGAGACCTCTGAGATTTCAGACAAAAGATAGGTAGGATTTTCTGAAATATAATTCTTCATAGAAAGTCAGACTAAATAAGCAACAACAACAAAAAGAATAAAATTCTGGATATGCAACATGAAAAAATTCAATGAACAAGAAAAAGAAGGAGTTGTTGAAAGAGACATATTGTTGGACAAGGAACTGTTGAACTGACAGATTCAAAAAAGATATGTACAAAAGATAGAAGCAGGAGCAGGCAGTACAAGAACAGCATACAAATACAGATATACGACATGTTTCTAGAAAAAAAGTGTCAGGAATGCTAAGACTCAGAATAAGCTGAGGCTGTCAAATGAAAGCCAAGGATAAAAAACATATACACACATGCATAAATCATATCAATATTTAGCTATATTGGGGAAAAGAGGAGGATCAAATTAAGGATAGGTATGTTGCTTTGAATGAGGATAACTGATATTAGAGAATTGATCTCAGATCTGGGTAGACCGTGGGTGCAAATCTTTTATCTTAGGAATGTTGGCTGTATTACCTCATGTGAGTCATTGATCCTTTTACTCTGTAAGGCTGTGAATTTCAGAGAAGCAAACGACTTGCATTAGCAGAGAAATTTCCTGACCTGGTAGCTACTTACATCAATGCTCCAATTCCTTTCCCTATCACCTTCTCTGTCCAGGAGAATGCTTTTTGGACTAGAAAGGACAGAGCAATATGTAACTCTGGCCAAGAAACCTCTTCCTGTCTCAGTTTCCTCAAGTACAAAATGGAAATAATGATATCACTGATCTCTCAGAGTTGTAAGGATCCAAGAAAATATTTGTGAGGTGAAGCACATTGTAGGTGCTTAATAAATGCTTGCTTCCATTCCCCAATTGATAAATTGTCAAAGGATATCAAAAGACAGTTTTCAGAAGAAAAAAATCAAAACTATCCAGTCATATTAAAAATGTTTAAATTATCTGTAAGTGGAGAAATGCACATGAAAACAACTCTGAGGAGCCACCTCACATCTATCAGATTGACTGACAGAAACAGAAAATAACAAATGCTGGAGAGGATGTGGAAAATAGGTACACTAATGCAGCATTGACGGAACTGTGAGTAGATCTAACCATTTTGGAGAACCATATGGAACTATGTGCAAAGGGCTATAAAACTGTGTGTGCTTTTTGACCTAGTAACGCCACTACTAGGTCTGTACCCTAAAGAGATCAAAGAAGAAAGAAAAAGACCCATATGTAGAAAAATATTCATAGCAGCTCTTTTTGTGGTGGCAAAACAATTGGAAACTGAGGGGATGCTCACCAATCGGGGAATGGCTGAACTAGCTGCGCTATAAGATTATGATAGAATGCTATTGGGCTATAAGAAATGTCAAACAGCATGCTTTCAGGAAAAAAAAAACCTGAGACTTATATGAGCTGTTGCAAAGTAAAGTGAGTAGAGCTAGAAGGACATTGTAAACAGTAACTGAAAGATTGCAAATGATAATCAACTGTGAAAGAATTAGCAACTCTGACTAATGCGATGAGCCAAGACAATTCCGAAGAAATCATGATGAAAAATGTTAACCAACCCTAGATAAAAGACTGATGAACTGTAAGTGGAGATTGAAGCATATTTTCTTTCAGTTTATTTTTCTTGTTTTTTTTTTTCTTTCACAACATGGCTAATGTGGAAGTATGTTTTGCATTCAGATGTATAATGTGATTTGAATTCTTTGCCTTCTTAATGTGCAGGAGAGAGGCAGGTGGGCAGGAGATAATTCAGAACTAAAAAATTTTGAAAATACTTCCTCTTTTTTTCCTTCCTCTCATACAGAAATGATGAAGAGGAAAATTTAACTACTTTTGATGAGTTCAAATTCCCTAGGCTAAGTTAACTTCATGCCAAGATAACTTAAAGGATCATAACACATTAATCTTCATAATTTGCCAAGTACTTCATAAATATTGTTTTATTCAACCCCCCTAATGATCATAATAATAAGTAAAACACAAGTAAATAACAATAAGTAAATATATACCCTTCATAATCTACAGATTAGGAAAACAAAGCTCAGAAAACGATTTGCTCAAATGTAGCACAGCTAGCAAGCTTTTGTGGCATGATTTGAACACAGGTCTCTCTCTAGCGCTCAATCCACTGCACTATCCTATCAAGGAGCAATGGTAGATATGATTGCCTAGATGCCATCATGATTTCTGAAAAATGTTGAAGAGAGAGGGGGGAAAAAGAGCATTTTCTTTTTAGATCCATGGAACTTTTTTCTTAAAATGAAAAAAAAAAGATGATTGGACAAGTTCTCTTACCTACATTAATTCATACATTTGGCAGCAAATGCCTCTTTAAGTGGGGAATTTTATGGTAAATATATATCCATGCTAGAAAAGGGAAGAGAAAAAGCCCCATGTAGATTTATGTGTCAAGATGAGGTTTATTGAAAGGTATTATTTACAACTGACTGGTCCCTCAGGAGAGCTTGATATGGAATCAACGTGGTCTCAGCCTCATGGTACCTGCATTAGGCACCATTCCTGTGTCTGTGCTTCCCTCTGGGCTTCCATTAGGTGTCTGAGTGATCCAAGAATGAAAAGAGCTTGTGGGGTTGGGTGGAGTGGAGTGGGGAAGGATGGGAGAGAGGGAAGGAAGGCAACAATAGATTAAAAGAGATTCCTAGCTTTCCCTTTCAACAGAGGATATGTCTTATCTCTCTGGGGGGATGTTGGGAGGAGTTTGGGGGCAGTGTAAAGGATTCTCAGACAGGTTTTCTCATTTTCCAGGAGTCCGAGGCAGAAATTACCGGGAAAGCAAAGATGTTAAACATTAACTCCACTCCTAGAGTTTTGCTTTGAGATTTTAATGATATACGATGTGAAAGAGGAGAAAAGGAAGGGAGTTCAGAAAGACTCTGATTCACCTTACCATGATTTGGTAAAATTTACTGGGCCTGTTCTCAAAGAATGATAGCTAATATTTTTATTTTTCACAAGTCAATCAGGGTTAAGTGATTTGCCCAGGGTCACACAGTTAGTAAGTCTCAAGTGGCTGAGGCCATATTTTTATTTTACTTTAAAGGTTGCAAAGTACTTTACATTTGTTATTCTCTTGGTCATCCCAACAGTACTGTGAGATAGATGCTATTATTATACCTATTTTTCAGATGAAAAAACTTAGATTGAATGAGATGAAATGACTCAAACAGGATCTACACAACTAATTAATGTGTCTGAGGTAGAATCTTAACTCAGGACTTCCTACCCCCTCAATCCAGGGCTCCTTCCATGTAGCTACTTACAACAGAAATGGGCAGCTGTTCTCCCTGTCTGGACTGGACTCTGAGAGACGATTTCAGAATCCTGAGGTTGAGGCTGGTTCATTATTCCTACTTCTGGCCTTTAACAAACCTTATGGTAGAACAAGAACAGAGATGCTATTTAGTTTTTTTATGACCTAAATTTCCACTTAATTCAACTCTCCTGAACCAGGCTCCAGAGATTAATGTGTGCTGTAGAACCCATGAACATGGCCTTTTGTTCAGTAACTCATGTATTGGGGTGTCTTAAATTTGTGACTTAGTTCTACACACAGTTACTAATGGAAATATGTATGTATACATTTTTTAGCAAGCTATGTAATTTTCTTCACATCCATCAAGGAAGAATGGCACTTGTGGTTGCAAATATATCCTTATATTCAATGCATTAGTAATAAATCATTACGGTCACAAATCAAACTTTATGAAATGAATTGTGACAGTCATAGTCTGTCTGATTCTGTAAAAGTAGAAAGTACCATCGGATTGGAGAAAGAACAACATTATCTCCATTTTTAAAAAAGGGAGGGCTTTGGAATTTGGAACCTTATAGGCCAAGGAGCTTAACTTCAATTTATGGCAAAACTATAATTTTTATATTATTATTATTTTTTACTATTTGGATTGAGGTAGAAACTGCAGAATTGTTTGAGTTTGCCCATCTGAATGCTTTTGTATGATTATTGATACTTCATATTTCTTTTTTTGAGAAATATTTTTTAAAATATATCTTTTGCCTAAATGTTTATTGGTGATTGCTTCTCATTCTGACATACTTGTGCCAATTCCCTGCTTGTCTTTGATTGCTCATAATCGAGTTGATCCAATCTTCATAGTGCATCTTAGCATTTTCCTACCTTCTCTTTACTTCTCACTTATTTCTGGTTATTTTTGTTCTGTCCTTCCTATTCTGAAGGATATCTATTATTCAAGTGAGACTGCAGCCTACAAATTCACCAATGATATTTGAATCATCAAATCCAATGTTTTTTTTTCTCAATTCTCATGCTTATTGACCTCTCTCTGTGAAAATTTGATTCTATTGATCATTCTCTTTGATAATTTCTCATCTATAAGTTTTTTATAATATTCCTTTTGCAAAAAACTATTTCTTTCATTGGATTTTCTCAGTCTCCTGTGCTGGATCTTACTCCAGAAAATACTGTTGACTCTGGGTGTCCCTCAAAGATCTCTCTTTGGCCTTCTCCTCTTTTTTCTTTATATAGCTAGACTATGCATAGAATAGAGCATTAGGCTTGGAGTCAGGAAGACTGAAGGCCAAAGCCATCTTTAGATATATATTAGCTGTATGACCTTAACTGCTAACTGCCTCAGTTTCTTCAACTACAAAATGGGAATAAAAATGGCCCCTACCTTCTGGGGTTGTTGTGGGGATCAAATGAGATAATATTTATAAAGTGCTTAGCACAGTGTCTGGTACATAAGGGGTGTTATGTAATAAAGATGATGATGATGATAAATACCATTATGCTTGGTGATCTCATCTATTCTCATGAGTTTAATCATCATTTCTATGTCAATGATTCTCAAATATACTTATCCAGCCCTAGCCTCTCTCCTGATCTTCAGTCTTATAACTACCTTTCAGACATCTTGTACTAGATATCTCAGAGATAGCTCAAACTCAGCATGTTCAAAAATAGGACTCATTGTCTTTTCACTCAAATCCTTCCCTCTTCCAAACTGCCCCATTACTGTTGATATCACCATCCTTCTAGTCACCTGAATTCACAGTCTTGATATCCTCTTTAGTGCTTCAATTGCACTCGCTGCTCACAGCCAAACTGCTACCAAGTCTTGTAATTTCTACCTCCAGAACATCTCTTGAATATATTCCACCAGGCTTTATCACTCACATTGAAACTTTTGCAATAGCCTTGTGGTTGGTTTCCCTGCCTTCAGTCTTTCCACACATTGCATACCTGGGGAACCAAATTAGTGACACAGTAAACATGCCTGGTATTGGGTGACTGTCATTCATCTCAGAGATTGCCCTTCCTCTGGTAACTGCTGATGGCCAACAGATTATATGTCCCTCCCTGAATCCCCCTTTGTCCAGTTTTGCTGGTATTACTGCCCAATTACCTCCAGCCTCTCCTTTTTGCACTTATTTCCAGAGCTGCTCTTTTAGTTTTGTTCTTAGGACCATTTCCCCTTTTATTTTGTGTTGAATATCCATACCACAGGTCCCTAGATTTTAGACCTGTAGAAGCAGTTATTTCCTATCAAAAATATAAATGACAAAATAATATAATTAGCCACACAAAGAATCCAATGAAGCCACTTTTAGGGAAATATCTCTATTTTGTTTTTTCATAATTTAATTTACTGGCATAGATCCCCTTATTTGGTTGTAGCCATCCTTGGAATTGACAGGCATATGTGTGGGCGAGTATGTGTGTATATATGTGTGTGTGTGTGTGTGTATGTGTATGTGTATATATTATACCTAGCATATTTATATGTGTATATATATGTGTGTATTAGATAGATAGATAGTGTGTGGGGGGGTTTGGGAAGTGTTCATGATGAGTGAAGGTTAAGATTGTTCAAGCAACTTTGACAAAGCAAAGGTCTTGAGAAAATTACAGATCTACATGCCTGAGTACAAGGAGATCTGTCCCTTCACCCTAGGTCATCTCCCTTTCTTTTAAACAGCAGCCTAGCTATCAAAAGTGTCACTAATAATCTAGTCCCCAATTAGTGGTAGAATTTTTTTTCCAAGATCTTAGCATCATTCCCACAAATTTTCAGGGTTACCACTGCCTACAAACAGAGAATCATTTCTTCTTTGCAAGATTCAAAGACAGAAGCTACTGGAAAGGTAAAATTTGAATTTCATTATTTTTGCTATCAGGAGAACAGAGAACGTTGCTTTTGATGCTCAAATATGTCATTTGAGGGAGGAAAAAAATATCCCACTTACTGATCAAACACTCCATTCCTTATTTTTTTTCCAGGGCATGCACAGATTCAGCAGTCTATAACCCTCTCCTAGATGAGTCCCTAGAAAATACTTCAAGGCAGCAATTTAGAGACTGCAGTGTGTAATAAAGGAATTTGAACACTAAAGGCTTAGAATTAGACTGTTGCTTAGGGCATTTACCTTCTTTGATTCAGTAAAACAGAATCAGAAACAGTCTTTTAGAAAGATCCAAATTAAATAGGGACTCCAACTTCCATAGCTCCATCTTATTCAGTTCTGTTTTATATAGGAGGGAAGGAAAAATCCATTTGAGAGTAATCACAACTTTGAGAGTAGGCAACTACAATCGTCTATGTTCTGATTTAGCTAATGGGAATTTGAGGTGGTAGTAAACGGTGAATACGAATCAATCAATAAGGATTTATCTAGTAGCGATGATATGGTAGATGCTGTGCTGGGTGATAGGGATACAAAGGTATAGATAGATATAGATATATAGATATAGATATAGACATAGATAGATGGTATCTGCCCTAGACTATACGATGAGGGCATGTAGATAGAAGAAAGAAAGAATGCCTCATTCCTTTTGCAGGAGCATTGCAAATCTTCGTAACATTCTCTGAAAGTCATGACCATGGAGTCCTGAAAAAGGACATGGCAAGGATGTGTCAAAGACAGAATTGGTTATTCTATTGCTTTGAATGCTGACCATCAGTGTGACGCTTATAACGTGTGCCATAAAGACTTTTTGACTGATAGTCTGCCTGTATAAGGTCAAGCACAGTGGGACTTTTTGTTGTCTTTTGTTTTGGAGTGCTTCTCAGCACTAAGGCAATCAAGTGCCTTTAATTGAGTCTTGTCTTTGTTTTAGGAAGGCCCATGCCGTTTTGCTAATTAGGTCTCAAGGGAGCTGTGAAGTTCTCTGACCCTGAGGAAGTGTATATGTACTCTGAGGTTAACATTTTGTTTGGGGCTCACTCATTGGAAGAGTGTTGGTGTGGAGACTCTGGGTAACCATTAAGGAGACTTCTGGCTTTGAAAAACCCAGATGTTGGTGCTTCTCTCTCTGGTAACTATGTATGTAATGTCTTGGTCAGATGGCTAGAAGCCTGTCTGTTGATTTGTGTTATTTTGCTCTGTTTATATAATTTCTGCTTGTAATTTCTGTTTGTATTTGATCTGAAGTTCAGAGTGCTAACACTTTCCCTTGAACTAAGTGAATGATATATGTACATTTGATTAAAGTGAGATTGTAAACCCCTTAAAGTTGCTTTCCTTAGAAAAGCAGATCAAAGGACTTGTGCTAGCAGTCCTCCAGTGTGTTGGTGTTGTTGGCCTTACTTTGCGTTAGAAATACTCTAGTCTAGTCTAGTTAATACCAGAAGGTTTCAAAGTGTGATCCCTGAGATCCTTTCAGGGAGTCTGTCAGGTCATAATGATGTTCTTAGATAATAAGGTGTTTTAATTTTTAATACAGTAAATATAGATAGATGTAATTTATGTAAACAACATTTCTTTGGGGGGGGGGGGTCCTCAAAAGCGTTTAACAGTAAAAAGGGATCCTGAGACCAAAAACTTTAAGTACTACTGGTATAGATCATAGCATGCAGTTGGATGGTCAATCCACTGACTTAGTTTATCCCTAACTTTACCTAGAAGTGCAGTTTAAGGCAGAATAAACATGAGTGTATATATATATATATATATGTATATAGCTTTTGGAGAACTGTACAGAGCTTTCAATGACCTCAACTCATAAACACCAGTGTTTTGGTGATATTATATCATTGGAAATCTTAGAATACTACAATACCCAATGAATCAAAATTATATGACACAGAGGTCAATGGAGAGAAGCATGATAGATATACATAGGTAGCAATATATCTCCACATAAAATGCCTATGTGTAAGAAGTAGCATTAAGGGGATATGGGACTGGAAAAGGAGGCATACCATTTGTAGAACAAGGACAAGAGATGTAACAGATGGGCAGCCCAAGAGCTAAACTCATGAAATGCAAAAAAGACAAAGAGAAAGGTATCTGGTGTACAGATTAAATTCTCTGTGGAAGGATGTAGGAAAAAATTCATACAAAATGAGAGAGCCTGGATGACATGTGAACTGCCCTGATGGAGGGAATAGACACATGGATGAGGTCTCAAATCCAGTGAAATATGGACCTATTGAATTGCTTGAAGAACATTGAACATAGAAATTTTCCTCTGACAGCTTTTTGTGGAAAAGATTATTACAGAAGAGAATTGATCAGATAATCTGTAAGGTCCCTTTCAGAGCTCAATTCTATCATTCTCCAAATAGGTTACTGATGGGAAATAGAAGATTTTCATTTGAAGGGTTTAGCCCTGTGACTCTGGGCAAGTCACTTAACTTTTGCTTGCCTCAGCTTTGTCAACTGTAAAATGAGACTAATACCATCACCTACCTCCTAGAGTTGTTATAAGGATCAAATAAGATAATATTTGTAAAATGCCTGCCATATAAAAGGTACTATACATTGTTTATTCTCTTCCCTTCCCTTTCAAGACCATATAAGTAATAAGTGAACTACTACAAAAGCTAGGCTCTTGTGGTTCCAGAAGAGTTCTTATTCATACCACCAAAAGGAACTAAATAGGACAGAAGAGATTAAGAAATAAAATTGTGTTTGTGCAGTTCCTTTCTCAGGGGAAAATAATTTTTACAGACTTCATTAGTTCTAATAATATTGGCTGACATTTATAGAGTACATTAACTTTGACAAAGCACTTTGCACACCTTATTTCATTTGATCTTTGTGATAACAGTTTTAAGAAATTAGTAAGGGGAACACAAGCATTTCTGTTATGCAGATGCACAAATGAAGGTCTAGAGATGTCCCACGACCATGGTCACATAGCTTGCGCATTTCAACTATTAGATTCAAACTCACATTTCTGCTAATTTCAGGTTACGTGCTTTTTACCTTGTAAAAACTGAGTTCTTATTCATGCATTCATAGATTGAAAGCCAGACTTTAGAGGTTATCTGGTCCAACTCCTTCATTTTGCACATCTGGGAACTGAGGCCTTGAAAAGGTACGGTGATTAGTCTAAAGTTATACTGGTTATAATAGGAACTTTTTAAAAATTATTTTTTATTTTTATTGTTTTTTGGCAGGGCAATTGGGATGAAGTGACTTGCCCAAGGTCACACAGCTATTACATGTGTCAAGTGTCTGATGCCACATTTGAACTCAGGTCCTCCTGGCTCTAGGGCTGGTGCTCTACTCACTGTACCACCTAGCCGCCCCCTATAATAGGATCTTTATGAAGAAAAAACATGGTAGGTAAAGTTATCCATTTTCATATGAGTAAACTGAGGCACAAAATGATTAATCATATGTTCTACACTAGGCAAAATAACTTATTAAATTGGTACATACACAATTGCTTTCATCATTTATGTTAAATGTAATTGCTTTAGTTATACAAATAGTTGTAGAAAATGTTCAGATTATATTGTCTGCATAATCTATATTTCAGCAACGGTCTGGAACAGTGGGAGGATTACAATGCTTCCTCCTAAAGGATTTTAATTCTTAAATAGATCCACTCTCCCCTTAGAAGCAGCAAGGTGGCACCATGGATAGAGTTCTCAGCTGAGACTGGAGTCAGGAACGCTTGAGTTCAAATCTATTACAAACACTTACTAGCTTGGGGACCATAAGCAAGTCACCTCATCTCTGGCTGTCTGCCTCAGTTTACCCAACTATAAACAGGGGTGACAACAGCCTACTTATTACCTTGGAAGGTTGTTGGGAGGATCAAAGGGGATATTCATAAAGCTCTTAGCACAGTGCTTGGTACATAGTAAGAATTCAATAAATGCTTGTTTTCTTCCTTTTCCATCTTCCAATCACCTGCTTCCAACAAGTCACTTTGTGTATGCCACACCTTTATTCTCCTGCCTCCCCAAGCATTGTCCTGAATATTGATATTTTTTGAACAATATTGTATTTTTCCCAATTATATGTAAGAAACAATTTTGAGTTCCAAATTCTCTCCCTCCTATATCCCCTCCTCTCTTGGGATGGTAAAGAATTTGGTATAGGTTATATATGTGCAATCTTGCAAACCATATTTCTTTATTAGTCATGTTTTTAAAGCAAACATAGTCCACCCCCCCCCATGAAAATAAACAAAGTGAAAAATAATATGTTTCAATCTGACTCCATCAGTTCTTTCTCTGGAGGTTGATAGAATTTTTCATCGTAAGTCTTTTGGAATTGTCTTGGATCATTGTATTGTTTATTCACAGTTGATCATCATACAATAATGCTGTTACTGTGTACAGTATTGTCCTGATTCTGCTCGCTTCAGTATGCATCAATTCATGTGATTTTTTCCAGGTTTGAATCCCGCTTATCATTTCTTATAGTAAAATAGTCCATTGCAATCATATACCACAACTTGTTTAGTCATTTCCCAATTGGTAAACATCCCCTCAATTTCCAATTCTTTGCCACCACAAAAAGAGCTGCTATAAATAATTTGTGTTCGAGTACGTGTTGTTTGATCTTCATTTTTGAAGAAAAGCAATGTCATAGTGGAGCAATGGCTTGACTTTATACATTAATTGAATTTAAGTGAGACAGAGATGCACAGAGGTTAGTCTTATTCTCTTTTCCAGAATCATCAATGTCCAGTGGCAAGATTAAAGTCAGGATGACTGGCGGTGGCCTGGATGCAGTGGCCTACCTTGGTATCTTTGATGTCTGACCAAGATCTAAGCACTCCACAGCACTGGCTTTAGCCAATTTAATGACCTTTTGGAACAAATTGTTCTCATTGGCCCATTCTGCTGAGGGATATCATCATCTATTTGAGGTAGATATCCCTCTAACCCATCGAATGGTATGAGGGTCATCAGTTACCCTCAACCTGGTTTAGCCTTTCTGCTGAGATGATTTACTGGGGCGTGGCTACTGCACTTTATTGGAGCCACAGGTGAGAGTTGAGTGCCAGGCAGACAACAAAGGTGGTTGAATAGTCCTGAAGAAGAAAGACCTCACACCATAGGTGCTAGTCCTTCTTGAACACCGAGGATACCCCCTTAGTAGTGGTATTGCTGGATCAAAAGAGATGTGCAGTTTTATGGTTCTTTGGGCATAGTTTCTAATTGTTCACCAGAATTGTAAGATCAGTTCACAACTCCACCAACAGTGCATTTGTGTCCTGATTTTTTTTTCATATCCCTTCCAAAATTTATCATTTTCCTTTTATGTCATATTAGCCAATCTGATACGTATGAGGTGATGCCTCTGAGTTGTTTTAAATTGCATTACTGTAATCAATAGTGATTTAGTGTCTTTTTCCGTATAACTATAGATAACTTTGAATGCTTCATAAAACTGCCTGTTCATCTCCTTGGACCATTTATCAATTGGAAAATGACTTGTATTCCTATAAATTTGATTCAGCTTTCTACGTATTTGAGAAATGAAGCCTTTATCAGAGACGCTGGCTGCTAAATTGTTTCTTAGCTGCCTGCTTTCCTTCTAATCTTGGATGCATTGGTTTTGTTAGTGAAAACTCTTTATAATTTAATATAATCTTAAATAACCCATTTTATATCTCATAATGCTCTCTATCTCTTGTTTGGTCATAATTTTTTTCCCTTCTTCATAGATCTGAGAGTTACTTATTCCTTGTTCTCCTAATTTGTATATGGTATCACCCTTCACATCTAAATGATGTACCCTTTTGACTTTATCTTGGTTTATCATATAAGATGTTGGTCTATACCTAGTTTCTACCTTATTGTTTTCCAGTTTTCCCAGAAGTTTTTTGCCAAATAATGACTTCTCGTCTTAAAAGCTTGGGTCTTTCAGTTTATCAAATACTAGGTTACTATGGTCATTGACTACTGCGTATTTTGCACTTAATCTATTCTCTGATCCACCACTTTATTTTTTAGCCAGTACCAGATTGTTTTGATGGTCACTTCTTTATAATACGGTTTGATATCTAGTACAACTAGACCACATTTCTTCACACTTTTTCATTAATTCCCTTGCTATTTTGTTTTTCAAGATGAATTATTTTCTCGTTATTTTTTTCTAGCTCTATAAAGGTCAACAAGGTGGCACAGTGCATAAAGCACTGGACCTAGAGTCAGGCTTGAGTTCAAATCTGGCCTCAGACACTTACTAGCTGTGTGACCTGGGGAAAGTCATTTAACCCTGTTTGCCTCAGTTTCCTCATACGTAAAATAAGCTGGAAAAGGAGATGGCAAACCATTCTAGTATCTTTGCAGAGCAAACCTCAAATGTAGTCATGAACAGTTAGACATGACAGAACAAAAGCTTTGTTAGTTTGACTGGAATGACACTGAATAAGCAAATTAATTTAGGTATATTGGCTCAGCCTACACATGAGCAATTGATATGTTTCCAGTTATTTAGATGTGACTTTATTTGTGTGAGGAGTGTTTTGTAATTGTGTTTATGTAGTTCTTGAGTTTGTCTTGGCAGGTAGATTCTCAATTATTCTACGTTACCCATAGTTATTTTAAATGGAATTTCTCTTTTTATCTCTTGCTGTGGACTTTCTTGATAGTGTATAGAAGTTCTATTGGTTCATGTGGGTTTATTTTATATCTTGTAACTTTGCTAAAGTTGTTATTTATTTCTACTAATTTTTAGTTGATTTTCTAGTATTCTCTTCATATATAATCATATCATCTCCAAAAAGTGACAGTTTTGTTTCCTTATTGCTTATTCTAATTCCTTCGACCTCTTTTTCTTTTCTTATCACTGTAGCTAACATTAATATTTAGTAATAGTGGTGACAATGAGCATCCTTGCTTCACCACTGATCTTATTGAGAAGGCTTAAAACTTAGATGCTTTGTGAATAATCCTTCCTGGTTGTTTTAGATAGATACCACTTATCATTTTAAGGAAAGCTCCATTTATTCCCATGCTTTCCAGTGTTTTCAATAGGAATAGAAGTTGTATTTTGTCAAAAGCTTTTTTCCTGAATTTACTGAGTGAATCATATAATTGTTGTAGGTTTTGTTAAGGATATGGTCAATTATGTTGATAGTTTTCCTCATATTGAACCAGTCCTGCATTCCTAGTATAAATCTCACATGGTCGTAGTGTATGAGTCTTGTGATATATTGCTTTAATCTCCTTCTTAGCATTTTTATTTTAAAAATTGTGCATCAATATTCATTAGGGAAATTGGTCTATAGTTTTCTTATTCTGGTTTTGTTCTTCCTGATTTAGGTATCACCCTGTATCAGTAAGGCAAGATTCATGACCTCAAAGATTACCATGAACATGCCTGTATAGTGTGGAATCACAAAGTATAAGAGATTCTCTAGGTAGAAGGAAGAGGAAGTATAACATTTATTTAGACACCAGAGGATCAAACCCCAAGAGCAATAACTCTAATTAGATATAGTCATAATTACATTCCAAAACCAGTAAGCCCATATCAATTTAGCAACAAGGAAATTATTACACAGTATCATAGCAAGGAACCAAGTCATCCTGTAACCTTCCCCATACTGGGGCTTTCCTGTAAACACTCACAAATCCCACTGTCTGTTTGCCTGAGTTCTTTCCCCTCTCAGTTCTCTGGTCTCCACAGCTCCCTGGTTTCCATTCTCTGTTCTCCACTATCTCTGCAGTTCTGTTGACTCAGAATTCTTACTCCTTCTCCTTGGGCTGAATTCTGAAATCTGACCTTACAATGGCTACCATCTGGGTATATATGCCCTTTTTAGGGCCCAAGGGCTTCACACCCAATCAATGAAAGGGATGTAGGCCTGGTGCTCAGTAGTAAGTAAAGAGTGTAGGCCTGGGTCTTAGCACTTAGTAGTAAAGGGTCTATGCTTGCCCACAAACAAACTTCATCTTTTATTTAAATTAAAGAGCAAATTTATTTTTTTAATTTAGAGATTTTTTTTTTATTTTTAGTTTACAACACTTGGTTCTACATAATTTTGAGTTCCAGATTTTGTTCCCTCCCTTCCCCCCCTCCCCAAGATGGCATGGAATCTGATATATTTTCTATGTATAACTTCACATTGAACTTATTTACACACTATTCAAATTGTGAAGAAGAATTATGACCAATGGAACAAATCATGAGAAAGAAGAAACAGAACCAAAAAAAAAACCCTAAACAAAAACAAAAACAAAAGAGAAAAAAAGGGGAAAAAAAAGGTGAGAATAAAATGTGCCTAAATCTGCATTCATACTTCATAGTTCTTTCTTTGGATAGAGATTGCATTTTCCATCATGAGTCCTTTGGAGTTGTCTTTGCACCTTGTGTTGCTAAGAAGAGCAAAGTCTATCACGGTTAGTCCTCACAGAATCCATACATCTGTGGTTGTGTATAATGTTCTCCTGGTTCTGCTCCACACATTCAACATTATATTGTGTAGGTTTATCCAGGTTGTTATGAAGTCTGTATTGTCCTCGTTTCTTATAGTACAATAATATTCCATTAACTTCATGTACCACAACTTGTTCAGCCATTCCCCAATTGATGGGCATCCCCTTGATTTCCAATTCTTAGCTACTACAAAAAGAGCTGCTATAAATATTTTTGTACATATGGGTCCTTTTCCCACTTGTGTGATCTCTTTGGGAAACAACCCTAGAAGTGGTATTGCTGGGTCAAAAGGTATGAATATTTTTACAGCCCTTTGGGCATAGTTCAAAATTGCTGTCCAGAATGGCTGGATCAGTTCACAACTCCACCAGCAAAGCAACAATGTTCCAATTTTTCCACATCCTCTCCAGCATTTATCATTTTCCTGTTTTGTCATTTTAGCCACTCTGACAGGAGAGATGTGGTACCTAAGAGTTGTTTTGATTTGCATTTCTCTACTAGTAGTGATTTCAAGCATTTTTTCATATGCCTATAGATATCTTTAATTTCTTCCTCTGAAAACTGCCTGTTCATATTCTTTGACCATTTCTCAATTGGGGAATGACTTGTATTCCTATATATTAGTCTCAGTTCCCTGTATATTTTAGAGATGAGGCCTTTATAAGAAACACTGGTTGTAAAGATTTTCTCCCAGTTTTCTGCTTCCCTCCTAATCTTTCTTGCATTAGCTTTTTTATACAAAAACATTTCAATTTAACATAATCAAAATTATCTATTTCACATTTTGTAATGCTTTCTGTCTCTTGTTGCGTCATGAATCATTTCCTTTTCCATAAATCTGATAGGTAAACTATTCCTTGCTCTCCCAAACTGTTTATAGCATCAGCCTTTATTCCTAAATGATGAACCCATTTTGACTTTATTTTGGTTACAAACAAACTTCTAATCAAGCTTCCCTTAACTGGCCCCACATGAGGTCTATTGAATGGGTGGGAAAGGTCTTTACTCACTGATTGGCATCACACAGCCTTATATTGTGCCAAAAAATTGGCAAGACTCCTTTGTCTATTTTTCCAAATAGTTTATATACTATTGCAATTAATTGTTCTTTAAATGTTTGGTAGTATTCAGTTGTGGATCTATCTGGCATTGGGGATTTCTTCTTAGGGAGTTCATTGATGACTTGTTTAATTTCTCTCAGTGCACTTAATAAGAAGGAGAGAAAGAATAATGACCTTCAGGACAAATTGCACTGAGTAAAATTGAGACTCTTATGCTTAACTTGTAGCTGACTTATTTTTAAAATATTTGTGGGTTTAGTTAATAATAAGAACTAATGTTTATATAGCATTTTGAAGTTTCCAGAGCACTTTTACACTTAATTTTTTTTCAGTAATTCTGTGAAGTATACAATTTAGACACTATTATCCTAATTTTATATAACAAACAGCAAAGGCTGAGAAAAAGTCTCATCCTTGGCAACTCATCTAGGAAGCATAAGAATCAAGAGTGAACTTAAGTCTTTCCTGGTTACAAATCTGGCTTTCTTTCCCTTATATCACATTCCTTCTCAGCTAGTTGGTCCAATGGATAATATTTTGGAGTCAGGAGAAACCGAGTTCAAACCCAGCCCCGAATCTTCCTGGGCAAATCACTTAACCAACCTGCCCCTCAGCTTCTTTATCTATAACATGAAGACAATAATAGCACTAAAGTTTGGTGTAAGGATCAAATGAGATAATGTCGTAAAGTGTTTTGTGAAACATAAAGCCCTAACTAAATATATTATTAATATTATTGCTATTAGTATTATCATTATTACAATTATTATTAAATCTCTAACTGCTTTAGTAGCAAGGACAGTTTGAGGTAGTTTCCCTAAGGACTTTGAAAATGAGATTCACATATAGATTATTGCTTTTCATAGGAAGTTATTCTATTTATACACTGAAGAACACTAGATTAATATGAGTTCACTGGCAGCTCACCAATCACCACTCCTCAACTCAAACTATCATTTTTTATTACCGCTCCTCTATATTGTTCTAAATGCATTTTTCAATCCGATTCAAACAATATGAATAAATTCTTAAAATGACATTTTATAGCCTTTCAAATTCACCAAATTCAATGTTGGTACTCTATATTCAGAATTGTATTCCTTTCTACTTGGCTTTTGGTCTTGCAGTTTTATTTGTTTTAAAAAAGCAATTAAGGTGGCTGATCATAATGTTTTTATTCATAAGACCATGTAGTCATTTCTTATACATTAGTACTTTTTTCAATATTTGGGCTCTATTTTTTTATTACAAAATTTACTTTAGTTGCATATAATTCTCCAAAGCTATTTTTGTATTTTTGAAGGATTGTAGCATTTCCTCTTATTTTATAATATTTTCTTTATCTCTTTAAATCTATTTAAAGAAGAATATTTATTTTTACTTTTATCAGATGAAAATTTAATGCCGTAATTTATGTGTGATAAGTGTTTATTACCTTTTTATTGTTTTTCTTCAAGACTAAATTTATAACACTGCCACTGCTTCCTAGTTTCTTACTGAGATTTCTTTTTGCTAATAGTGAAATTTGATGATTTAGAATGAGAAATACACTTTTGAATTCATCTTCTAGTTGGAGACTTCCAATGGTAGGAAACTTCATGACTTCTTTGGGCAACCCATTCTATTTTTTCTAAACTTGTGCTAGGAAATAGCATAATACAACGAGAAGAGGACTAGCTCTGGAGCCAGATGACATTGTCGCATCCACTTCTGACACATATTACCTGCATGATCTTAAGCAAGTGTTTCCACTCTCCTAGGCCTCAATTTTATCATATGTAAAATGAAGGGATTGAATTAGATAATTTCTAATGTCCCTTCCAGATCTAGGATCTTAAGTGCCCTTATCCTTATTTCCTCTTCCAAAACTTGCCTCCATGTAACTTTCAGCCATTAGTCTTGCCAGGCTTCTTAACAAATGCAGATTATTTAACATATGATAACCAAATATTTCAGTAGCCAGCATAGTTCTTCTAAATCTTCATTTCATTAGAGTAAATATTCCTAGGCTTCTCCTTTAAATTTGGAATTAATAAGCATTTATTTTCTTTCTTTCCCTCCCCATTCCTAAATGAGAAAAAGAAAAAAAAAGCCTCCTAACTAATATACGTAATCAAACAAAACAAATTCCTACACTGACCACATTCAAAAGTGTATTTCTCATTCTAAATCTTGTTTTCACCTCCTCCTGGATAAGTGGCATGAATCATCCTTGGCCCTCTGGAAAAATGGAATTTATCAGTTTTCTTAATATATCAAAGGTGTTTGTCTTCACAATGTTGTTGCTACTGTAGACTCTATTCATCTGGTGCTGCTCACATCACTTTGCATCAGTTTATATAGATCTTCTCCTTTTTCTCTGAAGTCATCTATTTTACTATTTCTTACTGCTCAGCAGTATTCTATTACATTCATATACACTATTATAAAAATAAAAAAAAATAAAAGTTCAGCACTTCCTCAATTGATGGGTACTCTCTAAGCTTTATTTGCCACTTCAAAAAGAGCTGGTATTAGCATTTTTATGCTTATTAGCCATTTTCCTCTTTCTTTGATCTCTTTGTAGTACTTTCAACCATTGTGGGAAAATATCTCCTCTCTGAGTTCAAGTGGTAGGTAACTGCTTGCCAAAACATATTTATGATGCAGAAATTATAGAGGTAAAAACTGAGTTTTTATTATTATGTTCAAACATAGGTTCAGGCCTTGGAGAAAACCTGAACAATCATTAAGATTCTACAAGGCTTTTTATAGGCAAAATTATGTCAGAATGACAGAGAAATAGTTCTCTCACATAGTTCAATCTTGTACACTCCTCTTAGGATATAAAAGTTGAAGAAAAGATTGATTCATAATTGCATAATTTCTTTGATGTCATAAAACTTGAACAAACTTAAGCAGTCATAAACTCATGTGTCCCCTAAGGAAATAAATTTTGTCAAACAAACTCCACAAGTAAACTAAGTCAGGTTTCAGTTACACTTATGTGGTTCACAAATAGGCTAATTGATTGAGTAAGAAGATGTACATGGCACTAAGGAATCAGGGAAAGTTCGTATTTGTCCTCCGTCTTCTTAACTAAGGAATGTTGAAGGCCTTAAGTAAGTTTTCACATCCCATGGGATTGGTTTCAGTCAGCTCAGCATCCTTTCAATGACCAGCCTTAATTTTTTATTTTAATTCCATGAGTCAAGGTGAGGTCAATAATGACAGAAAACAGGGGGGCAAAGCCAAGATGGCGGCTTGAAAACAGGGACTCACTTAAGCTCTCCCCCAATCCCTCCAAACATGTGTAAAAAATGACTCTAAACAAATTCTGGAGCTACAGAACTCAAGAAATAGAGGGAAACAAGTCTCCAACCGAACATGGCCTGGATGGTCACTAGGAAGGGTCTATTGCACCATGCTGAAAGCAGAGCACAGCCCAACATGGGCTGCACCAGGACAGACCAGGCATGGAATAGACTGGACTGAGCAGGCCTTAGGGCCCTGAATCATTGAATTGTGGCAGTTCCCAGACTTCTCCACCCACAAATGCCAAAGACAATAGAGCAGGTCAGTGAGACGACTGTTGGATCTGGGTGAGGGAAGTGCATGGTCTGGCTGCAGCCCCAGGGTGGTGGAGGGGGCTGCAACAGTGGCAGCGCCAGTGGCTACATCTGGCCCCAGGCCCACACAGTGGGAGGAATCAAGCAACTGATCAGAGCAGGAGTGCAGAGATTGCTTTGCTGGCTCTGAGGCAAGGTTCTTTTGCTTTGCCCTCCTTGGATCTGGGTCATGGCCCTAGTTGGTGGTTCTTAAGGAAGGAAGAACTACTGTGTGGCAGAACTTTGTGGTGACTATGGAGAGGGAGAACTTCTGGTGGTTACACAGCATAAAAGAATGCCTGCGCTCACAGACCAGAGCATAGGCCAGGAGAGGAACATCATACCACCTCGGAATAAAAGTAGCTCTGAAAACAGCAGGGAAAAACCCCTGAAGCTTGGGACAAAGCACTCTCCACTCTGAAAGCAGTCATACCCTAACAAAAAGCTCAAAAGTCAAGTAATTGGGAAGATGAGCAAGCAGCATAAAAGGACTCAAGACTGTAGAATCTTTCTTTGGTGACAAAGGAGATCAAACCATACATCCAGAAGAAGTCAACAAAGTCAAAGAGCTTACATCAAAAACCTGCAAGAAAAATATGAATTGGTCTTAGGCCATGGAAGAGCTCAAAAAGGGTTTGAAAAATCAAGCAAGAGAAGTAGAGGAAAAATGGGGAAGAGAAATGAGAATGATGCAACAAAATCACGAAAAAGAAGTCAACGACTTGTTAAGGAGACCCGAAAAACACTGAAGAAAATAACACCTTAAAAAATAAGCTAACCCAAAGGGCAAAAGAGCTCCAAAAAGCCAATGAGGAGAAGAATGCCTTAAAAGGCAGAATTAGCCAAATGAAAAAGGAGGTGCAAAAAACCACTGAAGAAAAAACTACCTTAAAAATTAGAATGAACCAAGTGGAAGCTAGTGACTTTATGAGAAGTCAAGATAGTATAAAGTAGACCCAAAAGAATGAAAAAATGAAAGACAATGTGAAATAGCTCATTGGGAAAAAAAACACTGACCTGGAGAACAGATCATGAGAGATAATTCAAAAATTATTGGACTACCTGAAAGCCATGGTCAAAAAAAGAGCCTAGACATCATCTTTCAAGAAATTATCAAGGAAAACTGCCCTGATATTCTAGAACCAGAGGGTAAAATGGAAATGGAAAGAATTCACCCATCTCTTCTTGAAAAAGATCCCCAAAAGAAAACTTCTAGGACTAATGTAGCCAAATTCCAGAGTTCCCAGGTCAAGAAGAAAATATTGCAAGTAGCCTGAAAAAAAAAAACAATTTGAGTGTTGTGGAAACACAATCAGGATAACACAAGATTTAGCAGCTTCTACATTAAGGGATTGAAGGTCTTGTAATATGATATTCCAGAAGTCAAAGGAGCCAGAATTAAAACCAAGAATCACCTGCCCACCAAAACTGAGTATAATACTCCAAGGCAAAATATGTATTTTCAATAAAATAGAGGGTAATCAAGTGTTCTTGATGGAAAAACCAGAGCTGAATAGAAAATTTGGCTTTCAAATACAAGAATCAAGAGAAGCATGAAAAGGTAAACAGAAAAGTGCAATCCTAAGGGACTTACTAAAGTTGAACCATTTTGAGTTGAATATGAATAAAAATAAAATTAAGTAGTGAGAGAGGAATATATTGGCAGAAGAAGAAAGGGAGAGATATAATGGGGTAAATTATCTCAAGTAAAAGTGGCAAGAAAAAACAATTATAAAGGAAGGGAAGAGGGGGCAGGTGAGGGAGAATGAGTGAATCTTGCTGTCATTGGATTTCACTTAAGGAGGGAATAACATACACACTCAATTGGGTATCTTACCCTATGGAAAGTAGGGGGCAAGGAGTTAAAGGGGGAGGGACAATAGAAGGGAAGGCAGATTAGGGTAAGAAGCAATCAAAAGCAAACACTTTTGACAAGGGACAGGGTCAAGGGAGAAAAGTGAATAAAGGGGGACAGGATAGGATGGAGGGAAATACAATTAGTCTTTTACAACATGATCATTATGGAAGCGGTTTACATAATGATACACATGTGGCCTATGTTAAATTGCTTGCTTTCTCAAGGAGGGTGGATGGTGAGGGAAGAAGGGAGAGAATTTGGAATTTAACATTCTCAACACAAGTGTTTTTAAAAAAGTTGTTTTTACATGCAACTGAGAAATAAGATATACAGGAAAGGGATATAGAAATATATCTTGCCCTACAAGACAGTAAAGGGAGAGGGGATAAGGGGCAGGGAATGGGGCGATAGAAAGAAAGGCAGATTGGGGAAAGGGGCAATCATAATTTATGCTAACTTAAGGTGGTGAGCAGGGTAGAAATGGGGAGAAAATTTCTAACTCAAATCAATGTTGAAAACTAAAAATATTAAATGAATAAAATAATAACAGAAAATAGGCTTTTCTCAACTTGCAAAAGAAATAAAAGGAAACAAAAAATAAAAATACCTATTATATACCCAATCTTATTACAAAGTTTTAAGACCTTCCATTTGCAGTGAAGAGATCTACCTCAATGTTCCTTCTCCAAAAACAAACAAGCAAAGAAAAAAAAACCCAAATATCATACATAATATAATTTGAACATGACATATACTAGTGGGAGTAGGAATCACTTTATCACCACATATTTGCACTTAAGATATTGTTTTGCATAGTGACTATGTGCCTTACTATAGCCCTAGTAACAAAACTTCCAAGAGTCTGGAGTTTCAGGCAGACAAGAACAGGCATTTACTGTGTCCCAGGAACTTTGCTGAGCACTGCAGATACAAATACAAACAAAAAAGAAAGACCACCCCCACCCTCAAAGAGCTTACATTCTAATGGAGGAAGATAAAACTGAAAATTGTGTGGGCATGTTGGTGAAATTCAGAGAAAGAGTAAAAACCACAGTAAAGAGGAGAACGAAAGTATGGTTCATCCCCAAAATGGAGACTGTAAAAAGAACTCATCAGTAGGAGAGGGGGACTGGCATGAAAGAGCGATCTCCAGAGTGAGGAAGCTCAAGTTTTTTAAGAGAAATTCCAGGATGAGAAGGGAGCAAAGTCATGGTGCTGAAATCCAGAGATACTCAAAAGCACAACTGGGACTTTTAGTGGTAAAAGATTCTGCTCCTCTAATGTCCACTGGCCTCAGCTGCATGCTCTCTGGTAGAGTGTCTCCACATAGAGTCTAATAGTGATATAAGGCATATCATTTCAGGTGACAAATGGATAAATTTCAAAATCACAGAAATTTATAGCTAAAAGGACTTGGAGGTCATTCAATCCAACCACTTCATTTTACAAATTAGAAACCTGGTATCGTAAAGGTTAAGTGATTTGCTCAAGGTCATGTTAATGATAGAACAAGGAGTAGGAAAACCCAATTCTCAATTAAAGACCTTTTCAGAGGTCCCCTTGAAATATTTCTGTCTGAAAACATTATATACCTTGTGAAAAGACAGCAGAGAGAACAAATTGCAAGTGAGCAAATATGTTAGATTCCCTTGGGAATCCTAACTGAAAATGGAAATCAGGGCCATTTTGAATAACCTCCCCTTATTTGATGCCTACTGAGTCACAAGAAGAATTTAGTTCTTGAAGTCTTTTTTCCCCATTCAAATAACTTACGGAGTTCTGTTTTGTTTCAGCTGAGATTCAATTATTAGGTTACAACCAGCATATGAGCAAGTATATAAATCTGCCTTATGCTTCTGGAAATTAGCAGTTCACAGCAAAAACCAAAAATATAAAGCAAATCTACAAGAGCTTTTGAGGTTGTTTAAAACCAAGTTTGTCAGAATACAAGTTAGAATGAGAGGCTTCTTTGTGTAAAAAAAGTGATCTCTTTCCTAGGTATTAAATGAGAGATTCTCAAACTCTTTGGTTTCAGGAACCATTGACACACTTAAAAATCATTGAGGACCCCAAAGAGTTTTGTTTATATGGGTTATAGCTATTGATTTTTACCACAGTGGAAATTTAGAAATCTTAGCATTATTATGAAAATAGTTTTGACTTCACAGACCTCCTGAAAGAGTCTCAGGGGCCACCTGAGGCCCCTGTACTGCACTTTGAGAATGGTTGAGTTGGATTATGGAGATATTGCTAAACTCCTTATTTATACTCAAAGACTTAGGGTGTTTTTGGTGTGCTTCTTTTTTCTGTATACATTATTTCTATCCAATCTGACAATTCACAAAATTTTGACTAATCTCTTGTATGTAGAACTGTATACTTGCTGTCAAAATGGGTAAACAGTTTATACAAGATCTGGCATCTGCTTTTATGTGACTTATAGTAAGAGAACCTGAAATGTACACAAATAACCATGTTACAATGAATCAAAAGATAGTAGTACATGAGGTCTGAAGAGGGGAAAGGTCATTACTAACTAGGGTCTCTTGAAAGGTTTTATAAACAGATTGATCATTAAAGTATGAATAAAATTCAACCAAAATACTTCAGAGGTATATAAGATAAATGAGGATATTTAATTTGTGGAAAATAGTATGAGCAAAGGATAAAAACAGTAGTGGAGAGTGAATAAAGAAAATGTGACTATATACTACATGAGAGAATGTAATGTGAGCTAAAGCTCACATTGCAAGCATCATATTATCATTACAAATCAGCAAAGTGTAAAGTTTAAGTGGTGGAAGGCCTTGAATGTCAAGTAAAGAAATTTGAACTTTACTCAAGAGAAGACAGGAAGCCATTGTTATTATTATTATTATCATTATTATAGATGAGTCTGGCTAGGATATTTTTTATTGATGTCTTTTTATGAAACATCATCCTAAAATCCCCTAGTATCTCTCCTTTTCCTTTCCATCAGAGCCATCCAATATAAAAAATACTGAATTTTAGGCAAAAAAGAAAAAAAAAATCAACATCACTGTTCAATACATTAAGAAACCTTGAAAATTTGTGCAAATAATGACATTTGTAAATCTCTAACTTCTACAAAGAGATAGGATTTAAGTATCTTCTCATTTCTTTTGGTGGGGTATATCATTAAAGCAGAATTCGTGACTGTCCTCCTTTCTCTGTTTTGATGGCTTGATGCACTGCCATCAGTTCGGCATATTGGCTACTTCCACCTATCCCAGAACTTTCCAGAGTTTGCCTAGTACAGGGGTTATAGGCTACTGCTTTCCAATGCCTCTTGTATCTCAAATATTTTGCTGTCCCATCAGTAAACCAAGCATGTTTCTTCTGTTCCTTGGTTAGTCCATCATATCTATTATTCCATTTCACCAAGGATTGTACCAACTGTTGCTTAGGTTCAGGGGGTTTTTCATTCCCCTTAGTGTCAATGTTCGCTACAGGTTCATGTAGAGCAGAAACTCCACTTTTGCCTGCTCTCGACCTATTCTGACTATACCACTTCCATTTGATTATGCTTGCCTCTTGCACATGTCCAATTCTGTGGGGAGCTGGGGTACTCATTACCCAAGTCATAATTGGAATTTCAAGCCTTAATACCACTTCGTGACCCAGAGTTAGTTGCTCAGTTTCTACCAAAGCCATAGCTAACAGCTACTTTTCAAAACGTATATATTGCATTCCAGATGAAGGTAATTTCTTTGACCAAAATCCTAAAGGTTCACTTGGGCTTTGCTGCTTTTGCCACAAACTCCAATTTGCATAGTCATCTAGCACAGTCACTTGTAATTCCACTGGCCCATTTTGCATAGGCCATAAATCCAGGGCTAATTGTATAGCAGAAAGCTCTACTTTTTTCAAGTCCTCAATAAAATTTGTATTCTTCCTGGTGACTTTATACAAGGGTTTCAAAATCTGTCCCAAGTGTGGGATGTGGTGTCTCTAATAACCAAATGGCCCTATGAATTTTTGGGCCTCTTTCTTATTAGTAGGGGTAGGAAAATGCTGGATTTTTTGTGGAGCTTGTGGGAGAATTTCTTGCAGTCCTTTATTGCACTGTATCCCCAAAACTTTTACAGTTTGAGCCAGCCCTTGAACCTCTGCAGGGTTAATTTCCCATCCTTTGCTTTTCATATGGTCAATTAACGGTGTCAAACTCTTCTCCACTTCTTTTAAATTTTCTCCCTGTATCATGATGTCATCTATGTAGTGGGTAAGCTGTACACCAGGTAACTTTAATTCATCTAAATGCTCAGCTATAATCCTGTGGCAAATAATTGGGCTATGAAGATATTCCTGTGGCAGGTGTGTAAATATATACTGTCAGTCTTGCCAATTAAAGCAAGCTGGTCCCATTGCTTGGGGTCTATTGGGATTGTAAAGAAGGAATTGGCCAAATCAATAACTGCATACCAACTCCCTTCATGTTTCTGTATTGTCTCTATTAAAGTAACAGGGTCCGGAACAGCAGCATGCAGGAGAGGAGTCACTTTGTTCAGCTGTCTGTAATCTACTGTCATCTTCCACGTTCCATTTGACTTTTGAACTGGCCAGACAGGGTTGTTCCATTGAGTAGTTTTTGTAGGGACTAACACTCCTGCTTCAACATATTCTTTTATAGTACTGGTAATTTCATCTTGCCCACCTGGCACATGATATTGCCTCAAAGTAATTACTTCAGAAGGTTTGGGCAAAGTGATTGGACCCATCTTTATTTTCCCCACTAAAACTTCGTTAACACTTATTTTCCTCGCAGCAAATTGGTATTCCCCTTCAGGTAAGTTCAAGGTCATAGTGTTCAATACATCTATACCAATGATGTATTCAGGAATCAGCACAATAACCACAGTATATTCTTTCTTGGACAACTGTCCAATTTTTATCACCAATTTAACTTGTCTGCTGATATTTCAGCCTCTCCTAATACTGTGATAGTAATAGGAGTTCCATGCCTGAACTTGTCTGGATTTCCATATATAGGGTGGCCTCTGCCCCAGTAACTACTAATGCCCTAGCTACCATACTTGACCCATTTTTCCAATATATGGTCAAGTTAATGTGGGGTCTGCAATCTAGCCTGTGTATTTCCTTAATTTGGGCTGGGACTTGGCCTGTTTCCTAGTATTCCATAACATGTGACTCACTTAGGTGTGAGGGTTCAGGGTCTGTAGCATCTACAGAAGCAGTTCTTATTTCCCTATTTTGTCTGTCATCAAGTCCTTTATCTCAGTACATTCTGTACAGTTCTTTGGTTGGAATGCCATCTATCATTTCAAAGTCTACCCCTGCTCTCAATAGAGAAGTGAACATTTCTTTTTTGGTTACTCTATTTTGGTGCCAAATTTGCTGGCTATTCACTCTCTTCTCTCAGGGAGATCTATCTCTACCCCAGTCTCCTAAGTCACTTAACTGTAAATCTTATCTATCATCACTGAAAGACAGCTCCTTATTTCCCCAAGCAACAGAGTCAAAATTAGGTGTTTATAAGCAGGAGGAGCTGTCCTGACTATTAAATTCCTATGAGGGACTCCCAAGGGATCATTGTAATATCTGTCTGCAGTTCCTGCCATGATAGCAGTCTTAATTACCTCCTCCTTTAGTTTTATGATACAATCTCTAAATGAATACCAAGGTTTATTCTCAGTGGGCCAGACAGAATCAGTAGCGTATCTCTTATTACATCTGTTGGCTAACGCCAACAGATTAGTCTTGCCATTACCATCTCTTTGCTGATGATGTTCCTTAAATGCTTGCTGAAGTAGAAGATCGTGGCTGATACCTATGAATCTCATATAATCCACCCTATCTACTGATATTCCACCGGCCCCTTGATCACTGAGTCTTACCATCCAAGATATTAACGGTTCTCTCATTCTTTGCATGAATCTACTCAAAATGTCTGTGATCTCTTGCTGTGAAAAATCTTTCTGAATTTCCCTTGTAACTGAATTGTCACCTTGGATTTCTGTCCTCTTCCTTTGTATGGGAAGAACGTCTGTCTGAGTATTTGACCGTCTCCCATTCTCTATGCAAGGGACATCCTGAACCCTAGTAGCGTTTTGTGCCTCAGCCCCTGACATTGTCTCATTTTCTCTCTACTCCTTTCCCCTGCCACCATGGCAAGGACAAAGCAGGCAGTCAGGCTCAACCTAGGCTGGGTGGAAATGCACTCTTGGCTTATTTGGCCTCTTGTTGCTTCTAGCCACATTAACGGAAAAATTCTCATTTGAGTCAGTAGACTCTTGGGCAACAGTTTGTTCTCCTGCTATCTGAGATTCCTCTTTTTGCTGTGGCGTGCGAGTGCCCCCATTTCTTTCACTTAATCTCAATCTTTCATATACTAGCTGATATGCTGATAACACTATCCAGCTTTGCCTAGATAGTGATGCCTCTGACTGAATTCTAACCTCTGTAGCTTTGGTTCCCAGTTTTCACAGAGTCTGGCTCTTTTAGCCCATTCCTTTGCTAGGGAGGAATAACATGGATCCTCCCACCCTGGGACATTGATCTCTTTCTCTGAAGTTCTGCTTCTAAATGGAGATCTTATACCTAGTGATCCCATCCTCGTTGCCAGATATATCATTAAGGCAGAGTTTATGACTTCAAAGATAACCATGAATATGCCTGAATGATCCAGAATCGCAGGATATAAGGAATTCTCTAAGTAGAAGGCAGAGGAATTAAAGTATTTATTGAAACTCAAAAGTAGCAGACCCACGGACTAGTGTCTCCAATTCGACATCCTGGCAAGAACCTTCCAAAACCAGTATGCTCATCTCACAATAGTGACTAGGACCCCACGCAAAAACATTGTGGCAGCAAGCCAAGCCATATTGGTGCTTCCCTCCCCACCCAATGCCAAGACCATCCAGCAAGAAGACCACACACTGTCCTCAAGCCCTTGCTCAGCACTCTCCGATCTCCACAAGGGTCAGTCCTGCTTTTTTGTAGCACCTGCCACCATTGCCCACTGCTTCTGCCACTTCCGCTGCAATCTCCAAGCTGTGTTCCAGCTAGCTGACTGCTTCCTCTCTACTTCAGCTCTTAACTGCTCTCACCAACTGCCTCACCAACTGCCTCTCCAACTGCCTCTTAGCTCTGCTCCAACCACTCAGCAAGCTCCTCCCACCACAGGCTTCATGTCATCAAGTGGACCAGAACTCAGGTCCTTACCACTGGCTCCAGTCCTATCAACTCCCCGCAGGACCCTGAAAGCCCTGTCCCTGAAGTGCAGCGAATGGGAGGGAAAGATCTTCCCATTCACTGATTGCCTTTACAGGGGGCTATGGTTATTCTTTCTAATTTTGCAACATTGACTTTTGATATTTGTGTAGCTGTTCTTTTCAATTATAAAGCTTTGTTTATCTTGATTTTTTGGCTCTACTTCAATCTGAATCATTTCTTTAAAATCTTTCCAAGTTTCTTTGTATTTATCATATTTTTCATTTCTTACAGCACAATCATATTCCATTACATTTGTGTGCCACAATTTGTTCTCTAGTTGATGAGTGTCTACTTTGTTTCCAATTCTTTGCTATCACAAAAAGTGCTGCTATAAATACATTGGTGTATATAAGGACTTTCTTCTAATCAATGGCCTCCTTGGGGTATAAGCTTAGTCTGGAATCTCTAGATTAGAGGATATGGAAACTTTAGAAATGTTATGTGCCCAATTCCAAATCGCTTCCAAAATCATTGCACTGACTCAGAACTCTATGAACAACACACTAGTGTGCCTATTTCCCCACAACTCCTCCAACATCGAGTATTCCTATTTTTCTCATCTTTGCCAATTTGTAGAATGTGAGGTGAAATCTTGGGGTTGTTTTAATTTTCATTTCTTTTATTTTTCATGATTATTCTTATGTGATTATTAACACTTTGCAATTCTTTTCTTAAGAACTGTTTGTTATTCTTTGAACAATTATCTGTTGGAGAATGGCTCTTATTTATATACATTGTTTATATATCTTGGACACCAAATCCTTATCAGAGAAATTTGAAACAAGGATTTTTTCCCCTACTTAACTGCCTCTTTTATTTTCCTTGTTTTATTAATGTTGTGTGTGGAGAATCTTTTCGGTTTCATCTAGCTAAAGTAATTTTAACTTTCATAATTGCTTCTATACCTATGAAAGGTATATGATCTGCTTCTCTCCTTTTTTTAATATGTTCTATAAGGTTTAGAATTTATTGTGAAATATAATAAAAGACATTGGTCTTAGCCTAATTTATACCTGACTGCTTTTCAGTTTTACCAGCAGTTTTTTTATAAGGAACTTTACCTAATATTTATTTTCTAGTTCATTGAAAACTGGATTAATGAGTTCCATTGTTTCTTATTCTACCTTGTCTAGTCTATTCCGTTGCTCAACCTTTCTGTATTTTAACCAGCATCAGGTCATTTTGATGACAGATTCTTTTTTAATTTTTTTAAACTTCTGGAAGAAAACAAGCACTTCCATAATGTACTATGATGAAAAGATGATTCCACATGAAAATGCAAATTCACTATGTACAACTTGCTATTCCTTTTAAATACGAAGCAAAGTATCTTGCAAATTTCCTCCCCCTCTTTTTTTCTTCCTACCCCACCTCCTCCACAGAGATGGTTACCATTAGACACAAATAGGTATACATATGTAAAATTATTCTACATGTGTTTCTATATATCAGTTCTTTCTCTGGGTGCAGATAGCATCTTTCTTCATATGTCCTTTATAGTTAATTTGGGTATTTATAATAGAATAACATTCACTCAAAATCATACTTAAAAGAATATTGATGGGCTATATACAATATTCCCTTGGTTCTTCTCATTTCACTCTTCATGTACAAGTCTTTCCATGTTTTTTCGAAGACCATTGAGCTCATCACTTCTTGTAATACAATAGTCTTCCATCACAATCATATATCACGTCCAGCAATTCCCCAATGGACATGCATGCCTGCAATTCCTAGTTCTTTGCCAGCACAAAGAGAGCTGCTATAAACATTTTAGAACATATATATTCTTTTCCCTAACAATCTTTAGAAATAGACCTACCTGTGGTATTGCTGGTGTTGGGTCAAAGGGTATAGGTGGTCTAATAACTCTTTGGGCATTCTTCCCAATTACTCTCCAAAATGGTTAGATCAGTTCACAATTCCATCAACAATGAATTAGTGTTCCATTTTTTTCCACATCCCTTCTAACATCTGTTACTTTTCCCTTAAATCATTTTAGCCAATCCAATAGGGATAAAATGACACCTGAAGGTTGTTTTAGTTTGCATTTCTCTAATCAATAATGACTTCGAGCATTTTTCATATGACTATAAATTGTTTTGATTTCTTCATTGGAAAGTTTCCTGTCCATATCCTTTGACAACTGGGGAATAGCTTGAATTCTTACAGATTGACAAAGTTCTTTATATATTTGAAATATGAGACCTTTAGCTGCAAAATAGTGTATACATTTTTCCTCAATTTTCTACTTTCCTTCTGATCTTGGCATCATTTTTTATTTGTACAAAACCTATTAAGTTTATTGTAATCTAAATTATCCATTTTATGCCTTACTTTGCTCTCTAAATCTTGTACATTCATTAATTGTTCTCTAATCTATAAATTTGATAAATAATATATTCCATGTTCTTCTAATTTTCTTGTAATGGCTCTCTTTACATCTATCATGTATCCATTTTGACCTTATTTTGTGAAATGCTCTAAGATATTGCAGTATGTCCAGTTTTTGCCATATTGCTCTCCAGTTTTATCAATATTTTTTTTCAAATAGTGAATTCTTATCACAAAATCTTAAGCTTTTACACTTGTCAAATACAAGGTTATTAAATTATTTGCGGCTGTAAATTGTATGTCTACTCTGTTCCATTTATCTCTTTTTTAGCCAGTACCAGACAGTTTTTATAATTATTTCTTTATAATATAGTTTAAGATCAGGTACCACTAAACCTCCTTCCTTTACATTATTTTCATTAGTTTCTTTGACATTCTTGACTTTTTGTTCCCCAAATGAATTTTATTATGTTTTTTTCTAATTCAATGAACCATATTTTTTTTTGTAATTTAATTGGGATGTCATTGAATACATAAATTAGTTTAGATAACATTTTCATACTTATATAGGCCATGCTTACTCATGAACAATTAATATTTCTTCAATTATTTAAATGTGATTTATTTGTATAAAAAGTTTTAAAAATAATTTTATTTATATAGTTCTTGGGTTTGTTTTGCCAGGTGTACAGTATTTTATACTGTTTAGAGTTATTTTAAATAGGGTATTTTTTACCATTTCTTCTTGCATGGTTTTGTTTATAATATACAGGAATGCTGATAATTTACATGGATTTACTTTATATCCTGCTACTTTGTTAAAATTATTAATTGTTTAAACTGACTTTTTAATTGAGTCTTTGGGATTTTCCAAACATATCATCTGCAAAAGAGATAGCTTTATTAACCTCATTCCCTATTTTGATTCCTTCTATGTCTTTTTCTTCTTATTGCTACTGCTAGGATTTCCAATACAATATTGAATAATATTGGTAACAGTGGGCATCCTTGTTTCACACCTGATCTTACTGGGAAGATTTCTAGTTTATTTCCATTACTAATAATGCTTGCTGATGTTTTTAGAAAGATCTTTTTCATCAATTTAAGGAAAAAATCCATTTATACCGATACTTTCAAGTTTTTTTTAATAAAAATGAATGTTGAACTTTAAAGCTTTTTTCTGTCTCTATTGATATAATCATTTTTAACTTTCATTATTGATATAATAAAGTATCCTAATAGTTTTGCTTATGTTAAACCATGCCTGAATTCCTGGTATAAATCTCACTTGATCATAATGTATAATCTTTGTAACATATAGTTCTAATCTTTTAGCTAGCATTTTATTTAGGATTTTACAACCATATTCATTAATGAAATTGGTCTATAATTTTCTTTCTCTGTTTTTACTGTCCCTGGTTTAAAAATCAGTATCATATTGGTGTCATAAAAGGAATTGGTTGGATCCCTTCTTTGCCTATTATTCCAAATTATTTAATATTAGAGTTAATTGATCTTTAAATGTTTTAGTTAGCTTGTAAACCAATTTAATCTTGGTGCTTTTTTTCTTATGACCGATTCCTTATAGTACGTTTTGACAGCTGGAAGCATTTTTGCCCTTTGTCCCTGTCACTTTATATTTTTCCCTGATATTCTAGAATTTTTATTTTTACAAATGATTTTTAATCAAGTTCTATAAAGTATCTCTTTGATAATTTTATCAGTGTAGCTTTAAAAGTATGTCAACTTTGGTAGGATTCCCATTTTTATTATATTATATTTGTATCCCCAGACATGAACACTGGGTATTTTTCTTTATTTCTTTAAGTAACACTTTGTAATTGAATCAATATAAGTTTTTTGTGTGCTTTGTTAGCTGGATCTCCAAATATCTTCTACATTTTGTAGTTATTTGGAATTGGATTTCGCTTTCTGTTATAAATGATCTACTTCTTCATTTCTTATATAAAACTTAATAGCATTCCCTCACATTTATATAGTATAACTTCTTCATCCTTTTCCCAATTGGTGGGCATCCACTTCAGATTCAAGTTCTTTGCCTTCAGAAAAAGAGCTGCTATAAACATTTTTTTTGTACATGTAGGTTCTTTCGCTCTTACCTTCATCTCATTAGGGATATTCTTCTAACTTAACTATCACGTTGTCAACAAACAGGGATAGTTTTATCTCTTCTTTACATATTTTTACACCTTTAATTTTTCCTCTTCCCTTATTGCTGTTGCTAACATTTCTAGAACCAAATAAAATAATAGTAGGGAGAACAGGCATCTATGCTTTACTCCCATAGTTTTTTGGGAAAGGTTCTAGTATATTCTCTTTGCACATAAAGCTTGCTTTTTTGCTTTAGTCAGATCCATTTTATGATATTTAAAAAAGGCCCCTGCATGCTCATAGTTTGAGGGGTATGTGTGAGTGTGTGTGTGTGTGTGTGTGTGTGTGTGTGTGTGTGTTTTAACATAAATGAATATTGTGCCTCTAAGGCTTACTACCTATGTGGTCTTAAGCAAGTCACTTGTCTTCTCTGGGTCTCAGTTTTCTTATGTCAAAATGAGGGAATTAAAGCAGGTGACCTAAAAGCTCCCTCCCAGCTCTACCTCTATGATCCTATGAACTGATGAATTTCTTTTAGTATGGATTCTAGATTTTGCAACTATTAATGTTCTTCATTCAGTGGTCACCTGAGTGTTCTGTTGGGGGTGGAACAGTTAGGGGCTCTTGAAGCAAGGTGCACTGATTCCATTGCTTCCAGGAATAAGGCCAATAGCCTTTGATGCTATCTTCCATGTGCTCCCCTATCAGGTCAAGCAATTGGAACTACTTTTTGAAGCTATATCTGGAGGTCCCCAGTAGGAGTCTTCTCTCTACCTGACCACTCCTTCTGTGTCTCCTTTGCTAAATCCTCTTCCAGATTACACCTTCTAACTATAGCATACTATTAAGTAGTCTTTCAAAGTCTGTTCAACTGTCCTGTGAATCCATTAGGACCAAGAGTCTTGCCACCACTCTTTTACATAATTCCTTTACCAATTTCTTTTCCTGATATTGTATTATATAAGACATTTATTTATTCTTCTGTTAGTTCAAGAATTTTATATTTTTGAGATATTTCTCTTCTTTTATTTGTGTTTTCAGTTTTGTTAGCATATACATACGTGTAATTGATTAGAATTATTTTTTATTTCATCTGGTATGGTGATTTGCTTGTTTATTTGCTATTTTGTTGATTTTATTTCTGTTCTCTTCTTTTTAATCAGATTATCTAAATGTTTACCAATTTTATTAGTCGTTACAGAGAACTAGTTTTTAGTTTTATTTGTAATTTCTATTTTTTTTTATTTCCAATATATCCATTTCTCTAATTTATCTCTCTCTGTCCCCCACCCCTCATGTTAGGTTTATTTGTTGCCTTTCTAATGTTCTAAAATGTACACTTCATTCATTAGTCCTCTTAATTTTCGTTTGATAATGTATGTAAATATAGGCATATATTTGTTTCCACTGAGAATTACTTTAGTTGCATCTCAGAAATTTTATTTTTTTACATCTTTATAATTTTCTTTTAAATAATTATTAATTGTTTCTATGATTTGTTCTTTGACCCACTTATTATTTAGGATTTCCTTGGTAAGTCTACATATGGATCTTTCTCTTTCATTTATGCTTCCTGAACTAGTTACTCTTTTTGTTGCCTTATGGTCTATAAATGATATGTTTGCTGTTTGTTCCTTTTTACATTTGTTTGCAGTATCTCTATCCCCTAAACCATGGACATTTTTTTGTAAAAGTTCCATGTAGTACTGAGAAATATGTAGATTCTTTAGCAGTCCTTTTTAGAGGATAGTAGAAGTCTCTTTGCTCTCTTTTCCTCAGCAATTTGTCTAATTCTGTATTTTCTTTTGTTTATTTTTTCGTTAATCTTATTTGAAATAGGAGAGACATTGAAATCTCCTTTCATTACTATATTACTATCTGTTTCTTCTTGTAGGATAGTTATTTTTTTCCCTATGAATTCAGATACTAAAGAAGTTAAATATTGATATATGATCTGTTGTACTCCTGTATCTTTGCCAAAAAAACCACTTGGATGGTATGGTCCATGGTGTCACGAGGAGTAAGGCATGACTACACAATTGATTTGATTTCATATTTATAGAATTGTAGCTCAGTAGAGAGACTGGGGCTAGATATATAAATGTGTTTAAAGTAACTCATTGAACCATATACCAGATGCTTGACTGAAATATTTTAGGTCATATGATAAAAAAAATAGCAGAGAACCAGATCATGTACCTTTGTAAACTATGGCCATAAGAGATTGCATTTATATGAAATTTAAAAGCATTTGCATGAAAAAATTCAATTAGGATACAAAGGGAAGAACTCTACTGGGAAAAGAAATCCTTGTACTAAATAACTCTGATAATAGTCTTATATCCCAGTTGTATAGGGAAACAAAAATACATAAGAGCAAAAGCCATTTCCTCATGGACAAATGCTCAAAAAATGTGAACAAAATGTTCTCTAAAAATTTCAACCTCATGAAAGATACTTTAAATGAATTATAAGAGAAATAATCCTGAGGTTTCATTTTACATATAAGAACTTGGCAAAGGTGATAAAAAAATTGGAAAAGTCAGTATTAGAGGGACTCTGGAAAGTTAGGCTCACTGTTAGTGGATCTATGAAATGACTTAACTATTCTGGAAAGCAATTCGAAATTATGCTAAGAGTATGATTAAATTCCCCTAACCCATTGACCTAAATACTCCAGTGCTAGGCATACACTCCAAGGACGTCAGTAATAAAAGATAGGACCCACATAAGATAAAATGTTTGTAGTGGCACTCTTTGAAATAACAAGGAACTAGAAAGAAAAGAGATGATCAATTGGAGGATAGCTAAAGAAATTATGTGACATGAATTAAAGGAATATTACTATGTTGTCTGAAATGATGCGTATAATCAATACAGAGGAGCAAGGAAAGATTTATACTGGTAAACTGATACAGAGTTAAGTAATATATACTGACTACAACAATGCAAATGCAAAGAACAAGAACAACAAAATTAAGTAATGAGAATGCTATGCAATTTTGATAATAAATTTGGCCCCAGAGTAGAGGTAAGAAAACATACCTCACTCCCCTCTGCACTGATGGGCAACAATGAGTGTGAAATATTCCACTTAATGATGATGTTGGTTAGTTTTTCTTGATTAGATTTTTTTGCCTTTTTAAATTCTTTGTTATAAGAGTTGGTTCTCTGGGAACAGGTAGGGAAGAACATTTGGGGAAATATAGGTAATACAAAATGAAAACAAAATCTAAAATTAAAAAAAAAGAAATCCATGAAGAACTTGAAAAAACTCTCCAAATTAAATCTACACATGCTTTGAGAATACCTTGATGTTCCTGCAAAGCTGCAAAGCTGCCATTGAGAACCATGAAAAATATGGTGGGCAAGGAACAGTGGGAAAGCTGTTCTAGGTTATACTGGATCATATAGAGGGGAGTAAAGTGGAATAAGATAAAAAAGATGAGAAGGACTGGGGTTTGAAAAGATTTTAAATGTCAAACAAAGCATTTATCAGAAGAGTCACAGGCATTTATTGCTACAAGGATGGCCTGGTCATATTTGTGCTTTAGGAGAGGGTAGGAGTGAAGAAACATGTGAGACAAAAAAGAGAGAGAGTAAGAGTGGTAGTTACATAAGTGCAGACAAAAGAATATATAGGACAGATGTTGCTAAGGTAGAAGTGCCAGGACTCAGGCACTGATTAGTTATGTAGAATGAATCTGAAAGTTGAGGGTAACACTGAGGTTGTAGGCCCTGGGAGACTGGAGGAATGGGAGTGTGTTCAACAAAATTGAGAAATTTGGAAGAGGAGAGGGTTTGGGGAGAAAGATAATGAGGAGTTGTGTTTTGAACATGTTGAATTTGAGATGCCAACAGAATCTCTAATTTGATATATTCAAAAGGCTGTTGGGGATGAAAGACTGGAGGTTAGGAGTGAGGTTATGTCTAAATATAGAGAAATGGGAATAATTTGATTTGAGATGATAATTGAACCCATGGGAGCTGATGAAGTCACCAAGCAAAAAAAGTATAGAGAAAGAAGAGATGGGGGCCCAGGATAAAGCCTAGAGGTATACCTAATGTTTATGAATATAGCCAGATTATGGGCTTGTTAGAACAAAGATTAAATGCATTACCAAATTAGAGGAAAGAATAAAAATATGGCATGCAATTAAAATAATTCCAAATTAATCCATTTAAACTAGCTATTAACATTGATAATAACTGGAAATATATAAAGGTAACAATAAGGAAATTTAACTAATATCAATAAAATGTCACAATGTCAAGGCCAAAGGCACCTACAATCTACTTCAAGCTCCCCAGCACTTGACCTTCTTGCCAAACAGAGATATGCCATCCAATGCAGTAACATAGACTTTTTGCAAAATCTTATGGAAGAGGATGGCAAAAGATTTTAAGCAGTATTGTTGCATAGAAGAATGAGAAGTAATGGGAAGGATCAAAAGCAAACCTACACAAAGCTTGGTGAGAGCCCCAACTAAATAAACTCATCCTATGAGCATTTAAGGATAAAAATAAAAAGACAGCAGACAAAAAAAAATAATCAAATAATTTGTTGAAATTCCTCTAACCAAATACCTTCTTCAAACATAATAGCCACCTGTGGATTGTTACAGCACTGTTATAATGTGTCTGCTCAGGGTGCCATTATCCTTTTAGTCACCACGGTTCACGAAATCCGAGTCATTTTTGTCTCTGCCAGGTCCTTCCTATCCTATTAGTTGACAGATCTTGCTGTTTCTATCTCTACAATTTATCTCCAATACTTTCTCTTCTCTCTACTCATAAAGACACTCAAGTTCAGAATCTCATTGGCACTTAATTGGAAAATTATAATACCCTCCTAGTTTGTCCCCCTCATTTCTACACTCAATCCCATTGTCATATTGATATTCCTAAAGTATGCATCCAGCCACATCACTACTGAGACCAAGTAACTCCAGGTGTTTTCTCTTGTCTATATTTGACTAATATAGTCAATAGTGCCTAAAAAGTCACTATTATTTGACTAATAAAGCTTTTCACATTTTGACTCCAACTTATCTTTCCAATATTGCACATTCATCAAATTAACCATCTCCCCACACAGCACTATGTTTCTCATCTCCTTGTCTCGATGGGTAGGGGGAGGGGAGATGTCCCCCATGTCTAGACTACATTGCTTCCTAGAATCCTTAGCTTCCTTTAAGACCCAACTGAAGCAGTAATTAAGGTAGGACTTTCTTTTACTGTTTTCTCTTGGAGCAATTATTTAATCAAGTGCCCTTGAAGAGTCTGGCCTTTGTTTCTTTGATCGGATCAGGAGGCTTCTATGACCTCCTTGCCCCAAGGGAAAGCCTGGTTTGCATGGGTTTGAGTCACATGTTTGTGAGGCCAGAGGCTTTTAGGCCCCATGGGTTTGAGTCTCATGTTATGACGCCCTTTGACCCTGAACTGACTATATAAACTCTGAGGTTGGCGTTTTTCCTTGGGGCTCTCACTTGCCAGAAGAGTGACTGTGGGCAAGCTGTTGTAACTGCTCCTGGGCTTTCCTAACCCAAGTGTTGGTTTGTATTTGGCCTGTTTATAATGTATGTTTGTAATTTCTATTTGTAGTTGTTCTGAAGTTCAAGGTGCTGGCTTTTCCTCCTGAACCAAGTGAATGATATATGTACGTTGGATTAAAGTGAGATTGTTAACCCCTTAAAGTTACTTTCCTTAGTAAAGCAGATCAAAGAACCTGTGCTGGCAGCTATTGTTGCTGGTCTTGTTGGATCTTACACCCCCACAGCATCTGCTAGCCGAATGGTTGTTACACCAACTTAAATGTCGCCTGCCACAGGAAATCTTTCCTGATTCCCCCAGTTGCTAGTGCCATTTCCCTGGACATCATTTTGTAGCTAACTTTCTATGGCAGTTAGATGGTGTAATATAGAGTGCTGAACTAGAGCAAAGAAGACTTGAGCTCAATTTCAGCCTCAGACATTTACAAACTGTGTAACCCTGTGTCTCAACAATTAGGCTAGCAGCTGCTGTGGAAGTGGAAAACCAGCATGAGCCCAACAACAAGAAAGCTGCAAGCCCAGGTTCTTTTGATCTGCTTTACTAAGGAAAGCAACGTTAAGGGGTTAACAATCTTACTTTAATCCAACAACTCAGCTCAGGGGGAAAAGCCAGCACCCTGAGCTTCAGAGCAAATACAGTACAAATAAACACAAATCAACAGATAGATTTCAATAGACAGATAGATAGATAGATAGACAGACAGATAGATAGACAGATAGATAGACAAAATCACAATATACAGTTACCAGAGAAGCAGCAACATCTGGGTTTTCTTCAAAGCTGGGGAGCTCATAACAATGGCTTGCCTAGAGTCATGCACCACTCCTGCTGTGGCTCAGAGCTCCAAAAGATAAAGCCAACCTCTGGGTTTATATATCTTGTTCAGTGTCAAAGGTGAGTTACACATATGACTCACCCACGTGACCTAAAATCATCACAAAAATGCAACTTACACCCACGTTGTCTAAAAGCCTCTGATTTCACAAATGTGTCACTCAAATCCATGTAAACTATGCTTTCCCTTTAGGCAAAGAGGTCATCAAGGACTCCTAATTTAATCAAGCAAAGGCCAAACTCTTCTAGGGCACTTGGCTGAATAAGTGTTAAGAGCCCATCTTAATTCCCAATATACCCTGGCAAGTCACTTCACATCTGTTTGACTCAGTTTTCTAAACTATAAAATGGGGAAAATAACAGCACCTACTTCCCAGGGTTTTTATGAGGATTAAATGATATAATAATTGTAAATAACTTACCAGAGTACCTGGCACATTTTATGCACTATATAAGCACTATTTATCATCACCACCACCACTCTAATCATCATCATCATTGTCATTATTATCGTCGTCAACTGCTTTCCAGGGTTGTTTTGAGGATCAAATGAGATAATATTTGTAAAGACACTAGCTTATTCCCATTCCCCTCAGTCCTCTATATGGCAAGAAACAGCATAGCCTTGTGGATAGAAAGCCAGTCTTAGAATTAGGCAGACCTGGTTTCAAGCCCTGCCTCTCAGACATGGGCAACAACGATGTTGCTTGCAACTACTGTGACTATGTAAAGCTAATACCACCAATTCACAAGAGGGCTGCTAGCATAGGTTGTTTGATCTGCTTTTCTAAAGAAAGCAGCTTTAAGGGGTTAACAATCTCACTTTAATTAAACATACATATACCATTCACTTAGTTCAGGGGGAAAAGAGCAACTTCTTCAGAGCAAACACAAACAGAAATTACAAACAGAAACAATATAAACAGATCAACAGACAGATTTCTGTCCGACAAAATTACAATATACATAGTTACTAGAGAAGCACCAACATCCTAGTTTTCAAAGCTGGGGGGCTGCTTCAACAGCTTACCAGGAGTCTCATCACCAACACTCTTTCAATTAGTGTGACTCCAAACAAAATGCTAACCTCAGAGTATTTATGAGCTTCTTCAGGGTCAGAGTGTGTCACACATCTTGAGGGCTTCATATCTCTCACAACCTAACTAGCAAAAGGTTGTGGGCCTTCCTACAAACAAAGGCAAGAATCAAAGGCACTTGATTGCTTTAGTGCTGAGAAGCACTTCCGAAACAAAAGGCAACAAAAAGTCCCACTTTACTTGCCGTTACAACATACTAGCTGTGTGACCCTAGGAGTCATTTAACTTCCTGGTACTCTAGGATGTCTTTAAGGAAATGTAGTTCAAAGCAGATGTCAATATCCAAAAGCAGAAAGAGTATCCTCATAGGGCATCTCTTAATATCAATGAATTTATAGGCCTGTTCCAAATTTTCTATGTAGATACTATTTACCCAAATAAGATATTTGGGGTAATAAATTTTCCATTGGGATAGGTTTCCTTGTCTTCACACTTCTATCATTTTGACCTGTGGCTAGTAGACAGTAGGCACTTAATAAATGCTCATTGAATTTGAAGCAGAAACAGAACTAAAGGAAGCAATAATAATATTGAGGACTAAAACTTCACATAGCACTTCAAGGTTTGGCAAATGAATTAAATATATTACATCTCATTTAATACTCATAATGTCCTTGTAAGATTGGTATTTTTTAAAAATCTACATTTTATAAATGATGGAAGAATGGCTGAGACCCCCAGCTCTACCAATGATGGAGAGAGTAACTAGTTTAAACAAAATGTATAAAATTTCTGATCAAGGTGACAAAATTTTGGGGTAATTGATATATCAATTTTCAAAGTTCCTAAAGGAGGAAAGAATACCAAATACTTGGAAAAATATAATGTGCCCAATATTTAATTTTTAAAAGATAAATGAGAAAAAATTCATACCTTGTTGCCTACTTCTCAATATCTACAAAATATTTGCAAATAATCTATATCTCTATCAAGAGCATCCTTGGGGATTGAGAGGGAAAGGATATTCTTCTACAAATGGTATTTGGAGGAGCTAGGTGGCACAATGGATAGAATGCCTGGAATGAGAAAGATCTGAGTTCAAATCTGGCCTTAGACACTTGCCATTAACTGTGTGATACTGGACAAGTCATTTAACTGCTTCTGTTTCTTCAACTGTCAAAGACGGCTATTAATGACACCTACCTCCCAGGGTTGTTGTGAGGATAAAATGAGCTAATGTTTGTAAAGTACTTAGTACAATGCCTGGTATATAGTAGGCACTATATAAATGTTAACTATCATTATGGTGTTCTATAGAAAATCATATTTTTTTTTACTTTTTTGCAATTTAATTTACTTTTGTTACATTTTAATTTCTGAATAGTCTCCCTCCCTCCCTCCTCAACCCACACTAGAGAAGACCACGATTTGACACAGATTTGTAAATATATGTAAAACCGTACTATGCTTACTTCTATTTATCAGTTCTTTCCCTGGAGGTGGATAACATCTTCTTTCATAAGTCCTTTGTAGTTTATTTGAGGACTTATAATTCTCAGAATAACCTGATTGTTCAAAATTCTTTTGCAAACAGTATTGCTCTTATTGTACAAAATGTTCTTTTGGATCAGCTCATTTGACATTTCATTATATGATGCAAGTCTTTCCATAATTTTCTAAAGTCAATCAGGTCATCATTTCTTATAGCAAATTAGCATTCTATCACAATCATATACCACAACCTGTTTAGCTATTCCCCAGTTGATGGGCATCCTCTCAATTTCCAGTTCTTTGCCATCATGAAAACAAATTTTCCCACAGTTGACTAAAAATACAGAGAAAACAAATTCTCTCTCTGTTTATTTTGTTAAGTGTTTGAAAAACACATTTGATTTCGTAACCTAAGAAGTTTTCTAACAAGAAGGCTGCTACATTGCATAGGATTATTAATATTGATGATAATAATTAGCATTTATATATAATTTTATATACAGCATGCTGTTCTTTTCCCCATTTTATAGTTGAGGAAACCAAAGCAGACCTAGGTTAAGTGATTTGCCCAGGGTTACAGCTAGTAAGTATCTGAGGCTGGATGTTTACTCAGAACTTGCTTATTCCAGGCCCAGGTTTCGATCTGCTGCACCCTCTACCTGTCAGTATAGCAAAGTATAAAACTAGGAGACACATCCTTACCGCCCTATAGTTATGGACTATGTATGACATTGTAGCCAACATTGTGCATCCATCTACCTCATTTCTTGTTAGCAAGTTACTTTAGTGATATGCTTTGGCTTAGTGTCACCTAGTTCATCTTTTCGTTTTCCTTTGGGTACCTGCAATTTTGATTTTTTATGAGTTTATGATGTTGCATGATTTACAAGCATAAATATCACGGACAGAATTTGCTTGTTTTTTATTCAATTTAGAGTCTTGCTACCAGAAGTAGCTTGGTATTATTGAAGCACCCCACAATTCCCCAAATGCAATCCAGCACAATTTCTACTTGTTTATTCAAGTCTGAATATGGTTCATTATACATTTATAATGCCTTTCCAAGAAATATGCCTTAGCGAACATCTCTAAAATGCTTTCTTCATCCACTTTGTTTTCCCTGTGAAGATTGCAACTAGGTTGACATTTTTAAGGACCCTAGATAGAACTTAGGAGTCCCTATAATGTTCTGGGTACAATCAGCATCAGGTCATCCATAAACAGTAGTACCTGGGGACCATATCATTTATTGATAGCCCCTCTTCATACATAGAACATCCTTCACAGATCTATCAAACACACTTGAGAAATATGTCTCTCTATTTTGTATCTCAATTAGAACTGTCATCTTTCCATGGGATCATATCTCTCATGGACTTTTATAAGAGCTTATTTTTTTTATTGTGAACTTAACAATCATCGATGAATCCAAACATTTCAAAATAAAAAGAGGAAAAATATGGGAGTTTGTATGAGAAACTATGGTCCTCTGTTACATAAAATGGTTTTGAGAAATGTGTATATGTATCCACATATTTATATTTAGTCTGTTTTACAACCTTAACTTGACCATGGGAACTCATTTATCTGAGCACAAGTTATAAAGCTATCTTTTTTCATTAATATGTCTTTCTGTGGTCAACAACAATGAATGCAGTCAGATTGGATATCCTCTCCATCTCTTGATCAATGGTGAAGATTTTCCCTAATATAAAGAAATTATTCATGAATATCTATGTGTTTCATTCTCTGGTTTCCATCAAAATATTTTTGATGTGGGCATGGACTATTTTAATAAAGATTTTATAGATAAAAAAGCAGGCACATATGTTAGAAACCACAGATATCTTTTCGTTCAGCTATTTTTGGCTTTATTATCCATGATCTTTTCTCCTTTTTTGATGTGTTGCAGTCAAAGGCTTCTTGGAAAGCAGGTTCCTTTAAGTGCCTCCAGCAGAGATTTCTTCTCTATGTAGGAGGGGTGATGAGGTCAACCCAATTTGCTGGACTAGGATACTTCAGATGGAGTCTTGCTGGGATGACAAAAGGAACTCCTGATTGGCCTCCCAAGTATTAGTAAGTCACTGAAGTTGACTGGTTATGGAGTCAGGATGATGGATTTTTGTTAGAGGAAACAGACATATGGAAACAACTCCACCCTCGCTTTTCAAACTTTGCACAGCCCTTTTCTCTCCTGGATTTCCAGAAAGAGAAATGGGAAAATTTTCAATCATCTTCCCCTACTCAGTGGCAATATCAGCTTGAAGCAATAGTGTGGAAATTTTGGGAATTAGGTGAACCATGCTGACTCCATCTTGTGATTCAATTCTGCATCTAACCAAGTTCCCTTTCTATTCAATTTTGGGTCTACTCCAATTTCTGCCTCATGAGAAAACTTTATTCAATTTATGGAAATTGTAAAAATAATTTACGGCATTGTTTGAACTCAGTCCTATGTGGCTGGGGAGCTGGACCACCTCTATCTGCTGCTTAGAGACCCTTAACTAAGGACCTGGGTTATGCTGACCAGAAGCCCAATCAGGTCCAAAGATTGATGCAAGGAGTTTTCTCCTAGCTATACATCTCAACAACCCATATGTCTTATCTGAAAACACTCTGTACTAGACAATCAGTTACTGTTTCCATTTTCCTTTGATTGAATACAGATACTTGGGGGAAGTGCACACCTTTTTTTCTGATTTCAGGAAATTGCATCTGTTTGGTCTACCCCCTCTCAACTCAGAAAGCCCCTAATCTTTCCTCCAATTAGAAGTCAGATGATGTAATCTTGTTTCCTGGTTTATATCTTGTTAATTGTTTTCTTTTAATGCATAAAAATCTGTTTCCCCCCATATTCAGGGTCCAGTGCCAAGCTGAGGAGGCCTGGTCCCAATTTGTTCCGCAATTGGCATACATTGCTTAAAGCAATATGCCCAGAAGCTCAAACCATTGTTTCCTCAGTTATTTCAAGTTTCACCAGTCACAGTTGCAAACTGATTGATTCATTGGAATCAATCCCACTGCCTTGTCTTAGCTGCATAAAATTCTACTACTCTTGCTTATTTAATCTTCTTCTGTACTATGTCTACATCTTCACATGGCATATCGAGTCATGAGATGATGGAGTCCAACTGTAGTTTTCTACAATTATTGAAGATGAGACCTGTTTTCTCTAGAAATACTGGCATATCTGTTCTGTTTCATAAATATTTGTTGTATTCCTTCTAGTACAGTGTAGAACTACTGACCTCCCTGGATTCCTTTAAATCTCAACTAAAATCCCAGACAGGAAGGCTTCTGCAACCCTTCTTAATTCTGGTATCTTCGCTCTGTTATATTTTTCCTAATAGTTCTGTATGTATCTTGCTTTGTGGATATTTATTTGCATGTTGTCTCCTTCATTAGATTATAAGCTCCTTGGGTCAGGGACTGTCTTTATGTCTTTTTGCATCCCCCGTGTTTAGTAGGCATTTAACAAATTATTGAATTGAATAGTATAGAACTACATTTGGAGTCAGGACTTGGAAAATGAAAAACTACCAGACTTCTGTGACTGAGGAAGATACGAAAAAGACTGTTTGCAACTGTCCAGTTGGATATTACCAGTTTGAGAGACTGGGAAATTGCCTGTTTACAAAACAATCCCAGAGAATGGAGGAAGATCTCTTGGGACTATTCCCTGCAATCACCTACTGTCCATAGGAGAATTAGTCGGACTTTCTAATGAGCAGATGGGGAGAATGGAAATACCTCAGCAAAGGCTGATAACAAGAGACTGTGCACCAGCTATACCAAGATTTTCTAACCCAGATATGGGCACTGGAGATGATGTATCCCATGCGGATTATCACAGGGCAGGAGAACTAAATCCAGCGACAACTCCTGCTACAGACTCCCCGGATACAGATTCAGAGCTCACAGATATTGATCAGAGAGATGAGTCAGTGATGGAAAAACTAGGTCTATTAGACAGCCACTAAGCTAAGTTATGATATTATAGGTAAACTTGAAAATATAGTTACATGTTTTTATTAAATTTTATTTTACCAGAACACAAATACAAAATAGAGAAAAGAAACAAAAACATATCATGAACTTAAATATTGAAACTTAAATAGAAAGAAAGGGGAAAAAAGCATGTCATGTGCATAGCAGAACATAGGAGAGGATTCAAAATATGTAACAATAAATTTTCATTTCAAGAAAGCCTGTATGATAAATAATACATCTTATATTGAGAATTGTCCATCTTTTCTTTGCCTTCTTGTGTTTTCTTTTGTCCTCTGCTGTGTACTTTTTAACTTTGTTCTTTTTCCCCCTCTCCCTAATGCCCCAGAAGGCTACCATATAATTTAGATATTTCTTGACATATACATACACATACACATGTACATATATACATGCATATATAGACACATACTTTCCCAAACATAATGTATTCCTGATCTTTGTTTTTTATATTTGTACATATCTTTTGTTTCCTATCCTTTCTGCTTCCACTACTTTACTTATACCCACTGCATAGGCTTTCTATTACTTGCCTTCCCCTTTCTAAGGATCCTGTCCTTATCCCCCCATTCCCATTAATATAAACTCACTTTACCTATTTCCTCATTCTCCCCTCTAAAAATCCCTCCTTTGTCCTATTCCCTCCCCTGTCCTCTCCCCCCTCAATAAACCGCTACCACTTTATTTCTTCTAAATTTAGAGAACTTTTATACTCTTCTAAATATATATGTATTGTTCCCTCTTAAACCTATTCTGATGAAAGTAGGTTATCAGAACTACCAGCCCTCCTCCCCAGTCTAAATCCTCTGTATCCTTTCTTCTTCTTGCACCTCTCTTAGCTGTTTCTAAGTGGTTTTACTTTTTAAATTCATATCGTAGTCAGGTTTATCCCCCTCTTTCTTATAAGCTCGAAAATTATTAATAAGAATGTTAGGTATACATTTTACATTTTATGTTATATAAAAGGTAAGCAGTCTGTTCTTCTAAATCCCTTATAGTCAGTCTTTGGTATGTACCGTATGTGTCTCTTAGTTCTTGAATATCGAATCTTCCATTAAGTTGAGGATTTTTTTAACAAAATCTTTAAAGTCTGGGGGGGGGGGTTGCATGTCTTTAATGATACTAGAGATTGCTCATGTGAAATGTGCTTTACATGTTATTACATATTTTTACCGCTGCATGTGTGAAGTCCTGCATTTTTGAGTGTGCTTGATTTTTCTATATTTTGTTGTTATGCTCATTTGATTACATTTTGTGTTATGTTCATGCTATAGTGATGCCTGTTGTTTTACATGCACATTATGGCTTATAGGTAGTTGGATTTTATATAAAAGCCTATTAATAGTGTTATTGGTGCGGCTCATTAGATTTGCTTTGTTAACCATGCTTATTGTTTTTGCTTGATTGCTAGTATATTACATATATGCATGTATTTCTGAAATGTGCATGTTTTATTTCCTATACGTAATTAGGCATGTTGTCACTTTAATATTCTCCAAGGTCATATGCTGTATGTCTATTGTATGTATATGTCTATACCATGTCTATAGTATGCATTGTTACTGTGCATGTTTTATTTCAGTCTCAACAGCACCAAAGATTGGTTTCTTGGGAGCCAAGAAAATCATCATTGTTTTTCCAAAGACCTAATTTTTGTGTTTATATTGTATTGTTACAGGTTTTGGATTTGCCCCCAGCTCATTTTTGGAGAAGATTACAAAGAGTTATGGCCCAGGGGAAGAATATAACCCAAGTCCCAAAGCTATGGGCCTCTCTCCTAGTTGGTGGAGATCAATGAGCCAAGCCTGAATGAGGATTAGAGTAGAGTGTGTGAGAGTGGAGGGAAAGGAGAGTTCTTGAGTTATCTCCAGGTCATACAGGCCCTTTGAGTTCTACAGTCGCTTCGAGTTCTTCTGGCTTCCAGCTTTAAGAGAGAACATGGATGAGCCCAACTCTACTTCAGGTTGCTGATGGATGAGCCCAACTCTACTACAGGTTGCTGAAGGAAGAGACTATGGGAAGAAGCTGATAGGAGAGGAACAGGCAGTCTCCGTCGTGTCTCTATCCCTACCTTGCTATACTAGAGACTGTAGGGGACTTCCCTTGGGGGAGATGTAGGACTCTTTCTCTTGATTGAGCTGAGTTGTCTCAACACTAGTAGGAGAGCTTGCTCACTTTGTATTGTCATATGTGTGTGTATACACATGCACATATATATGTATCATATATATGCATATATATAATGCATATATTCTACTATGTATACTTTCACTTCAATTTTGCTATGGTTTTGGATAAATGGGTTTATTGGCTAAGTGCTAACTGTATTCAAACTGGTATTTGATGGGAAAGGGATTAAGTTTGGGATATAAAGCTTGTGGTCCTCGTTTCTCCATCCCCACCCCCACCCCCACCCCCACTCCATAATGAAACAGTGAGCAAAAGTTAGATTGAACCTTATCAAAAACACTTCTAGACAAGGTTGACCAACTGTCCCAACAAATTATATCTTTTTGTCTTTGAACCTATGAAACCAACTCTGCTCATTCCTTCATTCACCTCTCCAAAGAAAATCTTTGAGCTGTCATGCCATTTAGATATAATTTCTTTGTCTTCTTGTTTCATTCATAAGAAAATTATCTGGGTGGAGCCAAGATAGGGGCTGGAAAGTAGAGATGTGCATGAGCTCCCCACCCCCCAGGTCCCTCCAAACACCTATTAAAATGGCTCTGAACAAATTTTAGAACAGCAGAACCCACAGAATAGCAAAAGGAAGGAGGGCTCCAGCCCAGGACAGCCTGGATGGTTGCAGGGTAAGGTCTATCACTCGGAACTGGGAGGGGAGGGGTGCAGAGCCCAATGTGAGCCTCTCGTAGAACAACCAGACCAGAAGCCAGGCAGAACAGACCCTAGTGCCCTGAATCAGTGAGCTGTGGCAGTTACCAGACTTCTCAACCCACAAACACCAAAGACAACAGAGAAAGCTAGTGGGAAAAGCTGCTGGAACAGAGTGAAAGAAGTTTGAGGTTTGGCCACCAGCCTGGGTAAAGCAGAGGTGGTGCAGCTCTGAGGCTGCTCACAGAGCTACAGCTGCAGTTGCTTCCAGCCCCAGGCCCACCTGGTGGGAGGAATTAAGTGGTGGATCTGACAGGGAGAGCAGAGCCAGCTTAGATCTGAGTCACAGTTCGAGTTGGCGGTTCTTGAGGAAGAAGGAGCGCTGGCATGGCAGAGTTTGCTGTGTAGAAATAACTCTGAAAACAACAGTGCAGACCCTCAAGCTTGGAACAAAGTATTCTATACTCTACAAGAAGTCATACCCTGACGAAAAACTCAAGGGTCAAGTAAGTTGGGTGGGAACGTGGCCAGGCAGTGAAAATGGACTCAGATTCAGACTCAGACTTTGGAATCTTTCTTTGGTGACAAAGAAGACCAAAACATACACCCAGAAGAAGTCAACAAAGTCAAAGAGCCTGCATCAAAAGCCTCCAAGAAAAATATAAACTGGTCTCAAGACATGGAAGAGCTCAAAAAGGATTTGAAAAAAGCAAGTTAGAGAAGTAGAGGAAAAATTAGGAAGAAAAATGAGAATGATGTGAGAAAACCATGAAAAACAAATCAATGACTTGCTAAAGGAGACCCAAAAAATACTGAAGAAAATAACACCTTAAAAATAGACTAACTCAAATGGCAAAAGAGCTCCAAAAAGCCAATGAGGAGAAGAATGCCTTGAAAGGCAGAATTAGCCAAATGGAAAAGGAAGTCCAAAAGACCACTGAAGAAAATACTACCTTAAAAATTAGATTGGAGCAAGTGGAAGCTAGTAACTTTATGAGAAATCAAGATATTATAAAACAGAACCAAAGGAATGAAAAAATGGAAGACGATGTCAAATATCTCATTGGAAAAACCACTGACCTGGAAAATAGATCCAGGAGAGATAATTTAAAAATTATTGGACTACCTGAAAGCCATGATCAAAAAAAGAGCCTAGATATCATCTTTCAAGAAATTATCAAGGAGAACTGCCCTGATATTCTAGAGCCAGAGGGCAAAATAGAAATTGAAAGAATCCACCAATACCCTCCTGAAAAAGATCCCAAAAAGAAAACTCCTAGGAATATTGTTGCTAAATTCTAGAGCTCTCAGATCAAGGAGAAAATACTGCAAGCAGCCAGAAAGAAACAATTTGAATATTGTAGAAACACAATCAGGATTACACAAGATCTAGCAGCTTCTACATTAAGGGTTTGAAGGACTTGGAATACAATATTCCAGAGGTCAATGGAGCTAGGATTAAAACCAAGAACCATCTACCGAGCAAAACTGAGTATCATGCTCCAAGGCAAAATATGGATTTTCAATAAAATAGAAGACTTTCAAGCTTTCTCAATGAAACGACCAGAGCTGAATAGAAAATTTGACTTTCAAATGCAAGAATCAAGAGAAGCATGAAAAGGTAAACAAGAAAGAGAAATCATAAGGGACTTACTAAAGTTGAACTGTTTTGTTTACATTCTTACATGGAAAGATGATGTGTATAATTCATGAGACCTCAGTATTAGGGTAGCTGAAGGGAATACACATACACACATGTGTGCATATGTACACACACAGATATATACACACACATATATATATATACATACATATGTATGTATATATATAGACAGAGGGCACTGTGTGAGTTGAATATGAAGGGATGATATCTAAAAAAATAAAATCAAATTAAGGGATGAGAGAGGAATATATTGAGAGAGGGAGAAAGAGAGAGATAGAACGGGGTAAATTATCTCGCACAAAAGTTGCAAGAAAAAGCAGTTCATTGGAAGGGAAGAGGGGGCAGGTGAGTGGGAATGAGTGAATCTTGCTCTCATTGGATTTGACCTAAGGAGAGAATAACATACACACTCAATTGGGTATCTTACCCCACAGGAAAGAAGAAGAAAGCAGATAACAAAAGGGGGGACCATAGAAGGGATGGCAGATAGGGGGAGGAGGTAATCAAAAACAAACACTTTCCAAAAGGGAGAGGGTCAAGGGAGAAAATTCAATAAAGGGGGATAGGAAAGGAAGGAGCAAAACATAGTTATTCTTTCACAATATGAGTATTGTGGAAGGGTTTTGCATAATGATACACATGTGGCCTGTGTTGAATTGCTTGCCTTCTTAGGAAGAGTGAGTGGGGAGGAAAGAGAGGAGAGAATTTAGACCTTAAAGTTTTAAAAAGAGATGTTCAAAAAAAGTTTTTGCATGTAACTAGGAAATACAGGCAATGGGACATATAAATCTATCTTGCCCTACAAGAAAGTAAGGGAAAAGGGGATGGGGGGAGTCGGGTGATAGAAAGGAGGGCTGACTGGGGAATGGGGCAACCAGAATATATGCCTTCTTGGAGTGGGGGCAAGTGTAGAAATGGGGAGAAAATCTGTAATTCAAACTCTTGTGAAAATCAATGCTGAAAACTAAAAATATTAAATAAATTATAAGAAAAAAGACAATTATCAATATAAATATTCTTTTTTCTCCAATAGTCTATAATATCTTTAATCATTGAACCAAAATTTTACGCAAAATTGTATTATTAATTAATAGAATGGTCTAAAATGTACTCTTAACACTAGTTGTTCAATTTTCCACTGCTTTGTCACTTTTGTTTATACAACTGAAAGGTGACTGCCCTGGAAAGAACATCATTTTGTATTTTTATCTGTCTCAGAGGTTACCATGGCCCCCAAAATTATCACTTCTTGGCTACTCTTGTGGTCGTAGGCCTCTCGGTACTTAGCTTATCTACCAGACAACAGACATAATTATCAGACCTGTATTCAAATCCTTTCCAGCCTGGTAAAACTTCCTAGTACTTTGGGTTCTCTGGAAAATTATGTATTTCAACTCTGAGTTTCTGTTCATCAAAACTCCCTCAGAACTACTGGTTTGAATTTAAGGAAGACAGCCTTTGAGAACCTAGGGTCACCTCTACACCATGAGGTGTTATTTTGGTGGGCCACCTGTGGAAGATGTTAGATTATATATAGATTTTATGTATAAGCATTTATCAATTGATGCCTGACATTCCAGAGGTTTTTTTGTAAGCTGAAGGTATGAAACTTGAAAGCTATTTTATTGTAAAAATGATGTTGGTAATGAGGGGTTAGACTGGTAGGTCTTCTCTTAAAACATATACCCTCAAAATCAAACTGAACAAATAATATGCTAATAATATCAGCTTGAGTTCTGGGTCTTAATAGCCAAGTACCATCTGGTACAAGAAATAAGAAGAGAAGGAAGTGTCTTCTATCTCTTTCCTTGTGTGGGATAAGCTGTAGGCAAGTTTTCAGAATTGTTATCATTTCCCATTATCACCCTCCCACTTCCTTTCTGTCTGATTTTAGTGTGCCTGTCTTATCCTGCTCCAGTGTCCTAATGGTGCTGACAACCTCCTACTACATCAGAGTAGGAGTACCCTGCATCAGCTCTGAATCTTTAAGATTATGTATTTTATCAAAACTCCTTCAGTGACTGGTTTGAACTTATGGAAGGAAGCAGTCTAATGGATATTAACTTTTTTTAATAAGTTCTTAATCTGGGGCATATTACCTTAATTTTTTTGATAACTATATTTCAATATATTTGGCTTCCTTTTTAATCCTTCTTTTTTTAAAAAATACAATTATGCATTTAAAAACATTCCTCTTAATTAAAAAAAAAACTGAAGACCCACAGTAAAAAAAAAATCCCTCTGAGAAGGGCTCACCAAACTGCCAAAGCAGTCTATGACATAAGAAAGATTAAGACCCTCTGACCTAGAGGTTAAAGAAGTTGCTTGATAACCTACTTGGTGGCAGTTCTAGCATTTTGGGCAATGGTATTATAGGGCAGGGATAGATAACCTAGATGGGTTGGTCCTGCCTAAGAGTCTGCCCTTGAGGCAAACTCCCTGGTTTGTACTGCTTTCCCAGGTTCTTCCTTTCCTCCATGTTTGAATCCATAAATTCACTTTAAGCTCCAGGTTTCCTGCAAAGGCTCCCTTGGAACTATGTAAGTAGAAGGATGGGCATAGACTTGGATGGAGAGATAAGTGTGTGGCTTGTTGTAAGTGCAGGTCATTTGTAATGATATGCGTGGAAGTATGTAAATTTTTTAGTAAGTATTCAATTCCTTTGGGTCTTGTAACATTAAGTGCTGCTATGGAACACTAGGGTGTTGAAACTCCCCTCATTTCCTCCTCTATGCCAGAAAGGGGTTGGGCTGGGGTAGAGATTCTCACTGAACAAACCTAGCTACATGTAGTGAGGCCAGCTGGAGTGGGCCTTTCCTCCTGGTGCCAATCCACTCTTCCTTTTGTTCTTCAATCCTGTGAAGGTAGGAGAAGAGTTTAAGTTTTAGCCTAAATCATGAACTGTAGGCACACAGTAATAATTGATGTTTAGACTCATTTTAATCATAGGGGAAGTTACTTTCTCAAAACTCACTTCTTTAAACTTTTGCTTGTTGGGACACTTTATTAACTGTGGTGGGGATCTGGTGCATGCACAGAGTACCTTGAATGATGTCTTTTCATGCACAGAGGCTGGAAGATTTATAAGGATGTGGAAGGGATTGTGCATAAACATTCTGGAACTGGTTCTTGGTCATCTGACCACATGGTGAATGGGAAGACTCTTTGGTTGACTGTGGAGGGAGCCTACTTAATCCCAGGCTCTCCTGCCTCAGTGGGATCCTGTCCAGGTAGAGGCCTTGCTGTTAGGGATCTTGGGACCTTTTCACTTCTGAGATCAAGTGGCCTCAGTCCTTGGGTTTCTTCTTGTCAATCCAAGGTGAAGGGGTAAGTCTAGGGGACATCTTGGTGCCCTGGTGTTCCAGAATCTGGCTTGGTAAATAGCACAGTAGACAACCTTGGGAGGAAGCTTAGAGGAGAATTTACTTAGTAGTCATGCTTCTTCTGGACTGGAACTTAATGAGATTAATGTTTCAGTGTGCTGGTAAATGTTTAACAACCAGCTCTCCAAAAAGAAAAAAAAAACCTGTGTACTATTTACTTCAAAGTTTAATATGCATTACTAGTGTTTTCCCATCACTTTTTATGAGTTGTAGCATTTGCAAATTTCACAAGGTATAAATGCTGACATGGAAAATTTAACAAAGGCCTCTAGCCTCTGGCTCTTGGAGCGAATTGGAGTTGGCTCCAGTACTTCCCTGGATCCCACTATGTAGAGACTGAGTTAAGCCTTGAGTCTATTCCCCCAGACACTGGGGTGGTGTAGGGAAGAATTTGTTCCTAGGTTTTAAAGGGAAAGATACTTGTGTGCTGTTCTTGCTGTATCTTTAAAGTAAATACCCTTGATAGAGGTTAATTAATACTGCCTCCCAGTATTGCTGTAAGGACAAAACGAAATATTTGTAAAGTGTTTAGCACAGTGTAGGCACTATAACAAATGTCAGCTCCTAATATTATTATTACTGACAGAACTCAACATCAGTAATAAATGAAATTGAATGCTAGTTACTGGCACCTACCAATGGGGGAAGTACAGTCTAGAACTGATGGTAGTAGAGAAAGAAGGGACTTCAGAACACCTTCAGGATACCCTACATTGCAGACCTGGCTCTAAGAAAAGGCCAGAGCATGCTTGCTACATAATAATTCCTAAAACTCTACTTGCTCTGTAGTAGAGACCCCTCAGTAGGGTCTTGTGACTCCCCTTATCCAGAACTTGAAGGTTCTAGCTTATATTTGGTGTGGTTCAGTCATGCCCTACTCTTTGTGACCTCATTTGAGATTTTCTTGGCAAAGATACTGGAGTGTTTTGCCATTTCCTTCTCCAGCTCATTTTACAAGTGAGAAAACTGATGCCAACAGGGTTAAGTAATTTGTCCAAGGTTACATAGCTAGCAAGTGTCTGAGGCTAGATTTGAACTCAGGAAGATGAGTCTTCCTGATTCTAGGCCTGATGCTAGGCTCTATGGCATCACCTAGCTGCCCTCCTTAGCTTTTGTATTCTATGCAATATAAGAATTTAAGGCTTAAGTCTCCTCAATGTTTACTTTGATCACAAGTAATTACATACCCACACACAATGGGAATCAACTCATTGCTACAAAAGAAAGCCATACAAACTGGAGGATAGGAGCTAGGAAATGGGTTTTCTTTTAACTCCATCTTGGCAAAGGAGAGGAGAGGGAATGAGAAATATCCCCTCAGTTCTGGTCAAAGGGAAAAAGTCCAGCGTCACTCTCTTCCTCCAACTGGCTTGCAGTTGCCTCCTCTTCCTGGCTTGGAAGCTGTCACTGGTCACCCCAGGGGGATCCTGCATGTTCAGCTGCCTCTGCCTGCTCCATAGGCCTCCTTACTCCCTTTCTCATTCAACCACCTTCCTTCTAGCCTGAACCCCCTTCCAAACAAACTGCCAATTCTCCCCCAAATATCAGATGAGAGAGACAGACACACATACATACACATACACATACACATACACGTACACATACACATACACATACACATACACATACATACATACAGAGAGAGAGACAGAGAGAGAGAGGGACAGAGACAGACAGCAAAACAGACAGAGACAGAGACAGAAAGGCAGAGGGAAGATAGACAGAAATAGAGGGAGAGAACAAAAACAGACAGAGAGACAATCAGAAAAACATATATATATATAAAAAACCAAGGGACAGAGAGACAGAAACAGAGAGTCAGAGACAAAGAGCATGAATACGAGAAGATGCTGCATTTCCAGAATGCTTCTCCTCTTTTCCTAGTTGCTGATTCCAGGAGTGCATGGTAGGAAGAAGCATGGGTAGAGTAGAGGTTATCAGTGTGTCTACGTGGGATGCCTCACCCCTAGCAGTGCAAAGAGTCTTGGTATAGTGCTGATAAAGCTGGGGGCCTCTGATAATCCTCAACTAAATTCCCACAAACTGATTAATGAAACAAAGCTCCCAATCTTAGCAGCCACCACGGGCAGGTCATTGACCGAATTTTATGCAACAGACTTTAGTGCAAAAACCAGGTTCCTGTGGAAGGTGGGTGAAGGAGGGAAGGAGTGAGGGAGTGAAGAAAGGAAGGAAGGTGCCACCTGAATCTTATACCAATCTGTTTTACAGGATGAAATCTCACAAAGATTTTTCTTCCCTCAGACAGAAAAAACCCCTAATCATTATCATTTCTCCTGGGTGCTCCAGGTCTCTGGTGTTAACACGTTTTTTTCTGCATTGTGGCAGCCTCTTGGGGATGCAAAACAGAGAAAAAAAACCTGTTTCCTTGAGAGCCAAATGTCTGAAGGTTTCTAATGTGCTTTAGCTCACTTTCCAAGCTATTTTTGATGCCATATGATTAGAGCTAAATATATTTAAATTCAGAGGGGCAGCCTTTTCTTTCAGTAATGTTGGAGGATTGGGAGAGTTTAGGAGAAAAAAAAGGAGTCTAGTGTTGAGTATCTTTTGGTTAGATTTGGCAAGACTGCTGACGTTTGCCAGAAAAGAGGGATCACATCAGAAGGAGGGCAGCACATTTTTCTGCTGATGCAATTTCAGGCATCTGCTAATTTTACCAGCTACTCTACCAACTATTTTACATGACTTATATTGACAAAGAAAACAGGGCAAAAATGTAAATGCTTCCTTCTGTCAAGGAACACCTGGCTCTTTCTTTTGTATTTATTTTTGTTGGGTTTTTTTTTTTGTGGGGAGTTGAATTTTAGGGAGGAAAATCTGCTACTCAATTGTTTGCTGCTCTTTTGGATAGCTATCATGCTGGGTGGATAGCAGATCAGCATGCATAGTAACAAGTTCAAAACTGGAGAAATGGAGGGGAAAAGGTGAGGCATTTTGGCATAAATCCAACCTTATGCTAGATTGGATGATTGGCATCCAATTGGTCACAGCTTCCCAGGAAATATTTTCCCTTCTTGCAGTAATCCAATAACCTTTATTTCTTAAATTTTCCCAAGTGAAATGCCATTTTATATGTATTTGGGTGAGACAAGTGCAGCCTAGAGTGATGTTCCTTTTTTATGTCATGAGGGTGAAGATTCTTTTACGTTACAGATACACAATAATAGCTATCCCAATTCCCACTGTCACTGACAAGTAGGATCTCCAAAGCTAAACTGCATCATCCCCTCTGAGTTCAAATGGTAGCCCTTAGGGGTTAGGGCTGATTCTCTAATGCCCTTCATTTGAGCCCCCACTGGTGTGCTTCTTCCCAACACGATCAACTGAGAATCAGTTTGTTCATTCAGACTTTAGTAGCTTTTAGGAAGGGGTATTTTCTAAGGTGGAATTTTAAGAACAGTTGGTTCAAAACATCTCACTGAACATCTGTGACACACTTTCTCAAAAGTACATGTAGAGTAAAGGGGAAAGTAGTCTCAAGTTTAGATAGCACATAGGGCAAAGTGGATAACTCAGTGTTAGTTGCTAGAAATCTTTTTCTCCCATTCAAGGTGTTTACAAGTTCACCTTATGCACAGGGGAAATGGAAGAGGAAAGGAAGGAAACAAGTATTTAGTAATGCCTACTACATTTCACGCACTGTGTTAAACTCTTTATAAATATCATCTCATGGTGCAGGAATGGATGTAAATTCAATTAAGCCATAAGTCCAGTCTAACTCTGACATCAAATCCAAACAATCTGAGGATAGGCTAGAATATTGGAGGAAAACTGGGAATTCCAACTTCTAGACATTTTGAAGCTCACAGGGTCCTTCTTCAGTCAAAGTAGGGAGGAAAGAGACCTGGCCAAAGGTGAAACCAAGACTTCTCCATTCCTTCCCCAGGTATTTCTTCCTTAGGTATCCTCTGGAAAGCCACACTTGCTCTAATTTCTAGTATTCCATCACTTCTCAACTCATAAATGATCCCTGGGACATGTCCAGGTTTTTTCTGCTTTGATTTTTGTTTAAAATCATTCTAGTGCAAAGGTCTTTTAACACTTAATTGAAGGCCTACAAGCAATTGATTCTGAAACATTCTCATCTGATTGAGGTATCAAGGTGAAGATAGGGTGGTTTTGACCCTACTCTTACATTTAAAGACATCTTTCTCTCTCTCTCTGTTTCTTTCCATCTCTTCCTCTCTTTATCTCCCCCTCCCTCCATCCTCTCTGTCTTCTCCTTTCTTGTCTTCTCTCTCTCTCTCTCTCTCTCTCTCTCTCTCTCTCTCTCTCTCTCTCCCTCTCTCTCTCTTCCTCTCCCTTTCTCTATCTCTCTCTCTCTTCTGTCTGTCTGTCTCTCTCCTTCTCTCTCTCTCTTTTCTCTGTCTCTGTCTCGCTGTCTGTCTCTCCTCTGTCTCTCTCCTCTGTCTTTCTCCTTTGTCTCTCTTTCCTCTGTCTCCATTTCTGTCTGTCTTTCTCTGTCTCTGTCACTGTCACTGTCCCTGTTCCCCCCGCCCCTCTGTCTCTCTCTCTCTCTGTCTTATGGGGAGAACAATTGACCTTGACCATTATTCACATGAATGCCACTAAAGTCCCACCCCACTCTTACACTCTCACTGTGGTGTGGAGGAGATTGGTTTCTTGAAGGTTATACCTACAGAGGAAAAGCTGTGATAAATCTGGAAAATGATTGTCAAAGCCTCATAAACTTAGTGCTAGAAGGGAACATGGAGGCCTTCCAGAACTGCCCTCTTCACGTTACAAGAAAGGAGACTGACACTTTGTAACTTGCCTAATGCCATACAGGTAGTCGATAACAAAATTAATTTTTGAACCCGGGTCCTCTGACTCCAGAGTCATATCTCTTTTTCCACTGTAACACACTGCATCCCTGAAGGAAAGTGATCATCTTTCTCCTGATAGGTCCTCTTTGTTCGTAGAGAAAATGTCAGTGTCAAAAGACTATGTAGAATGGAGCCCCTCATAGTAATGGGTTATATGCTAAGGGAAGAGCTAACCCTTACTCAGGATGAGGCAATCTTAAGATGCTGTATTTTTTTTAATTTATAGAATAAAGCAAGTATTTCCATAACAGAGTACAATAAAAAAGATAACTGTACACAGAACTACAAATCTACTATGCACAACTTGCTATTCCTTTCAAATATACAACAAAATTTTCATGTAAATTTCTTTTTTCCTTTTATTTTTCCCCCAACCCCATCCTAGAGATTTTAGTTAACCTCTTAGTCGTAATACCAATTGTGGGGCTTGAGGGCTCTCATATACTATATGACAAGAATCCAAAGGCCATACCTGCTGAAAGGTAGTTAAGGACACATTTAAAAGTAGTTCAAATCTAGATTAGAACTTGGAGGCAAAAAACGAGAACCAAGTAAAGCCATCTCTGGTCTGTTTCATTTAGCAGATTTACCTCTTATTGACAATTGTAGGACCTGATCTCTATTTGTCTTTTAGTAACTAAAGAGAAAGCTTCATCCACCGTCATGGGTATCCTTACACCATTACATACTGTTACCCAACCAGGAAAGCCCCTGACCATGCTGTAGTTGCCATGCCATAGTTTGTGGACTCAGACCTGACAATGAGCTGGGAAACTGACACTTATTGGCCATTAGACACTATGTTATGTAACTTCTTTCATGTTAGTGTTTCATAGGATCATAGACTTTCAGCTAAAAAAGGACCTCAGAGGTCAGCCAATTCCTTTTACTGCATTTAAAGAATCAGAACCCCAATGTAGTTAAATGACTTGACTAAAGTCACATAGGCAGTAATCATCAAAGGTGGGTTTCAAACCTAGCTCCACTTGCTCATGAGCCAATGCTCTTTCTACCATAAAAAAAACTACTTCCTCATCTTTTTTGGAGTTTTTTGTTTGTTTTTGTTTTAAGATGAAGGTCTACTCACTTCTTAAATCATACCATTAATGTCTACCTTCTTCCTGCCTTTGCCTTCTCTTCTCCCCACAAAGTGATCTAAGGCCCCGTAAGTGTGTCTCTCTCATTTAAGCCTACCTTCTTTACTATCTTCCTGGGATGTTCTTTAACTCTATCATTTAGCCAAAAGGTCACTGGCAGGGTTTCAATAAGGCTGAAATGGGAATATGCTGTTGTTATTAGCTATAGCCAGGGAGGGATGGAAAGCTAGAAACATGATACTCTGAAAAAAATAGTTGAAGTCTGAGGTCTCGCCTCAGAGGTTAGCATCTACTAAAGTTGGACAGGCAAAAATCCATTTGCAAGTGAAAAAGAAACCCTAAATATAGTTGCTGAGAATCATTTCTCTCCTTCTTGATGGATTCTATTAGGATCCCAAGCTTTGCCTTGTGAGTGCATTTTTGCCACTGAGTGAAACCTGTAAGAGAAAATTGGATTTCATTGAAATATTGAGGTGTTCAAAACACTCATTGCTTCTGTCTCACTTGAAAAACAGCTCCCTTACAGCTGTGAGATATATTAATATGCCTCCCTTGGCATTTCTTTTGGTTTCAACTAAGCCAAGAATGAGATTCAGCGAAAGTTATAAGTACCAGAGGATCTTTGTCATGAAATGCCAGCAGATCATTATGGGGAAAGTGACATTTCATCAGCATTTTTCGAAGATTGTTTTCCTCTCATGTTTTTTTTCTACCTTAAGTAAAAATAAGTTTGTTTTCAGACCACATTAACTTCTGATACCTTCCTGGTCAGTGAGGAGACAAGAAGTTCACCAACAAAACTTGTACAAATTACTGAAGCCCCCAAACTGGGCAAACAATATCCCACATGGTCTGCAGACTAGGGCCAACTTGCAGTCTCCAAGTGGGTTAGTTGTTTGTCTTCTGCTCCATTTCCCTTTGTCATATCTAAGGTAGTTACAATCTTTTGACTGTGCTGAGAGTCTGATAAGTAAAGAGTCTGCTTTTTTTTTTTTTTGCGAAGCCCTCCCCCATCCTTGACCTTTTCAAATAGCACACTCAGGATTTCATTAGTCATCATTGTCTCCATTCCATTAGGATTAAGCTACACCTGGAAAAAATAAAATGCAATCGGAAAATGAATAGGGGCTAACACAACCTTTAACGGTGTTAAGGTTACCAATTTAAATACATGAAATCAGCAACTGCAATAGCTAGTCTCCTTTCTGTAAACTCAACTTAACCTTCCTTGCTCACATTTATTCAGATTTGCATTTCAGAGTCCTACTTGATGTTAGATGTCATTCCGTAGGTGTAATGGAGGTGGGTGAGGGCAATTGATATCGTATAATATATTTTGCTAGATGTGAGTCTTTCTGACACATGAGCTTCAAGTTGTAAAAGGAGTGACTGGCCATCCTTATAGAGCTGTGTGGTGCATGTGTATGTGGTGCGTGTGTGTGTGCCTGTGTGTGCACGTGTGTGAGTGTGTATGGTCCTTATATGTATGATGCAGTAGGGAAGGATTGTGGGTCATTCATTTTTCCCAACTTGGTATTGGCAAAACAAAAGAACTTCAGTCTTCCTTCCTCTTCAGTGCAAGAAATGGTCTATATTCTCGACAAGGCTAACACCCTCTATCTATGCCCTTGAGCCCATCTCTCTGACTGTCTTGCTCCATGAATTATCCTCTTTCTCCCTAGGATCTTCTTTTACCCTCAAATCACTAACTTCTTTGTATGCATCCTCTTTCTTGAAACATCCTTCAATTGTTTTTTGCTTCACATCCTGCCTTTTTTCCCTATTTTTCTTCTTTCCTTCACTGCCAAGATTCTAAAACGGGCATGCCTACAATATTTTTCCCTTTAAATTCAGTAACTCTTTAAACTATAACTTCCACCAATAACATTTTAATAAATTGATTTCTCAAAACTCCTCAGCAGTACTCAATCCACAGTGGCTTTTTCCCACTCCATATTGTCCATTGTTCTTGAAATTCCATAAGTATAATACAAGCAAAAGTAAGTCTTCGAAAGTGCAGTCATCTCATTTGCTTCCCTGTCTCTATGACTTCTACATTAACGATTTTATCTCCACTCAAAGCTGCCAACCATCATATCCACAGGTAATATTTAAATCCATCTTGCACTATGTACTCTTGCCCACACTCTGCTCCCACCCCTCCATCTGCCTTTTGGACATTCTACCAAGATATTCTTCTGTCACCTTAAAACAAGCTCATCATCTTCCTCCTCCAATTTGGTAGCTCCTGAAGACTTCCCTAGCTCTCCCAGTGGTATTGTCATTTTGTTAATCTTGTAGGATGAAAACCTCTTAATAATGTTGAATCTCCTCACATTTCCATTGCTCTGCATGTGCAATCATTAACTAAGTCCTGTTGATTCTTCTCTCAACATTTCTTTCACATCTATTCCTTCCTTTCAAAACCAGAATCCTAGTCCAGGTCATTCATTTTCACCTCACTCTTGAATGATTTCAATAGCTTTCAAATCAATCCCTTAGCCTCTAGTTTCTTTCTCTCCTCTCCCACTTATACTCCATTCCCAATTTAACCTTCCTCAAATGCTATTTTCACCATACTATGATTTTTCATGACTCCCCATTGTTGAAAGTATAGCACCACTTCTAGGATACTTCTCCCAAAGTTTCATTACACATGAAGCTACAAGTTGTTTCCTCAGAAAGAAGCTACAACCTCTAGTTCCACCCTTCTAAAGTTATTACACTTCATGAGCCTCCACTAGTGTGTTTCTCATTGAGAGTAAGTCAATAGATTAAATTATCTTTTAGTGAAGGTAAACATAAAAAATCAATAGCTATAAAACATTCTTGCCCAGTAAAACCTGGGGCATACTTTCCCACAAATTTTTATGGAATATCTGAGAAGAACGGGCATACAGTAGTAGAGAGACACACATGCAGGGAACATATGTGCAGCAAGATAACAGAACTCAATAATTACAATCATTTTTTCTCCTTGTATAAATCACTCTGCTGCCTATATTTCAATCAGTGGATAACCTTCTCTTAAGACTCATTCTTTTGGGCTCTATCTTTCATCTGATGCAAGGAGTCATATTCCTTGAAGCTACTTTTTCCCTTGAGTAAATGTCTCTCTATATCTGCGTCTTTTGGGAGTTTGTGTTTTTTCTCCTTGATGAATGTATGCAGTATCTATTACTGATTGAGTAGATCCCACTCAAAACTACTGCTGGAGAAATGTAAGTTTGAAAGAGGGACTATTTGACCATTTGGAGACATTGCACAACTGATGGGATTGGGGGGGAGGAGAGTTAAAATCCCTTCCATCCTGCCAAGAGGATGACTTCCATCTTGGACTTACTCCAATTCTCTAGGGCCCAGTTGCGTAAAGCTTCCAGGGGGATGGCTAATTTGTTTGCTCAGCCAATCATGTTCTCTTTAGACAGATTTGGAAAAAATGTCAAATTTGTAAAATGGTTGTAAGAATGGTTGTAACATTTCATTTACAAAAAGGCTAAGGTCTAATTCTGACATTCAAGGCAGTCCTCTACTTGATTCTAGCCTCCTTTTAAAATGTTAATTATCACTATTTCCCTGCTTAAAACTCTCACTTGTCAGACTGATCTACTCATTCTCTCTCAAAAAATATGTTTTACATTTCTATTTACACATTTGTAGTCATGTTGTTTCCTTCATCTGGACTTTCCTCCTTTTCTGCCCCATTTGCAGCACATATAATCTAATTGCTACTCATCCTTCAAATTCTACCATCTCTGCCCACTCATCTCTATGACATTTATTGTCTATATTTTTAAATAAATTACAAATATAAAATAGTACAATACATAATAAAAATTTAATATATCACATATAAACTTTATAAATTTTAAGATCACAAAGCACTTTAAGATTTTTTGAGATTTTTAGGTTAGATTTTAAGATTACAAAGCACTTATATTCTGTGTAAGAAATTGAATGTAAGAATTCTTATTAAAATTTTGTAAATGAGGAAACTGAAGACCAGAGACATTGTTAGCTGTCCTAGGTCACATGGTAAGTTATTGATAAGTCAATAATGTGAATCTAGGTTTTTTGATTCCTAATTCAGTGTTATTTCCATAATAAAATGTGATATACACATATACATAGACATGCATATATGTGCAATTTATATATTTTTGTTTATATATATATACACACAAATACATGCACATATGCATTTGCATATGTGCTTTGTTCCTTGACCAAATTCTGAGTTTTTCTGAAGGTGCTATCTTACCCAAAGTTATGCTGGTAAACACAGACTTCTCTCCCTACCCCTACCCCCACCCCCTAAAAATGTATGCATAACATATTTTAAAATTTAAACTATGTTATTATCATTTTATCCATCATTTTCTTAAGTATAGAAATAGGAAAAAACTCAAACTTTGATTTGTGGCATTTTCTGATATCCAAGGTTGTATGTGCTTACTTTGAAAATTTAACAATAGACTCTTCTAAGCCAGCTCAACCTAGCTCCAGTACATCTCTGCCTGCATCTCTGAGTTTATTTAGGTGAAGGGCCCCGCAGCTAGCAAGTGTCTGAGGCCACATTGGAACTCAGGTCCTCCTGACTCCTAGGCCAGTGCTCTATCCACTTCACTATCTAGCTGCCCAGCCCCCACCCCCAACTATATCTCTCACAGTGCTCTAGATGTAGTAAGAGTTTGAAGTTGGAGAGTATCTTAGAGATTTTCTTATACTAATTGCTAATTTATATTTGAGAAAATGGAGGCCCCTAGATGTTAATTGACTTATTCAAGGGTGGTGAATGTGGTAAATAAAAAAGCAATATCATATAGGAGAAAGAGTAATAGATTTGGAGTTGAGAGTCCTGGGTTCCAATTCTGCTTTGAATGCTTACTAGCTGTGTGACCTCAAGCAAGTTATTTAATGTCTCTGAGCCTCAGTTTCCTTATTTGTAAAATGGGGATAATAATAGCTAACATTTACATAGTGCTAACTATATGTCAGGCATTGGGTAAAAGGCTTTATGATTTTTAACTCATTTGATCCTCATAAAAACCTTGGGAGGTAGGTGCTATTATTTTTCCCACTTTACAGGTGAGGAAACTGGGGCAAGCAGTGATTACTTGACTTTGCCCAGGGTCATACTGCTGATAAATGTCTGAATCAAGTTCAGGTCTTCTGGATTCCAGGCCTGGCACTCTACATCCTGAAACACTTTGCTCCCCTTAGGCAGCTACAATAATTATAATATAATATGATATAATAATTATAATAAATATAATGAAATATATAATAAATATTGGAATAATATTAATAATATAATATGACACAATGTAATATAGTGTAATGTGATGCAATGTAATGCAAGATAGTGCAACATAACATAACATAACATAGCATAGCATAACATAATATATGATATGATATGATATGATATGACATGATATGATTGTCACCCACCATATTGTAGTATCTTGTTGGAAATTTTTGTGGACAATACATTCACAGGCATCTACACACACATATACATACTGGGCATATGTACCTTGGGCAGAACTATCTTACAGGGAAGGCAAATAAACTGTCCTCTTTGGGCTAGTAAGAAACTATTTTTTCAGAATGTGAGTTATCAGTAACTGTACACCTGATTTTTTTTGCCACCAAAACAAGAGGAGGAGGATGGTAGGAAAGAAGAAAACTCAACTATTTAGAATCATGTTGAATAAATACCACATGGGAACAAAACCACATCTTTAGGATATGACAATCAAAGACTATGACACTAGAAAATTCCGTGGTCTTTGAAAATAGCAATAGAAAGAATTTGCATGCTACTGTTTGTAAGATTCTGGCTTAGCAATTAAGTTTTCAAAAATAAATTTAAAATTGACATAAAATACTGATTAATGAAGTAGTATAGGGTATTTAAAAAATCATAGAATGACAAGGAAAGTTCTTTGTGTATACATTTACCAAAAATTATTGAAGAATTGAATTGGGGTGGGGGGCAGCAAGGAATAGGTGAGAAGTAAGTAGAATTCGTATAATTAAAATTTACTTCATTTTGTTCAGATGTGTTATCTGTCTCAGGCTCCCAACCCCAAGGAAGTAACCGATCAAACTGAGTGACATCATAGAGTCTTAGGTCTAGAGCTGGAAGGAACCTCAGAGGCAAACCATCTACTCCTTCAGTTTATTAACTGACGTGGTCGTTGTAAGTATGAAGTAAGTAAGCATCAGAGGTTGAACGGAAATTTTGGTCTTCTGACGCTAGAGTCAATGAGTCCTTCTCCATCTTACCACCCCGTCATTCCCCCAGGTAGTCAGGTAGAATAGTGGATAGAGCACTGGAAAGAGCCCTGGAAATGGAGTGAAGAAGACCTCAGTTCAAATCTGACCTAGCATACTTACTAGTTATGTGGTCTTGGGCAAATCACTTTAACCTCTCTGTCTCAGTTTCCTTGCTAGGAAATAACAGCACCCATCTTCTATGGTTGTTGTGAGGAAAAAGTAAAATACTCATTGCAGGTAGGTGGCACAGTGTGTAGAGCACCAGGCCTGAATTCTGGAAGACTCATCTCCCTCAGTTCAAATCCAGCCTTGGACACTTAGTAGTTGTGTGACCTTGGGTAAGTTAATTAGCCCAATATCCATCAGTTTCTTGTTTGTAAAATGAGCTGGAGAAGGAAATAACAAATCATTCCAGTGTCTTTGCCAAGAAAATCCCACGATGAGGTCATGAAGAGTCAGATAGGACTCAACAACAACAAACTACTTTGCAGACCTCAAAACGCTATATAAATGTTGGCTATCACTGTACTCTGCTCCATAAAGTTTAATGTTAATTAGAAAATGTGGGGCAAACGTGAAGTATGAGTAATATTATTCAGTTTCTATTGAAGGCATTCTTTTCACAAACTCTGACCTATAGAGTAACCTTTGCTTCTTATCTCTTCCATTAGAACTGTCTGAGGCACCTCATTAACACTTTCTTTTACAAATAAGTAAAGATATTGCCTTAAACTTGAAGCATATGAAGAGAGCTTTTCTCTCTGTTCCTAAGTCATGGCTGACTATTTCCTCTTATAGTGGGGAACCTACCTGTTCTCTGTCTATATAACCACTAGCTCAGTACAATCCAGAACCAAGATGGTGCCAGTCCCTGCTGGGCTATGGAAAACAAGAGGCTAAAATTATTTATTCTGTGCTCTGGCAGCTATTCTGCCTAAGGGTTCCATGTGAGACATCAGCTGTGCTCATTCACCTTGAGGTTCAGAATATCGACAGAGTTCATGTGAACTTGCTAGTCCTTGGTATTGATCCTTTTAGAAACCTGCAAGCTTTTCTCATCTCATTAGTCTTTTGGTCTTTATCGGACTGCCTCTTAATGAGGACATTAGTTAGCAATTGTCAGTTCTGGGCAAAATTGCCAAGGTTCTCAGTTCCTCCCATACTCAGTGTGCCCTGGGCCCGATTGCCCTTGTCTTCCCTTCTCTGATCTGGCAGTCTCTTGATCCCATCCACCCCCACCTCCTCTGAGTTAATAATTGCCATGTTCTCTACTCTATTTTTCCCTCAAAAACTTACCTGCTTTACAGCCCATCCTCTATGTACACAATCTTTTTATGCTTTCAAAGGTGTCCATATACCTTATTAATACACAATGCCTGCCTCCTTAAGCTATAGCTAAAGAATTGTGCTAACCTTTCCAACAAGGAAGAACTATCGATACAATAATTAACTGGCATCTTGTTTATAGTTCTATCTTAAAAGACAATGGTTTGTTAGGCTGTGAGACTATTACAATCCATCTCAGTATGGTGGGAAACAGCCCTCAATCAGAGAATTCAAAAAATATTAAATTCCCAAGTACTGAAGTAATTTAAGCACTTAGTAGCATTTGGTGGCATATATGAATGACAGCCAAAGTGAGAACTTTATCTCAAATAAACATTCTAACTGTTGACAACGGAAGTGTAAACATGACCTTGATTATGGAAGCTGCTAATTGCCATGCCTTCTTTAGGGATATTAGTGTGTTTAATCTCCACATTTTTCTTCTGAGCAATTGTATTTGTCTATTACTGAATGGAGACAAGGTGATGAAAGGAGCATGAGTGAGATTAGTGAATAATGCAGATTGGAGCTGAGAGGTTGGAACTAGAACTGGAAATAGGGAAAAAAAGTGTCCTTTTAAAAAACAAAACAAAACAAACAAAAAAAAACCTCTTCTCTGTTTTTACACAGTTTCAGACAATCCTGTGGGTCTGATCCATCCTACTTCAATTCAAACTGACCATTTCTTTCTGTTTTCTCCTCTACAGGTCAGGGCTGATCTCCCTGCAGGTTCAGGGTCACATGACAATGAGGAACTCTGTCCAATAATTTATTATTTTTTGCTAGTTTTTTTTTGTAGTAGTTTTTTGGGGATTGATTTCGCTCCTCGAAATTTAATGCTGCATAAGATTTCATTAGATTTTAATACACCATTTTCAAACTTCTTTGATGTGTGAAAAGCTAACTAATAAATTCACTTTTTTTTGGTCCACATCACACTTAATGCTCAATCAAAGTAATTAACTCATCAAGACACGATTTGCTGCCTATAATGTCAAAGTTGTCTTTATCATGCATGTAACTAGTGTGCTAAGACTTCTCATATAAGTATTTAGTTTGGCTTTGGTATTTTTAGCTTCTCAGATTTTTTCTCATCATATAATGTGGGAAGACAGATTCACAGTTCAGCTCTAAGGAGATGAAGCTAGAAGCGATGAACCTTTTGCAAATGTCAAGCCTGAGTCTCCCCATTGTATAGGGGAAGGTAGTATGAAGACAGCCTGATCTACTCTCTACTGGGGCTCAACCATTTGAATAGATTTATGCCTGGGCTAAGGTACAATTGGTTTTCCAGTCACTAACAGGGAAATGTTACTGAATGACATGCAAAGAGGGCACTGGCAGGCCAATCAGCTGCTTGCTATCACTAATAGGATGCAAGGTAGTGCTTGAGAGGAGCCGCCCACTCTGCCTGTGGATGTGGGAGGAGGAATATAAAGCATGGTAGAGAGAAAGAACACTAAAGTAGGTGTCAAGAAACCTGGATTCCAGTCATGTCTAAGCTGCTAATTAGCCTAGTAAGTCCCTGGCAAGTAGTCCCTTCATTATATTTGACCTCAAAATTCTCAGATGTAGAATAAAGAGCAAACAAACAAATAAATAAAAGAAATCTTGGCAACTATACACACATAGATTTATATATACATGCATATACATATACACATTATGTATGTACATGTATGCATACATATATACACATACATAATGTGTAAGTGTATGGGTATGTATGTTTGTATACACATCTATATATATACATGTATACACACACACATATATATATATATATATATGTATTTACACACATACACACATTATATGTGTGTGTATAATTGCCAAGATTTCTTTAATCTCTCCTGTATGGAATTAGCTGAATAACCCCTCTAGATATTCATTACATAATCTATTAAATTAGAGGGCTTCACTAAGTTATATTTGTAGTCCAAATGAAGGATAAGCAAAAAATATAAAAGAGAGAAAAATATTATTCAACCATACCAATGTAACAGTTTACAATAATACCTATCTTTTTTTAAGCAATAACTATGCACCATGCACTGGTCTAAGTACTTTATCCATAGTATCTCATTTGATCCTCACAGCTACCTTAGTTAATGGATACTATTATTATCCACATTTTACAAATGAGGAAACTGAGGCAGAGCTTAATTGACTTTGTTCAGGGCCACATAGCTCATAAGTATCTGAGTCTGGATTTGGACTCAAGTCTTCCTGACACCAAGCACAGCACTCTACTCACTGTCTCACCTAGATGCCCCAATTAACCAATATGTCTATTGGCATGTGCCTGTCCACTACTACTATTTCCTATTAAAAAAAGATTTTTTAAAAGGAGAAAAAAAGACCATTTAACGAAACCAAGTGACATATCAACTGTATCTGACAAAATATTCAATATTTCATACCCATAGTCCCTCACTGTACAAAGAAAGGAGAGCAGGACATTTCCCCAACTCTTTTCTAGGTCACTACAATTATAAAGTTTTTGATTTCATTTGGTTGTTGTTGCTATTCTTTCTATCTGCATTACTATATTGCTGTAGTTGTGTATATTGATTTTTTTCTGATTCTTCATACCTTGTATTAGCTCATATGAATCTATCCAGTTTTCTTCATATGTGCATATATATTATATATACATACATACGTGTGTGTGTGTGTGTGTGTGTGTGTGTGTGTAATCTCACAACTGGTTTAGCTATTCTTCAATTCATCTACTTTGTTTCCAGGTTTTGGGTACCACAAAGTGTACTACTATAAATATTTTGGTGTACATGACAGCCTGTTCCTTGTTTTGTTTTTTCCCCCCTAGGTCATAATCCCTCTTGGAATTTGAAGAATTAAGATGCCTAAGGAATTATTTTCCTTTGACTCCAAATGCCATGTGCAGCTTGGAGAACTGCTGTAAATCAAACCATATTGTGACTTCTCCTCACTAATTAGTGCTTTAAAAATGAAAAGCCTTTAGTTTTCTCAACACATGTGAAGATCACCATGGTGATCTTGCCCTAGGACCTCTCCATAGCCCCTGACCAGTCTCAAGTTGATTCTCAATTAAAGGTGTGAGAACTCCAGGGGGAGTTTTACAAGACTAATACTCACATGTTCAGGAACTGTTCTATGAACATAAAAATGGCCAGTATTATACCCCACAGGGAGAAGCAGGCCAACAGCTGATTAATGAAAATCCATGAAAAGGCAAAATTGCCTTCACGATGATGCATTGGCACTGCCCAGAGTTTCAGTCTGGTGACAGATGTGGAGATCTGATAAGCGAGGATTAGCTGACTGATGCATAGAATGCTCCCCTGAAGTCCTAGAATTCATATGTTACTGGATTTTAGAGCTAGCCACCTATTTGTATTTGGATTATGTGACAGGTACTTTGAGACCTCAGAACACATTATTCATGCGACCTTGCATTCAATCTAATCCTTATTGAAGGACCTGTGAAACACAAGCCGTATTAAATCATATATGGCCACTCGTCAACATCTAGCAACTTCCATAGCAAGGGATTTGGATTTTATAAGCATCCCTTCAAGATCTGTGTGCCCAGAGAAGGTAGGTCGAAATTTGCTCATTTAAGGTGAAGAGACTACAGGTCAAAGGTTTTGTGAGTCTACCATCATTAAAAAAAATCATTACCAAGCACCGTTCAGGTGAATCTCTTGTATGTTAGGAGCCTACTTTTGAAGCCAGAGACAGTGACATGGACAAAAATATTCACAACATTCATTAAATAGATGCATAAGCAGAATACTTTTCATTATAGTGGCCCCCAAGTTCATGGGTACGTAGAGCTAGAAAAGATTTTACAGGTAATTTGGCCTGTACCCCACATTTTATAGACGAGGCCCACGAAGCTTAAATCACTTGCTGAAGGTCATTAGAGTCAGAGTAAGAATTTGAATCCAGGTCTTTAGACTCTAAATACCCCACGCTTTTAACTGTTCTACACCAGTGTTACTACACTACTATGTGGTAGCATAGATAATAAGCCTTAGAACCAGGAAGACCTGAGTACAAGTCCTTCCTCTGACATATACTGGTCATTTGACCCTGGGCAAAGTCATTTAAATGGCAGCTAGGTGGTGCAGTGGATGGAGCACTGAGCCTGGAGGCAGGCAGATCTGAGTTCAAATCTGACCTCAGGTTCTAACTGTGTGACCCTGAGCAAGTCACATAACCCCTATTTGTCTTAGTTCCTCATCTGTAAAATAGGGACACACTGGTGAAGGAACAACTTTCAGTATCTTTTTGAAGAAAACCCCATGGACCGTGTGTCCATGGGGTCATAAAGAGTTGGACATGGCTGAACAACAGCAACAAGCCAATTAAATTCTGTGTCCTCTGCAACTCTATAAGACTATAAATGGCAGAACTCAGAGATACACTTGGATGAAGTGTGTTCACGAGGTATTCTTGATACCAATGGTATTGTAATTTCTTAGAAAAAGCATATTACCCAAGGAATGAATGAAGAGGGAGCCAACAGAAGTGGACTGGGATGAATCAAACTAATTTTTGAAATTCTTTGAAGGAGCTCAATTGTAAACTTTATGCTATGTTGTGTGACTCCTTCCTCTATTCCATAGACCTCAAATCTTTTGTGAATCTGCCAGTCATTCCAAGTAAGATGTGTAGGGGCAGTTAGGTGGTGCAGTGAATAGAGCATCAGTCTTCAAGTCAGGAGGACCCAAATTCAAATCTGGCCTCAGACACTGACTAGCTGTGTGACTTTGGTCAAGTCACAACCCCAATTGACTGAAAAAAAAGACTAAATAAGATATGCCATACAAATGCATTGAAAAAACCTAGGTATGAACCTTGGGTCCCAATCTAACCTTAATTGCTTGGTTGGGGATTAGCCTGGGATCCAAGTCCATGATAGAGAAAGAGATAATCATTTTGTGAGAGAGAAAGAGAAGAAAGTTGGCTATGACCTCTAAAAATCTCTGCAGTCTGTCCTGTGATCTCTTCATTCAAATAAAACTTATCTCTCCAAAGTTATAAATAATTAATTGTAACATATTAATTGCAAAATTAATTGTCAGTACCTTAATTGCAAAATCTAGTGCCCTTTCTCCCCACCCCCTCCCAATCTTCATCATCCTAGAACTCTTTGTGTCATTCAACACAGTTATTCCTTTTCCCCCAAAATACTCTTTTCTGTTGAGGTTTTGGTGATGGTGTTCTTTTCTGTTCAAATTCTATCTGTCTGACCATTACTTCTCAGGCTCCTATGCTTGTCCTTTTTCTACATCATGTAGACTAATCATGTCCTCCAAAGCTCTCTCTTGCATCTGCTTAGAGTGGGCAGCCTCAAGAGGTTCTGGGTCCTCCCTCTTTGGAGGTCTTCAAGTAAAGGCTGTAAAAATATAGATTGGATTAGGTAGACATTTAAGTCCCTTCCAAATCTCAAGTTGCAGGAACCTGAAAGATCTGTGAATTCAGTTTTGTGAATTTTAGATGCTATCCAATTCAACTTGTACCTATGTAAGAGGCAGCTAGGTTACCTGGTGAGGAGAATTCTAAAGTTGGAGTAATGAAAAACTGTATTTTAATCCTGCCTCAGGAAATGCCTCTGGACTTGATGTGGGCAATTCCTCCCACCCCAGTTTCTATAAAAGGAAGAGGGTGCAGTCTTAAAACTGTTGGATAATTATATGTATGTATATATATATGTATATATATATATGTATATATGTATTATGTGTATATATATATATATATATATGTGTGTGTATTATTCTGGCTCATCAGCAATGAGAAAGGAAATCAATGATCACTATGAGCAGAAATGCCAACCAATTTTGTTTCCTTTTCTAACAGGATTATGAGGCTAGTTAAAGAGGGGAACATTGTGGCCATAATAAAGCATATTTTATGAAAACTTTTGACAAAATCTCATGCTGTCTCAGTGAATATTATGGACAGGGGTGAGGAAGAGAATAAAAAAATTAGGCGAATTCAGAACTAGTTGAATGACCAGACACAAATTTTCATGGTTTTCGGGATCAATTTAAAGAAGTCACTTATAAGTCACTTATATTCACTTATAAGTGAATGCTGCAGAGATCTGCTATTCAATACTTGAATCAATAATTTGGGTGATGTCTTTGATGTGTTTTTTACAATTTTCATATAACACAAAACTGACAGGGAGGGAGAGAGAGAGAGAGAGAGAGAGAGAGAGAGAGAGAGAGAGAGAGAGAGAGAGAGTGAGAGAGAGAGAGAGAGAGAGCTAGGTTGCTTAGTGGGTAGTATTCTAAAGCAGGAATAAGGAACACCTGAGTTTGAATCCTACCTCAGATACATACTAGTTGTGAGACACTGGGCAAGTCCTCTAACAGCTTCTTAACCACAATTTCCTCACCTGTGAAATAGAAATAATATCACCTATTTCCTAAGGTTATTGTGAGGATAAAATGAGATAATATTTTAAAGCACTTCATAAACCTTAGAGTGTTTTATTAATGGTGTGGTAATTGTCATAAGTATCATCTCTACAAGATTCTCAACAACAAGTCCTCTGGATACTCTTGATCACCCTCCAGTGAGGGGGAACCCTTTCACTTCTGAGGTTAACCATTCCACTCTAATCATTAGTAAGTTTTTCTACCCACTGTGCCTCAAACGGCCATTTTGCTATTTCCTATCATTACCCTGGTACTCTTTGGGTCAAATTATTTTTCCTCAATGCCATTTCTTCATTTGCTTTTGATGAGAATAATGCCCTTTAGTACCTCTAACTCATTTTCATGTGGTCTGGCCTCAAGGACCTTCACTAAAATGGTCACCCTTCTCTGTCTCGCTTGTCTATATCCTTAGATAGCACTGAGTGTAATATTTCATATATGTTCTGGCCAGTATGAAGTACACAAGTTCTACTATTCTTGACACTATGCCTCTAGTAATATTGCTAATTTGCCACATTTTGGGGCTTCCATGTTTTATTATTGACTGATATTCAACTTGCAAAACCTTCATCTCTCTTTTTAGAAACTACTACATAGCCATGACCCTTACCCCATTTCATACTTGTGAAGGTGATCTCTTGAATCTGAATACATAATTGTTTATCCCTATTAAAATTTCTTATTCAATTTGTTCCATTTTTATGACATATCATTTTCTTCAGATCCTACTTCTATTATAGAAAATATTAACTTCCCACTCTAGCCCTGTGTCATTCTGAATACTTAATAAATACTGTAGCTATGCTTTAATTCAAGTCATTGTTTAAAAATGTTGACAGCATAATACAAGGACAGATCTGTGGAACACTCCGCTAGACACCTTTAATGTCTCCTTTTAGTGTCTCGCCCAGACAATATATCTGTCCATGGGGACAGAAGGAGAAATTTTATGAAATACTCTGCTAAAATTTAAAGTTTAAAAATTTCCTCTTTCTTCTTCATTAAAATAATTTACTTCATATTGACAAAATTTTGTTCTTAAGCACATCACATCTATCTTGAAAAAACTTCCCTGAAACTCTAACCTATGAGATTGTTTTAAAATTTTTAACAAGTATTTTTCTCTCCATTCCAATTCCCACCTCTTCCTGACAGAAAAAAGTAAAGGACTTTTAACAAATATGCATAGTCAAACAGAACAAATTAACATATTAGCCACGATCTCTCAGTCAGGAAGTGGGCCGCATTTATCAGTATCGGTCCTCTAGAATCATGGTTAATTGTTGCATTGTTCAGAGTTCAGTCTTTGAATATTGTTCATTTTTACAAGGTTCTTGTTAAAATATAAAATAAAATATAAACAATTGTCTTTGTTCTGCTCACTTCACTTTGCATCAGTTCATGCAGGTCTTCCCAGGTTTCTCTTCAGTGGCATAATATATCCAACATATGCATATGCCTTCATTTGTTTAGCCATTTCCCCACTGATTGCCACCTCCTCAGTTTTCAATTTTTTGCTTCCATAAAAAGATATTATCAATTTTGTTGTGCATTTGGGTCCTTTTCTTCTTTCTTTGATCTTTTTAAATCATATGTCTATTAGTGATATTGCTGGGTTAAAGAGTATGCACAGTTTTGAACATAGTTCCAACACTTCCCAGAATGGCTTTATCTATGACAATGGTTCTTTAATTTTTTGTCTCAACATTACTACATATTCTTAAATATTACCGAGGAGTCCAAGGAGCTTTTGTTTGTACAAGTTAGAGCTATTAATATTTAGCATATTAGATATCAAAACTAATAATTTATAAATCAATTCATTAATAATAATAATGCACCCATTGCATGTTAACAGAAATAACACATTTTATAAAAATAACTATTTTCCAAAACAAAAAAAAAGTGAGAAGAGTGGTATTGTTTTATTTTTTTATTTTTATTTTTTGCAGATTTCTTTAATATCTGGCTTAATAGAAGACAGCTGGTTTTCCATATCTGCTTCTGCATTCAATCTGTTGTGATATGTGGTTTTGGTTGAAGCATATGAAGAAAATCTGGTCTCACATAGATGTGCATTTGCAAAAGGAAGCAGTATTTTAATAGTCATTGTCAGTATTTTTATGAAAACAATTTTGACTTTGTGAGTTCCTTGAAAGGGTTTCTGGGAGGGTATCCTCTATGGATATGAAAATGACACTTTGAGAATCATTGCCCAATGAGATTGTACTTAAGCCTCTCTCTTTGAAAAATTCTCTCCCCAATTCTAGGGTATGGGTAAGGCTATTTTAAATTTTTTTTCCTTCTTAATCTATTACAAATTCTAAATATTTTTGTTCCCTCCCAACATTCCACTTATTTCTTCTTGGGCAACTAGTTGCTTCCTCATTGCTCCAAATCACGTTCAGAAGAGCAGTTAGCTTATCTTGTTATTCCTTCTGTATTCTAAAGGCCGAAAAGGCAAGTCTTGAATTGCTCGATGGCTCTGTTTTTAGAAAAGGGAGATATCCAGATAAATTAAACCTCATCATAAATTCTGCCTTTCATCTAGCTTTGTGATTTGCTTCTGGATCTTATCATGCTATTTTCCTTTTTCTGGCTGGGTAGGCAATCATGTACTCCCACCACAATATCTGTTCTGGTTTTTGTTCCATTAATCCTCAACCAGATGCTTCCTATTATGCTTCTCTATTCTAGGTCATGGATTTCCACACAGGAGTATACATTAATGATATACAGCATTACTCTGCCATACTTCTTATCTAATGTCTCCCATTTGAATGAGTTTTGGCATTCTATTGTCATACTCCAGCCATGGATCATAACCCAATAACTTTCATGCCAAACTCAACATGTCTGAAATATAACTCATTATTTTCCTTCTAAACCTTCTCTTCCTGTAAACTTCCCAATTTCTGCTCCCAGTCACTGAGATGCATAACCTTAGGCATCTTTGATTTTTCCCTTTACCTGACCCTTACCACTACACCCAATTAGTTGTCAAGTTTTGTTAAGTCTACTTCCACAGCCTCTCACATACATGGCTCCTTTTCTTCACTCACATAGCCCCTACCTGTTTACATCAAGTCTTCATCACTTTACACATAGGCCATTACAGTATTATCCCAGTAGGCCTCCCTGCCTCTTCTCTCTCCCCTCTTTAATTTGTCTTTCACATAACTGCCAAATTCATGTTTCTGATCCTCATATCACCCCTTTGCTCAAAAATTTCCAGTGCCTTCCTATTGCCCCTCCCTAAGATATTTTTTAAAATAATTATGATTGTTGTTTTAAACTCTAAAAAATGCCCCTACCAACTGGTCCCATCATACTTTTCCAGTCATATTTAATATTACTTCCTTCAATTAATTCTAGGTTCCAGCTGTACTTGCTTCTGTTGCCCCTGGTACACAACATTCTATCTCCTGCTGTGTTCCTAGAATGTGCTCTTTCCTCACCTTTGCTTCTAGAATCTAAAGTTTCTTTTAAGACTGTCCAGTTGCAACCTTTTATGTGAGGTAACCCTTCCCATCCCCAATTTTTAGCACTCTCTCCTAGTGTTTACTTTGTATAGGTTTTGCATTTATTTATCTATGTATGTTCTGTGATACCTCTGCTATCCCTACCCCAACCAGGAGGCAACTCCTTGAAAACAAGATGTGTTTCCTCTTTTATTTTTTTCTTTTTCCTTCCTTCCTTCCTTCCTTCCTTCCTTCCTTCCTTCCTTCCTTCCTTCCTTCCTTCCTTCC
>CM053623.1:296802010-296817216 GCA_028646595.1 Phalanger gymnotis | reverse complement strand
GGGGGGGGGGGGGGAAAGGAAGAGGAGCAGGAGTAGAGGGGAAGGGAGAAAAGGGGACGGCTATTCTTAAAATACCAGTGTTGCTTTATGGCAATGATTCATGGAACACCCCAGCCCTTGGAGAATTGAAAATTATTATTTTTTTTTCTTTTTTCGTGAGGGAGGAAGGCAGAGCAATTGAGGTTAAGTGACTTGCTCAAGGTCACACAGCTAGTAAGTGTGTCAAGTGTCTGAGGCCGGATTTGAGCTCAGGTCCTCCTGATGCCAGGGCCGGCGCTCTGCACCACCTCGCTGCCCTGAGAATTGAAAATTACTGAAATTGAAAACAAAGGACAAGGGAGATGTATATGGTGGGCGTGAAGATACTACACCATACAACCATTTAAGAAACTTCTAAGAAGAGTAGAAGTACATCACTTCATAGGACAAAAAGATGGGTTAGTTACACGGCAAAGGTGAACGAGGACAGATGGACAGCATGACTATTCCATTTGCATGCTTGGGATGTCAGGAGAAAGCAACAAAAACCTCTAGTACACTAGGTGGGCTTATTGTGATGAACTCATGGAAGGGCATAGATAAGAGTCACCCAGGATGGACAGGCGTGGATAGATTGTGATCTGTGTAATTGGAGGAAACATTAAGTTAATAACACCACAGATCAATTTGAGTATTTGAATATCCCTTTTTTTGGACATAATTTCATTATTTTAAAAGTTCATTTGAAAACTTGTGGAAGCTTGTTTACTATAAATTCTTCAGTAGTCTAACATCTGGTGTTGTCTCATAGAATAAATGAATGAATGGTAAAACATTTATTATCTGTACTACACTATGCAGGGAGGGATATTAAAAAAAGACCAAGACAGTACTTGCCCTCTAGGTACTTATATTTAAATAGAGGAAGATAATACATATGTACATATTTATGAGGATGATGGCCATGGAGGAATTCTTTGGTCAGGAAAGTCACAGGGATGGTAAATGGAGTCATAGGATAATTTGCCTTTTTAGAAAGGGTAGTATCGATTTGATTACTGTTCCAAGAGCCAGAGGTAGAGGTATGTATGTGTTGGCATGACAGAAAGATGGCTAGGGAGCAAGAATCAAACTAAAGACAATGAATAATTACAAATCAATCCCAGTGCCCTAGTTCAGCCATTGAATGTCCTATATTCTCTTTCCTGGAGTTGTCTCTTGTTCAGTATCTGGTGTTTCTTAAGGGTGACACTGATTTGGAGGGGGAAATAAAACCCTCATTCATTTTTAAGCTAATTTCTTTTTTTCTATTTCTCTTACTACATAAATCAACATTGATATATTAATGTTATAAATAGCTGATAGAAGTTATGTATTTTAAAATATGGTCTGTTTCTTGATAACAAAGATGCTGACTAGCATTTAATATTCATTAATTTCAATATTCATATATTTATTGAGTGGAGGCTCCCTGCTAGGCACAAGGGAAAAATAAAAAATGAATAAGAATTACCACCTGCCGTTCAGGGGTTTGAAATTTAGTAGGAGAGATGAAATGTTGTAAATTATATTATTTGCAGACCTAAAAACAACTATAATCAGGAATATAATGTAAAAGTATCATATGACAGATATAAAGTGTTATGAGAATTCAGAGGAGGAAAAATTGGACTTCCAAATGGTAGGATCATGGGATACTTCTTTAAAAGGTTGGAATTTGAACTGGACTTCAAAGGATGGGCAGGAATTGGGCAAGTAGAGCAGTGGAGAGAGGATGTTCTAAGGGGAACAGGACAAACAAAAGCATAGAGAATGGAAGTTGGGAAAGAATAATGTTCATAGAGCAACAAGGAGGCTCCTACTTTCACCAAAGTATAGGGTGAATATGAAAAATATTCAGGATTAAATAAGGTCAGAAGTGGTATTTCATAGTTATGTACATCAACAGGCTGGGCTTTCTGTAAACAAAGAGGATGTTCTTCATGGATTTGTTTAATTAAGGGTTAAAAGAGGCTTAATTAAGTAACCCTTTCTCAAGTTCTTTTTCAAATAGCAGTGTTAATTTTACATTGATCCAATTCAATTCAGTTCAATTCAAATGGCATTTCTTAATATCTATGTGTCAGGTGCTAATGAAAGGACAGAAAAAGAGAAGTCTCTGCCCTCAACGACCTAATTTTGTATTGTGGACTGAAGGGAGTGGGATTTCAACATGCATATGGCTAAATAAATGTAAAGTCTATGTACAAATTAAATACAGATAATTTCAAAAAGAAGAAAGCACTAAAACATGAGAGGATCAAGAAAGATCATAGTAGTGGGCAGCCCTTAGTTGGCCTTTGAAGGAAGGTAGGGATTCTGAGAGGCAAAGATGAGGAGGATATGCATCCCTGATATGAGAGACCTCTTGTGTAAAAGTACAGAGATGAAAGGTAGAATCCTTTTAACTAGGAATAATAACTGGTAAACCTGCTTGAAAGGAAGAGAAAATGAATGAAGGGATACATTGAAAAATAAAACTAAAAAGGTAGATGGAATCAAGGTTGTCTAGATCTATAGATAGAAGGTATGTCAAAGGACATTCATCTCAATCCTGCTCATTTTATAGATGAGGAAACAGAGGCCCAAGAAAGTAGAACAATTGGCCTGACATCACAAAACATCTGAGCCACAATCCAAACCCAGATTTTCTATCCAAATCTGGTTCTGTTTCCCTTGTATAGCCCTCCACTGTATAGAGGGCTCTAAATGCCAGGCTGAGGGTTTTGAGTTCTATCTTAGCAGCAATAGGGAGCCACTGAAGGAGAAAAATAGAAAAGCTGTGTGTTAGCAATATCCATTGGTGGTTGTAGGGAGTCTGGCTAGAGAGGTAAGGGACTGGAAGCAGGAGGATTTGTTTTGAAGAGGAACAACAACATCAAAAGGTGATGTGTTGACTTGGGCTTGAATTGGATTTAAGTGAGACAAAATTGCACAGACGTTAGTCGCATTCTCTCTTCCAGAGTCATCGAAGTCCAGTGTCAAGACAAAAGTCAGGATGACTAGCAATGGTCCAAGATGCAGTGGGTGACTTTGGTATCTGCGATGTCTGATCAATCTCTAAGCATTCCACAGGCCATTGAAACAAATTGATCTCATGTTCTCATTCCACTGGAGGAATTCTTTATATGTTTGGGATAGACATCTCCTTAACTCACTGAGGGGTTTGAGGCCTGTCTGTTACCCTCAACCTGGTTTAGACCATCTGCCAACATGGTTTTGCTGGGGTGTGGCTACTTCTTGGAGACACAGGTGAGAGTTGAGTAAAAAGCAGGTACTGAAGGTATAGCCCTGAAGAGGGTTCAGCAAACTTTCATACCAGAGATGCTAGTCTTCCCTGAAGATCTAATTAGAAGGCTATTACAATAATCTTAGAGAGGAGATGGGAGTTTGACCTAGGGATTTATCTATATACTCTGACTCTGACTAGAGATTTATCTATATTTTCTGACTCAGGTCAATCCAAACTATTGACATACCTAGAAACACTTGTAAATAATAATAATAATTTTTTATTTAATATTTTAGTTTTCAACATTGATTTCCACAAGATTTTGAGTTTCTACCTTCCCCCCATTCCAAGATGGCAGATATTCTGATTGCCTCATTCCCCAGTCAGCCTTCCCCTCTTTCAACCCACTCTGCTCCCCATCCCCTTTCCCCTTACTTTCTTGTAGGGCAGGATAGATTTCTATGTCCCATTCCCTGTATATCTTGTTTCCCAGATGCATGCAAAAAGCAACTTTTTTATTTACTAAGCATCTGCTTTTAAAACTCTGAGTTCCAAATTCTCTTTCTTCTTCCCTTCCCACCCTCCCTCCCTAGGAAGGCAAGCAATTCAACATAGATCACACATGTATAATTACGTAAAACACTTCCACAATGCTCATTTTGTGAAAGGCTAACTATATTTCCTTCCGTCCTATCCTGTCCTCCTTTATTCAATTTTCTCCCTTGACCTTGTTCCTTTTTAAAGGTTTTTGCTTTTGATTACTTCCTCCTCCTATCTGACCTCCCTTCTATCATCCCCCCTTTTTTAATCCCCTTCCCCTTACTTTCCTGAGGAGTAAGATACCCAATTGAGTGTGTATCTTATTCCCTCAAGTCGGATGGAATAATAATAATAATAATTAACTAATCCAGGAAAGATCACATTGTTCTGGGTTGGCCTTGACTCAAACCAAACCCTGGTAGTTTAGAATTGGTCTTGGGAAAAAAAAAATGAAATACTTGCACATCATTCACCAGTTAACAAAAACAACTTTACTCTTAGCCATAGCAGGAGAAGCATATTCAACAAGGATAGACATTGAGGATTCCTTCAGTTGGTTAATTTGAGTAAAGCTCTGTCCCTGAGTGACCCATTCTGATCTACCAGCCAAGTATCTCAGTGTGCCTGGAGCATCTTGCAGCTATCTGATATGCAGGAGACCAGGAAGTTATGTCAATAGCCTAAACCAGGGGTGGAGAACCTATGGCCTAAAAGGACCACACTTGAGGACCTAGAGGGCCACATGTGGCCTTGAGGCTGCAGGTTCCCCACCCCTGGCCTAAACCTTTAGTCCCTTAGGCAGTTAGGTGACACAATGGGTAGAGCTCTGGCCCCGGAGTAAGGGAAACCTCAGTCCAAATATAGTCTCAGAAACTTATTAGTTGTTTGATCCCAGGGAAAATCACTTCATCTCTGACTGTCTCAGTTTCTCCATCTGTGAAACGGGGATAATAATAGCACCCAACTCATTGGATTGTTGTAAGAACCAAATGACACAATATTTATAAAGTGCTTAGCACAGTGTCTGGCAACATCAGACACTTAATAAATGCTTTTCCCCCTTGCTTCCCCACCTCCTCACTTTAGCCAACCAAGGCCTCAGTGATGCTCTCCATACATTTTAAGGGGGGAAAAGTAATCTTGTTTGCAGGGGGTTAAGAATTAGGATATTGTTCCTACCTTATATACATCTACCAAAGTCATTAGCCCCATCCTTTAAGGATTTGAAAGACAGGCTATCATATGAAAACCATTATCATACGACATATTATGTTTGCCTTCTTGTCTCCTTCTCCATCATTTAAATTCATGGAGGATCAAACAGCACTTGAAACGCAGCAGGTGCTTTTTTAATGTCTGCTTCTTGATTGCTTATTCCCACTGCTCAGTGGTAAAAGTAACACAATGCCTCATAGATCAATGGATGGATATATGCTTTCCTTGTTAACATCCCTAAGTATGAGATATTCTTTGGAAGGAATTTCTCCTTAACACCTCTAGGTTTCATCTGTTTTCTAAAGTCTGACACCAACCTAAATGTTTTGTGGTTGTTGTGTACATAAGGAGGAAAAGATGTAAAATGCTCCAGGAAAACCCAAGACTTCTTAATTTATCTTTTGGGGCATCAATATTATAGACCTACAAGAGCACAGACTACATCTCTAAGTTTTAAGGATTTCCCCCTTAGTACCTAGCACAGAGTATCTACATAGAAGGTGCTCAATTCTGAATGGTAAGAGAACATCATGTCTAGACAGCTCCAGATACAACCATGCCTTCACTCTCAACATCTTTTTGACATATTTCTAGCTACTGTGTGCATATTCCACAAGCCCCTTTCAACTGGAGCAACAATAAAATCCCATCACTACTGGAAAGGGCGTGTCAATGGACTCTCCTATTGTTCCATTCATCCTCCCAATGAATTTCCAAATCAAAACTCCCTTTCTTGGCTACCACTCCCCATATATGTTATTTCTCCCAGTTAAAGCAAGATAGTCCCTGCCCTCAGATTCCTTGATTGTATATTAGTATCCCTAATAACTAGCATAGGGCCTGGCATAAAGTAAATTGCATATATCTGATTTTCCAGACTTCAAAACCATGACTTCTCTATTGCTGGCTCATCTTGGAAATTCCCTCTGAGCTACTTCCTCCTGGAGCCTCCATTTTTGTGTAAGGGCCCAGGGCAGTCTGCCTTCATTCTCTTCCTGGTGCTATTGATGACTTTCTGGGCTTAAAAAGTATGTCCCCATGCTAGATACCTTCCTCCTCCTGCTTCTTAGATCTGTGTGAGCATGCGCGCCTGTGTATATTTGTGTGTGTGTGTGTGTGTGTGTGTGTGTGTGTGAGTGTGTATGTTGTGTTGTGTTTCTCCAGTAGAGTATAAGGTCCTCGAGGGCAAGGAATGTCTCTCTTTTGCTTATATTTCTATCTGAGACACTTAGCACAGTGCCTGGCACATCATAAATGCCGAATAAGTTCCTCCCTCCCTTCTTTCCTTCTTTCTTCCCTTCCTCCCTTCCTTCTTTCTTCCCTTCCTCCCTTCCTTCCTTCCTCCCTCCCTTCTTTCCTTCCTTCCTCCTTCCTTCTTTCCTTCCTTCCTTCCTTCCTTCCTTCCTTCCTTCCTTCCTTCCTTCCTTCCTTCCTTCCTTCCTTCCTTCCTTCCTTCCTTCCTTCCTTCCTTCCTTCCTCCCTGTGCTGGTAAGGCAAAATGGGCTCCTTAGCACTTCAGGAGTTTGGCTTTTGTTTTGTTTACTTTGAGCGAAAGTACTTTCAGCTGTTAAGTGCTAAGCCCCAGGCCCAAAGCCCTATCAGGTGTGAAACCTGTGTGGGTGTAGATTAATGACTTAAGAGGGGCCAACTCGGGAACCAATGGTCTCTGGTCGTTGAGGCGGGGCTTGAGAACGCCAGAGGCTAGGCTGCCAGGAGAGGAGAGCTAAGAGACAATTACAGCTGAAGCTGAAGCAGGAGACCCATGTGAACCCAGGAGTGGGAGCAAGGACTTGAGGCCAGTAAATATGATTTGGCTAAATACTATCTTGTTTTTACGTGGCCTCCTGGTTACTCTTGTGAGGCGGGCCTACTGGGCCTGGGGTTTTTTGGTCAAGATGTCAGAATGGGGAGGCTGGTTCATGGATCTGCTGCTGTGGGGCCTAAATAAATGTTTTGTTGCTTTCTACTTAAAGAATCCCTCATGCCTTGCGATTTTGAACCATTCAAACATATACATGATTTTATTTGAGATTATAAATTCGGCCTTCCTACTACACTCCCTTCCTTCCTTCTCTCCTTTTTTATCTTTCCTTTTTATTTATTAATTACTTTTTTCACTTTTTAAATGAATTAAAGGATGAATGAATAAATGGATGGATGGATAGGTGAACAAATGAACAGGATGTAATTCCCAGCCAGAATGATATATGATATAGCCCCTATACCCATCCTCCTGGAACTTCTTATGAATGATTTACTTAGTGCCCCTGGTGAAATTCCATCCATCCTTCTCTTGCTTACATGTAGCAATTGTAAATTATAGGACACTACTCTGTGGTTGCTTTTAAACTGTTAAGCCCTCATTTCCTCATACTCACTTTGGTGAAAAGGCACCCTCCTTTTTGCTTAGAGGGGTATGTCAGGAAAATATTATTTTTAAAGAAAACAAGGCAAAACATTAAAAGGATAAAAAATGTAGGAGCAACAATGGGAAGAGTGCAGTCCTTTAAAGGTAATGCTGCTAACCACCCTAGTTAGTATTGGTATTTAAGATTTATTTGGCCCAAACATTTCATTATATCCTCTACTGAACAAAGAATTAGACCCAGGCCTAACAAAGGAGCTCTGATGTTATAATCTGGTCACCTGCCTTCAGTGGAAGGCTGATACCCCCGTGAAGGCAACTGAAGGGGCATTCTGAGATGGAGGCCATTCAGCACTGGCTTCAGGCACCACATGAAGCTGCTGACTTTCTGGAGGAAGTCATGAAGCAAGTGAAGTTCTGAACATGGCATCTCACTTTCGATTCCAGCAATATGCTTTCTTCTGAAAAAAACTGGGAGGCAGATGTTTTCCCTTACCATATAGGCAGTTTGGGGAGCACTGTGACAGCCTTATGGTCAGTAATATTCTAACTTGAACCTATTAATAGATTAGGAAATAATATTTCACTATGAATTTTCTGCATGAGAACTATTCAAAGGTGAAGAATGCAAAATCCCTCAATCACTTATTTGATCCAGCTGCCAATGTCGGTATTATTTAATAACGTTGAATAACCCAGCATTTTAGAGGATGCTCACTAAATATTGAGTCAAACAACAATTAATTGCCAAAGGAATAGCTGTCTTCAAATACTTTGCTATGCTGGTTAAAAAAAAAAAGAATTAACTTGCTCTGTCTTTCTCTGAGAGCAGAACTGGAATTAATGGACAGATCCTAGAAACTATCTCATCTAAATATCTTTTTTTTCCAGATAATGAAATTGAGGCACAGAGGGGTACAGTGACTTCCCTGAGGTTCTCAGCAATCCAGGTGAGGCAGGTAGGTTGTATAGTGGCTAGAGTGCTGGAATCAGAGTTAGAAAGACTCTGAGTTCAAAATCTTTCTCTTGACATTTATGAGTTGTATGATCCTGGGGAAGTCATTTACTTTCTGTTCCCTCTTCTACAATTATAAAATGGGGAAAATGGTATCATCTACCTCAGGTTTTTTTTTTGGGTGAGGATCAAATAAAAAAGCATGTTAACAACATTGCAAACCTTAAGGTTCCATATAAATGCTAATTATTTTTATTATAATAATACAGCCAATAAAATTATGTGTACCGTTCAATCCAGTGATACCACTGCTAGGTCTATATTTCCAAAATTTTTTTTTAAAAAGGGGAAAAGGACTTATTTGTACAAAAATATTTATAGCAGTCTTTTTGTGGTGGCCAAGAATTGGAAATTGAAGGGATGCCCATCAATTAGGGAATGGCCAAACAAGCTGTCACATATGATTGTGATGGAACATTACTGTGCTACAAGAAATAACAAGCTGGATAATTTCAGAAAAACCTAGAAAGACTTACATGAACTGATGCAAGGTGAAGTGAGCAGAACCAGAGGAACATTGTACATAGTAACAACAATATAGTACCATAAATAATTGTGAATGACATCTATTCTCAGCAGTAATTGTCCAAGACAATGCCAAAGGATTCATGATGAAGCATACTATCTGTCTCCAGAGATAGAACTGATATTGTTCGAATACAGACTGAAGCAAACTGTTTTTTTATTCTCTCTCTCTCTCTCTCTCTCTCTCTCTCTCTCTCTCTCTCTCTCTCTCTTTCTCTCTCTCTGTCCTTCCTTCCATTATTATTTCTTTCTTTTGAATATTCTTGTACAAAATGACTATATGGAAGTGTTTTACACAATTACACATGCATAGCTTATATTAGATTGCTATGTTGGGGAGGGGAGAGGAGAGGGATGAAGGGAGGAAAGAAATTTGGAACTCAAAACTTGAAAAAAATACAAATGTTAAGAATTGCTTTAACATGTAAATTGGGGAAAATGAAATATTAAAATGATATAGCCAATAACATCCCTAACTTTTAGTCCAGTGTTCTCTACCTAATACCATACTTCCTCTAATCACCTTTGTCTGGTGTTGCCTGGCTTTCTTTGCTTAGTTCCTGGAGCTAAGTATTGGATTGAAGTCTGTGGCTGAAGATCTGTGAAATGTTATTTCTGGATGTTTTTTTTTTTCAGGTGCAAACATTCGTGTTCCTTTCCTTTCTCTCTGCAGTACTTTTGGAAACTAGAATTTACCAAAGTAGTGGTGCTAAAGTGGGGGAAGTGAGCTGCTGAACATGCATTTGAGAGGAGGTTAAACATATTAAATGTGCTGCAATGTAAACACTTGGAAAGGGAGATAGAGTTGGTTCTTTCAAAGAAAATGAAAATGTGTGAAATGTGTGGTTTGGCGCATCAGTTTCTACTGTAGAATATTTTGAATATTTGCCAAATTGTGTGAATAATTAGTGGGGATTAAGAGCAAAATGTATTCACACTGCTAGCCCAGCAGTATGTTAGAAATAAATTTATTGTGTGTGATATTCATCCAGAGAAGCAAATACAGTCCAATTGGCTAGAGTATTGGAATGTAATCCAGCATAAGATTTTCCTATTCTTTTACACTTTTTCCTTGAGCTGTGGTAGTCTCTTGGTTTGCTTTTGAATCCACAGCCCATTACAAGCACTTAATAAATGCTAGTTCAATGGAATTGAATCTGGTGAAATATTAATCATATATTAAAGCCCAAGACAGGCTTATCTGGCTTTTCTTGAAAAGAAATCTTAAGTATTGGTTTGGAGAAAAGTTGATATACTGATATATTACATAGCCTACACCTGTATTTATGGCCTATTTCTATAATTACATGGAGTAAACATGAAGGCTAGTTCATTTAGAATGATCATAGACTCAAAATCACCTACCACAGGTGCCTACTGACTTGAGTCTGCAGATGACCTGTTCAGTCTTCCATTGGAGATCCAGCTATAAATCCAGAGGTATATTTATCCATATCACTGTCAAGATGCTTGGAACAGGGAAGGGATACTCATTCTGGGTAAGGCTTTGGTTCAGTTGAGCAGTGTTTCCAAGTATTGTTCATCAGGAAGGGACTTATGTCCTGGCAATTTAGTACTCAGGGATTGCCATAGAAAAACATCAATGTCCTGAGCCTTAGTCCCTTGAGTCAAACAAATCTCAAGGACAATTTTAGTACCTTTTTAAGGAAAAATTAGCCCAACTCTCATGGGAGTGGAGGATGGGAGAAGGGGTTAGGATATTTTCCCCACCACATCAACTATGTTCCTTTCCATTGCCCTCTGGGTGGAACCTATTGTTAATTCTTCAGAGAGTTAATTCTTCCATAACTCCCAATTGGGGGCAGTCCACAGAGAATTAGGGGTTCCCTCCATTCTGAAAAGCTGAGGAATAGGTAGAGTCCACTATAAACACCCTTGAAGGCCAGTAGACCCTGTGGGATAATTTACTTACCCAAAGGCCCAATCCTTGCACTTTTGGTAATCTCCTGCACTGTGTTTGTTGTCTAACTTTGCCATCCCATAACTTAACTCCCAGCCGACTACAGATCATTAGAAGAATTTACCAAAAACAAGCTAGCCTAGTCTTCTATTTAATCCTAGACCCAATACATTTGCAGCATCTCTCCAAGTCTATCATTGTCACTATTGCTATCACTATCACAATATCTATAGAGATATATGTATGCATATCTATGTACATGCAGATACAGATACACAGATATTCAGGCATATATGTGTCTTCATGTCTCCATCCACATCTCTTTCTCTGTTTCTATATATGTATATACATGTATGTGGATTTGTATGTAGAGATATATGTATATATACACACAGATATATAATATATATAAAGATAGAGACATGTCTATATACACATATGCACATGTCCTTATACCTATCTCTCTATCTCGATATATGTATAGAGATGTGTACATAGAAATACTGACATATATGTATATATATATATCAGTATCTTTCTTTCTCTGCATATATATATATGTATATATGATGGATAGAAAGATAATAGATAGATAACATAAATATAAATGTATGGAGAAACTCCAGAATATGAAGCTGGATAGAAAAACCATAAAGTTTATCAACAGAATATCTATCTATCTATCTATCTATCTGTCTGTCTATCTATCTGTCTGTCTGTCTATATATACACACTCATATGTAAATATGCCTGTATGTATTAAGAACCAAAAAGCATTGCACAGTGTTGAGATGGGAAGTTTTTTGAATGGGCATTTCCTTTGGCAGTCCTGTACTTTTCAGTTAAGCTGGGACAAAACAACAGTGGCCATTTCAGTGGCTATTTCTGACATTCTTTTTTCCATTGGAAAGAATGTCAGATCCTAGTGGATTTAATTTAAAGCAAATATTTTTCATCAAACCAAATCTCAAGGACAGTTTAAATACCTTTTAAGGAAAGTGTATGTATACTCTCTCTCTCTCTCTCTCTTTCTCTCTCCTCCTCCTCCTCCTTCTCTCTCCATACATATATACACAAAAGGGATGTATAAACATATTATACACACATATATATATAGATAGAATAATGCATATACCTCATACACGTGTGAATGAATGAAAAAAACATTTATTATATACTTATTATACGTGCTAGGGACACAAACAAAAAAGCAAGACAATTCCTGCTCTTAAGAAAAACTCATATTTTAATGGGGAAGGTTTCAGCTGCAAGTCAGACAGAAAAGTTCCATGGTCCTTAGGGTTACAGGGGGCAAAGCAGATGTCAATGCTTCTCCACTTCTACTTCCACTGACAAAATCATATCAGTTTCTGATGATGAGCCATTGATCATTGTCTAGGACTTGGGTGGAAAGAACTTTCCTTTCTGAGTCTTTAGAAGCTATGGCTGTAGCACTGGCAGGAGCAGTTGCCAGAAGGCATCCCCACAGGGGTTTGCTTCCTAGAATGATGTCTAAGGGCACTGAGCTTGAAGCATTGTTATTCTCAAGCTTCTTGGATTCAGGATCCTGGATTGTATCTGCTGGGGTTCTGTGGGCAATGGTGGTCAAGATGGTTTTGTTGGATTGACTTGCCTAGCTCCTCCTGCTTCCTGTCTCTCATTCAGGGTGCCTTGCTTCTTTGACTAGCTTGGCCTGCCCCATAGGTGGTAGTTGGTTAACAATTGGTGGATATGGCTGACCCCTTCCTCCACAGGAGTTGCTTCCTCAGATTTTAAAATACATGTACCTAGATATATACATATATATATTATATATATGAGGCATATGTATGTATATGTATATATGCACATATACTTAGACATAACTTCCCTGATACATATATGTATACATGTATGAACATGCACATGTTCATAATACAGACACACATACACATAATCACACTCAAACATATATAAGCATGTATATATACATACATTCTTTATGTATATACATAAAGGATGATGACTGAGCACTATAGGTTGCACATCAAATTTCATCTATTAGTCTGGACTTACTTACAAGGTCCAAGTAAAAATTCTAAGCCCCTTGGAGTCAAGTGTAGTATCCTATATATCTTTTTAAAAAAATCTCCTTAAATAAATAGGAAGAACTCAATGAATATTTATTGGATGGGTGAATGAAACAGTACTGAAAATTGCGGGACACTTGCTTTCCATAGAGTATACTGCTCTGTAAATGATACACTCGATTACCTGCTATGTCTTCCTTACTGACATGAATATAAGTTTGACGAGGATCCTGCTGCCATTCCATGAGGAAACTGTTTAAGGCAAAGTCAACTGCTTATTTCACATTTCCTTTCACTCGGTGAACCCTAATGGTTGGAAACAATATATAGGAAAATGTGACGTTAACACGAGGCAAATATGAAACTTAAGAGATGCTAGAGATGCCAGGATTAACATCAAGAGGATCATCATGTCAACTGATGACAACTGATGTCAGAAGCTGCAAGTGGCCGAGTCCCCAAACTGAATAAAGAGCTTGTATTGCCCCACCCCTACCCCTGCCAAATGTTAGATGGGTGTGAAAAAGCAGATAGTTTTAGAAATGGCTTTGTTGCCGCTGTTCTCAGAGAATCCTACTCCGAAACCAAACTGGGGCATGAAGGAGTCTAGAACGTCCGGGACAAAGGCTCTGGCAGCTCCTCCAGGCTGCTTGGCTGTCATCCAAAGGCCAGCCGCACTAAATTCAGAAAGCCTCATGGCCTGAAGGTTGGACATTAGCCGAGAGAGAATCATCTGAAGATCAGCCGCTAACAAATGGATATTTTCAGGCGCAGAAATTCATGAAACCGTCCTCCGAAGAATGGAGTACTTTAGAATGTCTGCCAGGAAAGAATAGCGCCCAACCACTGGGGAAACCACGGCTATCTGAATTAAGTATGATCAGAATCACACAGCCCACACCCTAATTTCTCACAAAGTTAATGAGATTTTTAGACAGTGTCCTCAGAGGAAAATCAACACTGGAACAAAGTTAAGCTCAAAAGACATCTACATGGACATTTTTATTTATATATTGTTTTGCCGTCCAGACATTAATCACCCCTGTAGTTTGCTTGCTTACTATGAATTTTATTATTTTAATGTATGCATTTTGATTGTGCTGCAACCCTGAGGCTATTTTTTTTGGGGGGGGTGAAGGATTTTGTTTTAGAAATCTAGGAGAAAATTATGCCTAGATTGATTTTTCAGCATCATGTCCTTTAATAATACCACATGAGTCCTTCAGGTTAATCATGCAGCAACTGCTTGCAGAACCCGTTATAGCTCTTATAAAAGCAAAAGGGGCTATAGGAATCCGTTGAGTGTCAGTTCTAGCCAACAGAGAATATTTACCTTATAAAGCCTCCCACAGAAGCCCCACTCAATTCAAGAATGCTCATCTTCTGAGCACCTACCATGTGCTCAGGAATTGTGCTAAATTCTGATGATACAAACACCAAAAATGAAAAATTGACAGAGTCTCTTCCCTGAAGGAGTTTGCATTCTACTGGTGACAAAGAATACTTACATAGATAAGTATATACAGAGTAAATACCAAATAACTTCAGGTAGCCTAGATAGCACAGATGAGTGATAAACACTGTCTCACTGCCCCTTAGCAAGGAATGACCAACAACCAGTACCTACTCTTGGAAAGAAAGCAGCAATGTCCTATTCAAAGCAACCAGCTTCATCTTCTTCAAGAAAAGAACATGACATTTGTTATTTTCATTTAAATGCAACCTGTCCCTTCCCTTTTATTTTCTGTGTGACACCATTTCATATTCCAGTTGTTTTTAACATGAATTGTTTCTCCTCTTCCATCTCAGATGTGGATTCAGGGGGAATGAAGCTCATATGGATAAGAATGAAGGGCCTAGGAGTGGTAGTAGAGGAGACAACTTTTGCCTGGGAAGGCGTTGGACCTAGAATCACAGGGATTCTTATAGGTGAGGCCTTGCTAGCCATAGGAAAGTAGATTGTTGACCTCTACTCTGTATGAGCTGCTCTGAGCTCAGCCCAAGATTCACTTCTAAAGCTGATTGGATTATCTCTCTCACACATACACACACACACACATCAATAAGGCTGGGGGATTGTGTTGTTAAGCAAAATTGTCTCATTAGCATGGCTTTTGTTTTTTTTGAGTGGAAGTACTTTTAGCTGTTAAGTGCTAAGCCCCAAGCCCAGGGCCCTGTCAGGTGTGAAACCTGTGTGGGTGTGGATTGGTGACTTAGGAGGGGCCAGCTCGGGAACCAATGGTCTGTGGTCGTTGAGGCGGGGCTTGAGAACGCCAGAAGCTCGGCTGCGAGGAGGGGTGAGCCGG
>CM053623.1:296746027-296801910 GCA_028646595.1 Phalanger gymnotis | reverse complement strand
GGTGGGGCCTAAATAAATTTCTTGTTGTTTTCTCCTTAGAGAATCTCTCATACCTTGAGATTTCGGACCATTCAAATATATACATGATTATATTTGAGATCATAAATTTGGCCTTCCTACTACAGGGATGGACATAAGTTTCTGACCCAGGGCAAGCTCAGAGGCCAAGGCTTTATAATCAGAGAGGCTAGTCCTGGAAACCAGATAGTGAGAAGCCGTTAGAACTTCCACATTGTCTCTTTGTTAAGTCTAGGGCCATGGATTGTGAGGTGAACAGCATTTCAAAAGACTACAAAAGAGACCTGTCTATCTAATATTGATCTTGATATACATTTTCTTGGTCCAGACTTAGGATGTCATTGTTGTAGGGAAATCCCAGTGAGGTGATATTCTCTACCAATCCATCTATTTTGCCCCTTGTAAGTTTTAGCAAATTGCCTTAAACCATGAGAGTGTCTCAACTAACTAGCTTGTATCAAATACGAGTCTTGAACTCACATCTTTATTCACTCTTTCTCAAAGTGTAGCCTGGGGAACTCTGGGGATCCCTGAGGCCCTTTAAGAGGGTCAAAGAGGTCAAAATTATTTTATAATTATACTTAGACATTTACATTTCTATTATGATAAATAACTAGATATAAGCCACATAAATGAGCTCTTTGGGTGTCTCTGATAACTTTTGTGTAAAGGGGTGCTGAGGCCAAGAAGTTTGAAAGTTAAGCTATGTGTCCTCACTTAGTTTTAACTCCATAGAATAAGATGCCTGGGTACTGGGTACCTGTTTCTGTCTTTTCCTCATTCTATTGTAAGCTCCTTGAGGGCAGGGATTTTTTTAAGTCTTGTTTCTATTTCCATTAGCACCATTCCTGGCCCATAGCAGGTGCTTAATAAATGTTTATTGAATTGAATTTGATGTACGTGAACTTTCAGGATTTCAATTAATCAACCAGTTAATGGATCCATGGTCTTTTCTGCAGTCTGAGCTGGCACTAGTTGTGACCCATCTACACCCCCTACCTTATACAACTTTCTATTCGCGCCTTCCTGAAAATTCTCCATAGAAGAACAACCAAATGCACATTTTTCTGGTACTTTTAGCATTTCCATAGAGACCAGTGTAATGCTCAGCCTATCTGGTATCCTTTGTAAGAGGAGGACTGTTACATTACTACTCTGTTTTATTTTCCTTTTACGTGTGTCCTTGACGAGTACATGTTCATTCATATACATGTAGAAGCACATGAAACATCAGACATGAAATTAATCACAACACATAAAGCTTTTCCAGCCCTTAAGTCTCTTTTCTAATCCTAGTTGTTTAATTGATCATAAAAGTAAGTAACATTAGAAAAACTGGGATTTTAAATGATTTAGCGATAATGTGGTATATGTGGCCTATACCACCCTAAATGTGACTTAACGTGCCCATGTGGAAAGAGCACTGGATTTAGTCAAAGAGCCTGATGTCAAGTTCTGACTGTCACTTCATCTCTTGGCCTCGGTTTCTTCATCTCTACCATGAGGGGGTCTGACTAGATAATCTCTAAGTTCCATTTTCAGCCTCAAATTAATGATCTTGTGACTGCCTTACCACAGCATGGCACATAGCTAAAGGTGTTCATAATAAAGTTGAGAACTTCTGCCTTCTAATTTCTTACAATGATTACTGAGAAATAATGGGTACAGAATTATGCCATCTTGGAGTTGGAAGGGACCTTAGAGACCATCTAGTAAAGCTACCTCATATTACTGGTGAGAAAATGGACTTATTATAAGTAAACTGTCTGTATTGGATATAATTGAGTAATAATGCCCCTCTCTCCCTCTGTTTCCTTCAGTTCTTCCTTCCTCTGTCTCTGTATCTCTTTCTACCTCTCTTTCCCCCTCTTTTCTTCCCTTTTCTTCTCTCTGTCTCTCTTCCTCTCCTTTCTTTTTCCTTCCTTCCTTCCTTTCTTCTTTCTTTTTTCTTTGACTCTTTCTTTCTTTGATCCTTCCTTCCTTCTTTCCTTCCTTCCTTCCTTCTTTCCTTCCTTCCTTCCTTCCTTCCTTCCTTCCTTCCTTCCTTCCTTCCTTCCTTCCTTCCTTCCTTCCTTCCTCTCTCTCTCTCTTTCTCTCTCTCTCTCCCTCTTTTTCTTCCTCTATTTGTCTCTTTCTCAGACATACACACACACTTTCTCCTCCTAGCCTCTCCCTCACCATGGCAGTGGTATTTCATAATAAAACTGATGAATAGTACAGGCTATAAATGCCTTGTGGCTTTTGGAAATCCATTATACTTTAATCAGCCTTCAGGCCCTGGAGAGCTGAAGATAGGAAACCACTCTGGTTAAATCCACTTGCTAACTTGTAGAAACTCATATTTCATCATGTGTCTATTGAGTCATCCTTTAGAAATAAGGATCCATTTTGTCAGGCAAATAAATTTAAATTCTAGATACTGGCTTATGACTGATTCCTCAAAGCCATCATCTATTCCCAATTCAAGCTGTCCTTTTCAGTTAAAAAATGTAGCAGTGTTGCTGTAAGAAACCCATTGATTATAGGGTATAACACCACCGTTAACGTTTGGTGGTTTGTTAGAACAGGGAACACCCTCAGCTTTGCTTTGAGCTATTAATTAACCAACCAGTCATTAACTGCTGCTAACAATTGATTTAGAGGGAATTATTGCTTAAATAGCAGGAGGTATTTAAGAGGAAAATAAATTAAAACAAAGAACTGCTGGATCCTGGGGAAAAAAATAGGACTCCTTGAAATATAGAGAATTGCAGCGAGTACTCTGTAATTACCAAGTGATAAACAGTCATTGGGAAGTATATTTCTTTATTTCTTTCTCTGACAATGACATTATGGCTCATAGGCAAAGGCTCCACCGTCTTGACTAATTGAATGATCCAAAATGAATGTTGTTATTAAAAGCATAACTGAGGGAACTAATTGTCTACTTAGTGCCTCTACTTCCACATTACAAAGATCCATGACTTACTTGGTGTGGGTCCTCCTCCTATAGATGCTGATTATAGCAGCCTCCATGCCCAAGTATGGTACATGGTGTTTCAAGAATTACTTCGGCCTAAAAAATCCCCTTGCAAGCTGACCTTCCGGTGATTATACTCTGAAAATTTAACGAACAGTGTCCTGGATGACACCGAGATGTGCTCTGTATCTTTCAAGTTTGGTGGGAGATACATGACCTTTGAGAATCTAGAGTCATTTCTATAGAATAGTAAAACATCAGAGGAAGGCTGCAGCGAGAGTCTATTTAATGCTCTAATAGATGCGTTCTGGGTCCTATTGTCTTCTTTCTCTAGATTTTTTCTTGGTGATCCTATCAGCTTACATACATCATCTCTATATTAATAACTTCTAAATTGGTGTATCAATCCCACATCTCTCTCCAACATTTCAATACCATGTTACCAACTGTCCACTTTACATCTCCACCTTGATATCACATAGGTTTATAGGTTAAGATTGAGAACAATCTTAACACCGTCTAGGCAGAGTTCATTCTAAACCCACCCAAAGTCATTCCATTTTCTACTATATACTTTCCTCCTAAAGTCCCCGTTTCTGTATTTAGTCACCCATATTTGTAACCATGGAGTCATCCTATACTTCTCATTTGCATTTATCCTCTTTCTGTGGCTAAACTTTATCAACGCCATTTCTTTAACATTTCTATATCTTTCTCCTCTCTACTCACATTATATCCAAACCCTCAGGTTCCAGGCCTTTTTCACCTTGCCTAGATAACTGTAGTGGTCTCTTAATTGCTTTCCTTAAGTATAGGCACTCCCTTCTCAAATCCCTCCTCCACGCAGCTGCCAGATTGTTATTCCTAAAGAGTAAATCTGACCATGTAATTCCTCTACTTCATAAACTTCAGTGGTTCCCTATTAACTTTATGCTAAAATACAAACTCCTCTGTTTGGTGCTTAATGATCCTTAGAATCTGGCTTTGGCCTATTTTTCAGGCTGGTTGCATAATATTCCCTTTGACACACTCTATGTTTCAGCCAAACTCGCCTATTTGCTACATGCTTTCTCCTGCCTATATAACTTTGCAGAATCTGTCCTCCACACCTGGAAGGCTCTCTCTATGTTCACTTCTTGAAACCCCTAGGTCTTTGCAAATGTCATCTCTTTCAAGAGGTCTTTCCTGATTCCATTAGATTATAAGCTCTTCTAGAGCAGGGGCCATCTTTCTTTTTTGTATTTATATCCCCAGCACAGCACATAGTAGGTCCTTAATAAATATTTATTTATCTATTCCTCCAGTTATTAGTGCTTCCAATCACTGTGTATTTCTTTTGTATATATCCTATATTTACTTTTTTATTGACATAGCAACCTCCTAATAAAGATGAAAGCTCTACTTGAGAATAGAACATGTCCCACTTTTATCTTTGGATTTCCAGTGACTGGCATGTAGTAGATGAGTAATAAAAGTGTGTTAGTTGTTTGATAGGTTAATCTGGGAATCTCATAGAAGCTGGCACACAATCTTGTTGCTTAGGAAATTTTCTGTTAACTAGATTTGTTATCAGTTCTTATTTACTCCTGGAAGGTATGTTCTTTCATCCTCTATTTTTTAATGATATATATATATATACATATATATATATCTCCATTTGTATTTAGATTTAATATCCACTTAAATCCAGTAGAAGCAATGTGGTAGCACAGTGGTATCAAACTCAAATTAAAAACGAGAGCCATTTAACCACAATAAAGATGCCTGAGAGCTGCATATTGACTAAAAATGCATGTTTACAAATTATTATTACATTAAAATTAAAATTAGTTAGGAATTCCATTTTCATCTGGTTCAGGTTGCACTCAGGAGTGGGGTGCACCACGTATTTGATACCTTTGACATATAGGATAGCAGGCCTCAGAGTCAGGAAGTGCTAGTTTAAGTCCAATCTGACCAGATTGGACATGTGGCTTTGGGCTAATCACCAAACTTGACAGTGCTCTAGGCAATTCTCTAAGATTGCAGTGGTAAAAAGGTGCTGGCCTGCATTGGTACAGGACATTCCTCACCAGCACTTTCTTATACATATCATCATAAATCCAATCCATCCTATCCATTTGGAACTTACTGTGGTATATGATATAAGATGCTCATCTCATTTTTGGAAGCCAAACTGCTTTCCAACTTTCCTAGTAGTTCTTGTCAATTAAAATATTCTTCCCCAAGTAGTTTATATTTGGGGGCTTACAAACACTGGGCAATTTATTTCAATTGTCTCTGAATGGAAATGACTATCTAGATGCCAAGTCATCGATGAGGAGGAATCACGCCAGACCATAGTTTGTACTGAGAATGTATTTAAGCTGTAGGATACAGGAACATTCAAGTTGTCATATACTAGAAGCTAATAACGAACTGGGCATGGAAAGAGACTTGAAATTGTGGTCAATAACACCTAAGGAATGATCTCTAGGAGGATGGTATGGGTGACATTTAGGAAGGGACAATGGAGGCAGAATTAGTGAGGCAAAGGTTAAAACATAAATAGAAGGGTGAGAAATTGAATAAATCACCCCAACCCATTTTAAATAAATAATAAGATGCCCTGATGCCTCAATGATATTAGAACAAATGTCAATCAACAAATCAATATCAATCTCAATTTTTAGTTTCAATTACTCATTCAATTAGAGGCTTTAGACTGAGTTTTTCAAATCCATGGAATTGTAGTGATGTTGCACAGGAATTATGTTTAGATTGGCCAAGGAAACTTAATCGCCCCCTACTGTCATGGCTACATTAAGTTAGTTTAGAACTAAAATTATTCCAAAGATTGCAGTGAGTGACATTTCAACAAGGGACCCTGAGGGGGAACTATGTAAAGATGCTTCTTCTTTGGCTTTGGACATGGGCTCTACCGCTCCCATTCCTCTTTCAGCTGGTTAAAGACCAAGCTTTGAATGGCCTGGAGGATTCTGTACCTCTTATCTTCCCATTTTTGTGCCAGAATCAACTAACGACATTGTTTACTTTGTGACCTAAGGATGTACTGGGTTCATATTCATGATTCCTGAAAGAGACCATCAGAGAAGCTGTATCATACCTTAAGCTAACTTCTGGAGTACCTCAAGAAGGGGAGAAAAGACTTCTAACGACCAGAGCTGTGAGTTGCCCTTTTGCTATATGTTCTCTGCTTTTTCTGTGTCCTACATATACTTTTTGGAGAAGCATTTTTCATGCCAAATTTTCTTACTGTACCAACTTAGAATAGATATACTTCATCATATTAAAGCCTTTGTTTTTAGATGCTCCCAATTTTAATTCCCTCAACTGATAATCATATCAGAAAGCACACCAGTGGGGGCTTGTGAACAATAGCATCAGAAAAGATACCACTAATCCCAAAGGGGTGCCTCAGGATAAAAACTTCAGAGCAAAAAAATTCAAAAATACACACATATATGTGTGTGTGTGAATGTGTATGCGTGTGCATCTAGCTCCTTTCCTGTCAAGATGCAAATGTAAGTTATATGTATGCATGCACGAATGTATGTATATATGTGTATGTATGTATATAGGTATGTATGTAGGTATGTATACCTTAATAGGAAAGGAACTCAGGATATATTATGAAGCATTCCTTTAAGTTCCTTTTCTCCTATAATTTAGGAAAAGAGTAGAACGTAACTGTGTATATGTATGTATATATGTATGTTTTATATTGTTGTGTGATTTTAAAATATATAAGCAACACATCTGTTCACATGTATATTTTAATAGTATGTTTTCATATGCACACATGTGTATATATACATATATATACATTTATATGTGCATAACCTATATATTTAAAACTACATCATTAAAAAGTAGGAGAGAAACAGATCAGAACCTTTTTTCAGTTATGACCAGGGGCCAAATTCTTAACCAAATATAAGTCAGAGGTGATTATAAAAGGAAAAACCAGTTAAATTAAATTATATGAAATAAAAAGGGTTTCATGAATAAAATTAATACCACAAGGAAAAGAAGGAAAGTAGTTTACCAGGAAAATATTTATATGAAACATCTTTAGTGTGATATAGTTTCCAATATATCTAGGCAACTAATAGCAATACTTAAAACCAAAAGCCATTTCTCCAATAGAATTGGGATTTAAAGATGTGAACAAACAATTCTCAAAACATGAATTGCAAACAATTAACAATCATAAGGAATAATGCTGCAAATCACTAATAGTAGAAATTCAAATCAAAACAGCTCTATTTCACTTTACACCTAACAAATTGCCAAAGATGACAAAAGATGGGAATAGTCAGTATTGGAAGGGTTATAGGAAGAAGGACACACTAATGCAATGTTGGTGGAACTATGAATTGGTCTAACCATTCTGAAAAACGATTTGCAAATAATACAGTGACTAAAATGTTAATCCCCTTTAACATAGCTTCCAATTTTAGATATATATACCTGATGGAAATCTATTTTAAAAAAAAAGACTATATACAACAAAATATTTATAGAACACTTTCTATAGTGGCAAATAAATATACTCATCGAATGGGTCATGGCTAAACAAATTGAGATACATGAATGGAATAAAATATTGCTCTGTTGAAAGAATTAATGAATATGATGAATACAAAGATGCATGGGAAGACATGTATGAACTTATGGAAAGTGAAGTAAGCACCAAGAGGAAAACAGTATGTACAATGACTACTATAAATGGAAAGAAAACCAACAAAACAATCAAAACTGAATGCTGTGAAACAATGAATAAGCTTAGCTAGAAGGAAACAAGATGAGACATTATACCACTCCATGTCTTGGAAGAAACGTGGTACTGTGAATATGGAACACTGAGTCTTGTTCTCAAAATTTTTCCAGATTTTCATTAATTTTATTAAACTTTTTTCCCTGTTATTATATAAAGTCTTTGTTATAAGGGATGACTCACTGGGAGTGGAAGGTTTAGGCATACATTGGGAAATGCAGGTGAAGTAAAAACTAAAAATAGTAATAATTTTTAAAAACAAAAAGAAAATGTATCATTTTTTTTTGCAAAGAAGTATGCACATAGTTTGCTCTACAGGGACGGGTAAGACAAAATAACTAGAAAGTATAAAAAGAATGAACGCTACTTAGAAGGGATGACTGGAATAAGCAGGTAGAAAGATGGGCTTTAAACATAAAGTAGTCGTATAACATGATTACTTACTATATATAACATGCTACAAAAGTATTAGATTTATGTCCAACTAAAAGTGATATTTATGAATAAACTAATTTAATGATCATGAAATCCTTTGTTTCTTAGAAAAGTTTTTAGCTATTATGTTTAATTTTCTCTTCGATGTGAAGTGACCTCTTCGACGTCTCTGCTGAGGGAAAATTAGAGTATTGTTTCAGTCCAGATTCTATTTCTCCTAACAAGTTGGTCTAACAACTCAACTAGAGGATTTTGGAAGAGTTGTTTCCTGCTTGTCAAGATAGAATCAATTTCATGTGTCTGTGTCTGTGTGTGTGTGTGTGTGTGTGCGTGCGTGTGTGTGTGATGCTATTTGGCATTTGCTATGTCTGGCACCTTCCAATTGCTTTTTTCTAGGAAAATATTCACAATATCAAGATAGAAAAACTTCTTCATAGTCTGAGAACTGTTGGCCTTTCTCCTTCATTCAATCGTATTGTTCATCATTTTAACCATTCTCCTCCTATGCCCGCCTATGAATTTGAATCACTGGGTGTCAAAGCATGTGTTGATTTAATTTACATGGAAACTTTTCTCTACCTTTTCATCCTCTGCAGTATATGTTGGTACATAGGCTACAACTATTTTCACAGTGACATTTTTGTTTATACTCAAGGGTATATTGGAGCCAGCTCTAATCGGCTTGTAAGAGCCTATTTTAAAATTTATAGTGTGAGAATTTACACATTGGAAATAGGTGACAGCTACCAATTAAAGCTAGATTTATTATTTTGTTGATTGTCTAGAGTCTAGACTTTAAAAAGTGTTAATGAATGCAGATTAGATTTAAAAGTATGTGTGCATATATTCCTCCCCCTCTCCCTCCAGAGTCCAGCTGACAAACATTTACTAACATATTTGTATGTTGCAATAGAACTCAGAGGAAGGAACTTATTAAATACCTACTATGTGCCAAATAATGTGCTTAGCACTTTTACAACTATTACCTCATTTAATCCTCACTGCAACTTGAGAAGTAGGTTCTATTATTCTTCCCATTTTTACATACAGATGAGGAAACTGAGGCAGACAGAAATTAAGTGACTTTCTGAGTTTCTGAGATCAGATTTGAACTCAAGTCTTCTTGACTCCAAGGCAAGTGCTCTATCCCATGTGCCATATAGCTGACTAAGTACGGTTTAAGGCTCAGGGAATAAAATCATTATCAGACTGGAGGCCAGTGATGATGATGATGATGATAATGATGATGATGATGATGATGATAATGATTAATGGAACTTATGTGCAGCTTTAAAGTTTGCAAAATGCTTTACATCCAATGTCCATTTGAGTCTCACAACACTTCTGCTGATACTTAACGTTAGCACTTTGATAGAAGATGACCAATTGTCCCACTAAATGGTGTATGTCATGGTCTCTTTAGGCACCATAAAAATCAACTCCACTGACCCCTTTATTTCCCATCACAAGAACCTCTGAGCCGTTCTTCCACTTTATCAAGAGCTTCTTCTTGTCTCCCACCTTAATTTATACTGTGAATTTCAAGATTAATGCAATTCATTTCTTCTGGTAGAATCAGCCCCTATACACAAATCTTAAAGCGAGTAGATCACCTGCTAAGTATATCCCTTTCAGATGGTCTAAAAACTGTGGTTCTTAGTAACTCATGTCCCCAATTCTACCAAGTGGTCACATAGAACTGAAAGCCATTTAAATATTGTTGTTGCTGTTGTTTTCCTATGGGTTGCCATGACCAAAGAATTCATGACCAAGTAACCAAGTGATAGTTTCTCCACTTAAAACTTACCAGCTGAGCCCAGAAAGAAGACATAGTTAGTTGCTGGCAAAATAATTGCAATTTTGGTCTGGAGTGAAGAATTGCCCAATGGAAAAGAAATTTGTCCCAATGCATGAAATTTCGAGTACCCAATGGTTGTGTTCCTCTCAGTAAGAAGGCATGAGTGTTGTCGTTGTTTTTTATGAGGGAAGGAGGTAGGATTTGAGCTATGGCATGTTGGAGCTAATGAACAGATGGTGAGAATGGAGGCAGGAGCAAGCTCCTATGAGAGAAGATCATGATTGTAACCTGGAGATCCTCAGGCACAGGCTGGGGCTAGCTGGTGGGATTTGAGCTCTGCCTCAATCTAGGGGTATAGAATAAGGCCTGGCCCTAAGCCAATGAGACAGTCCCCCTCGCCCCCACCAATTTGTGGCGTGTTGGATGGAAAATAACTTTCAGTCAGACTGTGCCAGCAGTCACTGAGGGGTGAGGGAATTGAGGGGATTAGAATAGCAAGTGGTAGTGAGAAACGAGAGAACCATACTTACTCCATCTTGTGATTCAGTTCTGTAACAAATTGTTCTCATCTGACGATTTTGCCTGGGGAAGACTTCACATTCGTAGGGTAGATATCAACTTAATTCCGCTGACTAGTCTGAGACCTGCTCATTGCCCTCAACCTGATTTAGCCCATCTGAGTAATTGAACTAAATATATATGTTGGTATATATATATATATATATATACATATATATGTATATGTATACATGTGTGTATGCACATATACACACATATGTGCATGTGTATATATATACACACACACACATACACATGCATACGTGTCTGGGTCTGGGTCTGTGTCTGCATATGTACATATATCCAGCACTAGTCTCTCATATGAGCTACAAACCAGTGGCTTTTGGACATTTTGAAATGGATCTCCCATAGGCATCTACAACTCAATGTATCTAAAACAGAATTCATTCTTTCACCATAACCCACCTCCTATTGTGAATTTTCCTGTAGCGAAATTTATCTATCTCCTGTTATTTTCCTAATAAATTTCATCCTATGTGTTTTATTTTATATTTTTGTCTGTTTTCTATAAAAATAACTACTCCCCCCCCCCCACCACACATACATACAGACACACACACCATCACAGTCAGACTTTTTGGATAAGTGGGAAGTTCTTCTTCAGATAAGACCCTTTTCATGGGCTGATCTCCTTGCCTGGAATGCTCTCCCACCTTGTTTCTGTCTCCTAGCCTCCTTTAAGTCTCAAACCAAATACCACTTTGGGAAACAAACCCTTTCTAGTCCCTTTTAATGCTAATACCCTTGCTCTGAGACTACCTCCAATTTATCCTGTATGGATATTTCTACATAATGGTTTGCATGTTATCATCTGCATTAAATTGTAAGGTCCTGGAAGGCAAGGATTATTTGATGCCTGTCTTTGTATCTCCAGGGCTAGAAAAGTACTTGGAACATAAATAAATAAGCTTTTAATAAATTCTTGTTGACCAGGTGACTTGACAACTTTTCTGGATAGAGGGTGTTCGTGTCTGTATAAATAGAAAGCTACCAAAGTGCCCTCCAGTGTGGAGGCGGGTGGGACTGGGTAGCTTTCAGTAGAAGCCTTGTGGTCTCCTGGTGCCTTTGTTTCAGCACGTAGTCTGTATCCCTTCTCCCAAAATGAGAGTAATTTTCATTCCTCTTGCCTTGGTTGAGGTCTATGGTATTTACCTCAGGCATAAAAATTGTTAGCTCTGGCTCTGATTTTCTGCCTATGCTGGAAGTATCTCCAGAGTGGCAAAACTTATCAGAGTTTGCCCTTTTCTGGCATGATTTCTAAAGATCTCAGGTCACTTCTCTGCTACTATAAGACAGAATGGCCTTAAGGACCTAAGATTTCAAAAGGTCATCCCAAAATGAAAGGAATCACCGGAGTGTTTCTTCTGAGATATGCCAAGAGTATTTCAACTAACGGATCCCAACCAAGCTGTCAGAATAGCTCATTACCTGAATTAGGTGAAGTTTTGATGACTTCATTGCTGATTGTCTAGTTCCCTTTGAGGGTCCCACATCTCTCCAACCCCTTCCCCTCAGTGCAAGTCAAGAGTGCCTCCTGATGATTCTTTTTATGATAGAAATTATTATGACATCTATATATAGCTATCTGATTCTATAGACTACTTTATGTATGTTAGCTCACAATTGTGTAAGATACACAACACACACATATACATTATTATTATTATTATTCCCAATTTATAGATTAAGCAATCGAGGCTTAGAGATGAAGTACCTTGTCTATGATCACACATCCAGTAGAGCTAAGGCAGGATTCCCTGTGTTTTCATATTGGTGTTCAAAGGACTACTTTGAGTTGATGCAAACCAGATAGACTATCTTAGAAAGAACTTGAACCTAGAGTTATTGGGATGAGTTATTTTCCCTTTGTACCCAAGTCAACATTAGGAATTTCCCAGTTGACAATTCTCCTAAAATGTCTTTCTCCCTGAATCAATAAGTAATTTGTCTGTTGTAGAATTCTAGTCATAGATTATACCACTGTTGTTTGGGGGCAGAAGGGTTACTTTCTGCTGCTGTTGCTAATTGGCCCAGACCTGATTAATGTTTTAATTTAATATAATGATAATAATGATAACAGTTATAGAAATTACAATAGCTAGCATTCACATACCATTGCAAGGTTTGCAAAGTGCTTTACAAATATGATCTCATTTGAACTTCATCACAATAATTAATAATGGCTAATGCTACAGCTTTGTTCCTGGGGCTACCTTCCTCGTCTCACGAGCCATACACTGCACCAGGTGAGCATCCAGTAGCCCACGTTAGCAGGCATCTCACTCCCTCTACTTCCTCATTGCAGTTTTGGTGAACCCTGTCAGTTGCTTTGGGATTTTCAAGAGGGTCTTATAATAATTAGTGTTGTGTCACCATCAGGATATAGAATGGCTGCCCTGCAGGGAATTATATTGTTACTTTACATCAGAAAAATAACTCTATTTGACTTGTTATAGAATTATAAGCTATTTCTCTTTACTCAACTTTTTTCTTCCTTTTTAGGGGAAAGAACATGCTGCTGTGATAGAATTGCCTTTTAATCGCTTATCAAACTTAACCTTGACTCAAGCAGAGAAAATGTCTATAAACAATGATGAAAGAAGTTAGTATTTTATAACCTAAAAGAATAGTATCATTTATAGTTTATCAGCTATGTAAGTTATCCAGAAAAAATAAAAATCCACCTCATAATAGCAAAGTTCTCATCTTTATAACTTGGCAGATGAATGAGGCTTATTTTTCTTTTAAGATTTAAAAGTGTTCTGAACTAAAAAAAAATTTAAGACAAAATTTTGAACTTACCTGAAAATAATCCTAATGTGGTTCAATGAACTTAGTAACCTCTCTATCATGATAAAAATTTGGTGGGTTTTTTGGTTCGTTTGCTTTGATTATTAGATATTATGGTGTCTAATTGAAAAATTAATTAAAATATGGAGTCTAGCCAACAATGGCTAATTTTATATATAATTTTAAGTGTTTTACCTTCCTTATCTTATTAGATCCTCACAAGAACTACATGGGGTTGGTGTTATTTATTATAGCCATTTACAGATGAAGAAACTGAGGGACATAAAGGTTTAATGATTTGCTCAAGCTCACAGAGTTAGTAAGTGTCTGAGGTAGGATTCAAACCTGTCTCCCTGTCACGAAATCCTTTGTTCTACCTACTGCTCCACCTAACAATATCATATGCTGGAATACTTTATAGTTACAAAATCGAGCACAAATAGAGTCTATTTGCCTTCTACAGTAGTTTAATATACTTATTTGCTATCAGTCATTTGGATTTTAAATTCGATATGTGTATGTCTCCACCTTGACCAAGTATTGGTAAAGTGTAAGATTATGTAGTTCATAAATACATTTTAATAATGATAATTATAAGGGATCAGTATAGAAACAAAGATGTTTATTTTTTAATTTTTATTTTTTTTTTAAAATTATGAAAGTGTGGCAGGCAGAGCCAAGACGGCTGCCTGAAAACAGGGACTCACTTAAGCTCTCCCCCAAATGTCTCCAAACACCTGTAAACAATGACTCTAAACAAATTCTTGAGCTACAGGACACACAAAATAAGAGAGAGAAACAGGCCTCCATCCCAAGATGGTCTGTATGGTCACTGGGAAGGTTTTATTGCACCATGCTGGGAAAGGAGAGTAACATGGGCTGCGCCAGGACAGACCAGGCATGGAGTAGACTGGGCAGAGCAAGCCTCAGGGCCCTGAATCACCAAACTATGGCAGTTCCCAGACTTCTTAACCCAAGAATGCCAAAGACCACAGAGCAGGTCAGTGGGGAAACTGCTGGATCTGGGTGAGAGAAGTGCGTGGTCCGGCCCCAGCCCTGGGGGCAGCATGAGTGTCATGGGAGCAGCAGATAGCTCTCGTGGCTTCTTCCAGAAGCTGAAGCTGCTTCCAGAGCCCCTGGACCACACAGTGGGAGGAATCAAGCAGCTGATCAGAGTGGGAGTGCAGGGATTGCTTTTTTGGCACTAAGGTAAGGTTCTCTTGCCTTGTCCTGCTTGGATCTGGGTCGTGATCCTGGTTGGCAGTTCTTGGGGGAGGAGGAGTGCTGTTGTGGCAGAGCTTGTGGTGACTGTGGAGAGGGAGTCCTCCTGGTAGTTGCAGGGCAGAAAGGAGTGCTTGCACTCATAGACCTGAGCACAGGCTGAGAGAGGAGAATCATACCACCTCAGAATAGAAGTAGATCTTAAAACAGCAGTGCAAAACCCCTGAAGCTTGGGACAAAGCACTCTCCATTGTGAAAGCAGTCATACTCTGAAAAAAGGCTCAAAAGTCAAGTAATTGACTGGCAAGATGAGCAAGCAGCATAAAAGGACTCAGACTCAGACTATAGAATCTTTTTTTGGTGACAAAGAAGATCAAAGCACACAGCCAGATGAAGTGAACAAAGTCAAAGGGCCTACATCAAAAGCCTTCAAGAAAAATAGAACTGGTCTCAGGCCATGGAAGAACTCAAAAAGGATTTGGAAAAGCAAATAAGAGAAGTAGAGGGAAAATTGGGAAGAGAAATTAGAGTGATGCAAGGAAATCATGAAAAAGAAACCAACAACTTGCTAAAGGAGACCCAAAAAACACTGAAGAAAATAACACCTTAAAAATAAGCTAACCCAAAGGGCAAAAGAGCTCCAAAAAGCCAATGAGGAGAAGAATGCCTTAAAAGGCAGAATTAGCCAAATGGAAAAGGAGGTCCAAAAGACCACTGAAGAAAATACCACCTTAAAAATTATAATGGAGCAAGTAGAAGCTAGTGAGTTTATGAGAAATCAATATATTGTAAAACAGAACCAAAAGAATGAAAAAATGAAAGACAATGTGAAATATCTCATTGGAAAGACCACTGACATGGAGAATAGATCTATGAGAGATAATTTAAAAATTATTGGACTACCTGAAAGCCATTATCAAAAAAAAAAAGAACCTAGACATCATCTTTCAAGAAATCATCAAAGAAAACTACCCTGATATTCTAGAGCCAGAGGGTAAAATAGAAATGGAAAAAATCCACCAATCCCCTCCTGAAAAAGATCCCCCCCGCAAAAAAAAAACAAAACAAAAAAAAAAAACTACTAGGAATATTGTAGCCAAATTCCAGAGTTCCCAGGTCAAAGAGAAAGTATTTGCAAACAGTCAGAAAGAAACAATTTGAGTATTGTGGAAACACAATCAGGATACCACAAGATCTAGCAGCTTCTACATTAAGGGACTGAAGGGCTTAGAATATAATATTCCAGAGATCCAAGGAACTACGATTAAAACCAATAATCACCTACCCAGAAAAACCAAGTATAATACTCCAAGGCAAAATATGGATTTTCAATAAAAATAGAGGACTTTCAAGCATTCTCGATGAAAAGACCAGAGCTGAATGGAAAATTTGACTTTCAAACACAAGAATCAAGAGAAGCATGAAAAGGTAAACAGGAAAGAGAAATCCTAAGGGATTTACTGAAGTTGAACTGTTTTGTTTATGTTCCTACATACAAAGATGATATTTGTAACTCATAAGACCTTTCTCAGTATTAGGATAGTTGAAGGGAATATGCATGTATATAAACAGAAGGGACAGGATGAATTGAATATAAAGGGATGATATCTAAAAAAAAATAAAATTAAGGTGTGAGAGAGGAATATATTGGGAGAAAGAGAAAGGAAGAGATAGGATAGAGTAAATTATCTCACGCAAAAGTGGCAAGAAAAAGCAGTTATAATGGAAGGGAAGAGGTGGCAGGTGAAAGGGAATGAGTGAATCTTGCTGTCATTGGATTTGACTTAAGGAGGGAATAACACACTCAATTGTGTATCTCACCCTACACGAATATAGCAGGGAAGGGGATAAGAGAGGGGAATGATAGAAGGGAGGGCAGATTGGGGGAGGAGGTAGGCAAGAGCAAATACCTTTGAAAAGGGACAGGGTCAAGGGAGAAAACTGAATAAAGGGGGACAGGATAGGATGGAGGGAAAAATACTCTTTCACAATATGACTATTGTGGAAGTGTTTTGCCTAATGATACGTGTGTGGTCTATGTTGAATTGCTTGCCTTCTTAGGGAAAGTGGGTGGGGAGGGAAGAGGGGAGAGAATTTGGAACTCAAAGATCTGAAAACAAATGCTCAAAAAAAGTTGTTTTTACCTGAAACTGGGAAATAATATACATAGGCAATGGAGTATAGAAATCTATCTTGCCCTACAAGAAAGTAAAGGGAAAGGGGATAAGATGGAGAGAGTGGGGTGACAGAAGGAAGGGCAGACTGGGGAAAGGGGCAATCAGAATATATGCCATCTTGGGGTGAGGAGAAGGGTAGAAATGGGGAGAAAAATTGAACCTCAAAATCTTGCAGAAATCAATGTTCAAAATTAAAAATATTAAACAATAAAAAAATAAATTAAAAAATTATGGAATAAAACAAGCACCTCCATAGCATAGCATAATTTTTAAAAATATGATTGCACGTGAAATTGCAAATCTATTTTGTACATCTTAGAGGTCATCTAAAAAATTCCCTTCATTGCAAATGGCAAAACTAAATCGAAGGGAAGTTAAGTGATATCCTAGCAATGTTCATATATCTGCTCAGCTTTTAAGATGGGTTTGTATTTAGGCTTCCCTGCCTCTGAGTACAGGAATCTGTTCATTGCAACCCTGCATTTATTAGGCACTTATATGACACCATATACTGCCTTGTTCTAGAACAGTGGGAATAAAACAAAATCAAAAAAAAAACAAAAAAACCTAATGGCTTTGGAGATAGACAACCCAGACTCAGACAGAGTCAGATCTCATCTCTACCATTGTGTGACTTGGAGTAAACAGTGACATCACTGTGGGCCTCAGTGTACCAGGGCTATGCTGGTAAACGGTTAACAACCACTGAATATACCTTTAAATTTAATATGAATATTAATATTTGCTCCATTACTTTCATGAGTAGATGATCAACAAAACAATGAACCAAGCCCTGACTTATATTGTTTACTTATTTCTGATATGTAAATGCTCATTCTGGAAATTTAACAATTACTCTTTAGAGCTAGCTAGGAGGAGCTGGCTCCAGCATACCCTTGAGATGTATTTATCTATAAAATGAAGAGATTAGACCAGCCTATCTTCTAAGGGTTCTTCTAGCTCTATATCTATGATCTTATCTTTCTAACTGCATTAAAAATACCTTGAGGTCAAAGGTAGTAGTTTATAAAGGATGCTTAATAAGTATTAAGCATCTCTCTCTCTCACACACACACACACATATACACACATATGCAAACACATGCAAAACATGGTATCAAAATGGATTGCTATAACCTCATTCCATCAGTACACCAAGGACCATTAGGGACTTGGGATACATAATAACAAACTAAACTCTCCCTGCTTGAATTCTTAAAGCAAAGGCTGAAGGAACACTAATTGGACATGTCTAATTAGTAGGAACTAAGTCTTACTCAGATACAAGTTGGACTGGATGCCCTCTGAGGCCTCGTCTACTTCAGAGATCAATAATATCCAACATTAAGACTGGATCCGGATTCTCCTGTGAAATTTATAAGGTTTCCACTGGCTTAAAAAGTATGGATTTAAGCCAGGAGAGATATGCTTCCTATAGTATATTTTTCACTTCCAAAAATTATTTTTTAAATTAACTGACTGAGAAAAACTAATTTGCATAACTTCATTTGGCACCTGCAGATGGGGTCCATTGTTATTTTGTGACAATGAGTTCGTGATGCTTTTGTTTACAAGGATAACGTTCAAAGAAGGCATTTCTGTTTTGTCCCCTTTAGGAATGGATCATAACTATGAAGTGGTCTTGTGAGATCATCTGGAAGAGCTACTGTTCTCTGCATGACTGAATAGTTATCTTGGTGCCTGCTCATCCTCAGCCTTCTGAATATTTACTAACATCTGAACTACTTTTTCACTTTTCAACCAGATAGTTGGCATCATATATACAAAGCCTAATCGGAATTACTTTAAATCTCTTGTAAAGAGAGTTCAGGTTTTCTTGCTGATACAAAGGTCACTAAAACTTTATGTAATATAAACCCAGGGCAGACCAGAGGGATGATGGGGATTTTATTCAATTTTCAATTCAAGCTTTCTAAAAATTTTATTTATTTTATTTTTAATTTATGGAATAAAACAAACATTTCTGTAACTTAGTATAATAAAAACGATGATTTTACATGAAATTTCCAATCTATTATGCACAATTTGCTATTCTTTTTTAAATATATAATAAAGTTATCATGTGCATTTTTTCCATTTTCTTCCCTCCCTCCACCCAACCTAGAGGTGGCTACCATTAGACACACACACATATATGTAAAATCATTCTATATATATTTCAATTTATCAGTTCTTTCTCTGTATGCAGATAGCATCTTCCTTCATATATTCTTTGTAGTTGATTTGGGTATTTATAATAATCAAAATTGTTCTTAAAATGACGTTTCTGTTACTGTATCAATTCATAGATAGTTGAATGAAGGAATAAATAAAGCAATTTATTGAGATACTTATGCAAAGCCCTGTGTCAAGTGCTGAGGATGCAAACAGAAAAAGAAGACTGCCATTGCTTCTGAGGAGATCACATTTTAATGGTGAAGCAAGACATATGGAAGGTTTCAGCTGCGAGTCCCATGGAAAAACCTTTTGAGGAATGAGACAAGGGAAAAGTACAAGCATTTATTAAGCACCTATTATGTGCCAGGCACTGTGCTAAGTATTTCACAAGTATCTCATTTGATTTTGATCCCCGGGAGGTAGACTGATTCTTAGCTTTTGGGGGTCAAGAACCTCATTGGGAGTTTGGAGAAGCCAGTGGACCACTTCTCAAAATCATATTTTTAAATGCATAAAATAAAATGCATAGGATTGCAAAATGAATCAATAATACTTAATTCAACTTATCAATAAAAAAGCCAAGCTCACGGACCCCCTGAAGTTGGATCCCAGGTTAAGAACCTCTGTTGTAGATGGTGCATTAACTGAGCTTTGAAGGAAACCACAGATTCTCAGAAGGGGAAAGAAGGAAGAAGTACATCCCAGGCCTAAGGTGCAGCCTGTACAAATTTAAGGAGACTGGATATGGACTGTCTTGTGTGAGGACTGGACCGTAAGAACTTAAGAAGGGGGGTGATGTGCGAGAAGACTGGGAATATGGCAGCCAGATTGTGAAGTGTTCTAAATGCCAAATAGAAGAAGCTGAGTTTTTGATCCTCAAGGCATTCCAGAACCACTGGAGCCTCTTAACCTGGGGAGTGACCTGGTCACACCTGTGCTATACAGTTCAATCATTTTACCATGTTCAGAAACTGCTTGCATTTCCAGGGTTTCAAAGTTACAGATAGAGAAAAGGAAAGAATCATTCCAAGGCTTCATCTCAAACAGTATAGTTTGTGATTTAGGGAGTGGCTGGGTTTGTGTGTATGCTCACATAAGTGTGTGCATGCCCTCCCATCTGGATATTTGCTTGCCTATGCTGCTGTAACATTGCTATGCTAAAGTTGTCCACTCCAGCCCACACGGCCAAATGTAAATTTACAAAGGAGGGGAGGAGGCGCTCCTCAACCAAATATCTTTTGTGCCCTGCCGTGGCCGTGCGAAAGGCACTAACATTTCAGAATCATTAGAACAATATGAGGGGAAATGCTCTTGGAGGATTTCTTTGTGGAAAACCCACAAAACAGTCTATCCATCCTCTCCACCCCCTCACAAAATTATATGAGAGCCTATTAACAGTGCTATGAAGTTCCCCAAACTGTAAAATCCTGAATCAGTTTTTGAAACTTTGGAAATTAAATATACAGCAAAATGTTCCTTAGATGTTTGTCAAGGGACCAACCATTAAAAATTTTAATAGGTGATTTGGGAATTAATGGTGTCATGGCTTAGAACTGGCATGTCTTTATTCCCAATAAAGACCTAAGCTCTGATCTTGACTCTTAATGGTTTCTACAGTTTGTCTACAATTTATTTTTCAGTTCTATCTTCTCTGCTACTCATTATTTCCTTCCTATGTCTCTTGTTTCCCCACCTCTCTACTTTCAGTCCTGTCATACCCTCTGTAAAGAACATAATTCTTGCTTTCCGTCTCTGCCTATTGAAATCCTCATTGGACCTACCTCTTTGGTACCGCCTTCCTTGTTCTCACCAGTTAGAAATCATCTTATATTCCTTAAACCTTCTATGCTACCTAACGTAGATAGTTCTTATATAGCTGCTATATTCTAATTCTTCTGATTGCTATTGATTATACCTTTCTATTAGATTATAAACTTTCAAAGGTTGGGAAGCCAATTTTATTTCTCCCTCAATATAGTAACCCTATATTTTGCATGCAGCAGGCCCTTAATACATGCTTTCTGAATTTAATTAATCATAGTCCTGGCATATAAGAGAGTACTCATTTTCCATGATGATGTTAACTGAACACAGATTCTCATCCCTTTAGTTTCAGGAGGGAAATAAAATGAAAAACTATCTGGAACTTTCTTAAGGTTTGTTAGATGACGAGGAGCAGATGTATATGACCTATGAAAGATTCCAGCTACTCTTTCTCTTTTAATAAATGGTGCCAATTCTTGGGCCATGCTTTCTGCATGTACTTAATGTGATGTTGTTTGTCCTTCATTTTTCAAAGAGGACCAATGACATTACAGTGATGTCTTGATCTTTGAGCGAATTGGATTAAAGTGAGGCAGAGCTGGGCAAAGTCAACAGCCCCACTTTCTCTTCCAGAGTCATGGAAGTCGAGTGACAGGACAAAATCAGGACATCTCTGGCAATGGTCTGGGATGCAGTAGATGACCTTGGCTTCTTAGATGTCTGACCAAGCTCTAAGCATTCCCTGGCCTGCTTCAACTGCCTTCGTGGTTGGTGGAACAAATTGTTCTTGTCTGCCCACTCCACTGGGGGAATTCTTTACATGCTTGGGGTACACATCCCCCTAACACCAACACATTTGAGGCCTATTGGTTACCCTTAACCTGTTTTAGCCTATCTGCTGAGACAGTTTTACTGGGATATGGCCACTGTGCATGCTACAACTTCTTGGAACCACAGATGAGACCTGGGGAACATGTGGACACCACAGGTGGATGAGCAGCCCTGTAAAGGGCTCACACGAAAGGCGCTAGTCTTCCCTGAACACTCCATACACCCCAATGTGATATTAGCAGGTGTAGCGAAAGTCTGTGCTTGAATAGAAATAAATACAACGCATAGGAAATTGCTTGCTAAGGTGCTCAGTCACAATGGAGTTAAGCTTGATTGGACAAATGGTAAATTGTCTTTCAGTGTTGGACAAGGGGGAGCTTCATAGTGTTTGGCATCTTTCCCACATGGAACAGGTGTTAAAACTTTTTGGTTTTTTTCATGTGTGTCATGGACTACCTTGGCCTTTGGATCCCTTCTCAGAACAATATTTTAAAATAAAATACATCGGATTGCAAAGGAAATCAATTACATTTCAATACTGTTAACAATTTTTTAAGTTCATGTACCCCAGATTAAGAACCACAGATCTAAAAAAATGCACCAACAAATTGTATCAAGGCTTCTCTTAAAGTATTAACCAGAGCACTGAGCATTGATGCTAATGAAAGCAGGCCTCCACAGGTAAAGAAGGAGTTACATATCTCTATGAAAAGATATAAATGTATGGAATCCTGAAGGGTATTGCATAGTAATGAGAGAACAGGGCAGAATTCAGAAAGATCTGAGTTCAAGTCTTGCCTGTGTGTCATACGTGTTGTGTAAGTGACCCCATATATGTCAATTTCTTGGTCCCTCAAGAACTTCTAGGAAGTTAGAATGCAGTTGCTCATCCAACATTGTGGAGGGAATTTACATAGTAATGAAATCATAGGTCAGTACCCAACAGGACATAGATTCAAACCCTTGACACTTCTGCTTGTGTGACCCTGAAAACATCACTTAACCTCTATGGGTTTCAGTGTCATCTATAAAATGAGTGACTTTACTAGATAGCTTCTGAGGTCCATTCAGTTCTAGATCTATGTTTCCATGACCTTCTTTCCATTCAAAACTAATTTGGGCAAACTTAATCATATCTTCTACCCTCATGTCTCTTCTGCTCTCTTTCCTCTCATCCAAAAGATTAAAAAAAAACAAATATAATGTTTATGTCATTTAAATCATTTAAAAAAAACAGACAAAATAAAAAAAATCTAACCAAAAATTGAGTATGCATTATTTTCTGGAATTCCATGCTGGAGCTGCGATTGCTTTGTGAACTTTTGGCTTATTCATTTCATTCCAGTAGGTGGCATTCATAAACACAATGTCCCACAGCATCACTCTGTTGGAGTCAGGCAGCCGAAAGGCTTCCTGCTGGGACTGGCCATGACTCCAGCAGAGAGAGTCTTTGCCATGAGCTGAATTTCATGCTTTTATTTCTATTCAACTTCTCAAACAGGTTTTCCCCAGGAACCAATGTTACTGATACCAGGTCAGGCGAGATACTTCTGACAAGCAGGGTGCTAGAAAGAAAGAAAAGAAAAGGGATAAAGGAAGAGAAAAGAGAAAAAAAAAACACCCAGCCTTTCATGTGACCCAAGGGGGTAAAAGTGAGAACAACATATGCTAATTACGAATGATGAAAAAATCCTCTTTGCCTTCATGGTTCTAATTAACACAACTATTTTCGATACAGAATCTGATACAAGCTCACCCATGTGGATGGATTGGGTGCTTAATGGGCTGAAGATCAGTAGTGAACTAACATTACGTCGTGACTTAATCTTCCCTAGAATGATGTCAGTTTCACATTGGGAAATTCCCTTTTCTTTCTCACTTCTGCAAGGGCAATAAAATCATGACTGCAAAAAGCTGTCATTGAAAGCATCTATACTTGTGAGCTGGGTCTATGTAGTGACTTTTGACCAGATTCCCTGAAATCATTTTTGTTTTTTTTTTTTCATAACAGGGTATACCTTATTACTTAGCTCTCTGTGGAATTAAAAAAAGCCAAGGTATTGCTCCTTAGATGTGAATATATTTTCTTGGCTCTAACTTAATACTTGTCTTTAGCTTCAGACTCTCAGAGGGAAAAGAACAGGATTGGAAATGGAGACACTATTTGGGAAGAGGGGGAAATCCATCTACCTCCCTCTCTTAGAAGCCGTCAGTAGCAGATAGTACTTTGGAGGTAAAATAACACTCTACAGACCAACTGAATCAAAACAATGAGGCTGCTGCACTGATTTGGAGACAGAGGATGGGAAAAGTTGGTGAAAAATGTAGCTGGAGTTTGATACTGAAGAATCTTAAAGGTCAGTCAGATATAGTGGAAAGGCTGTCATGAACCACTATGGAGAGCAGCTTGGTGGTGCAGTGGAGAAAGTGCTGGGCCTACAGTCAGGAAGACTCATGTTCCTGAGTCCAAACATGGCCTTAGACATTTACTAGCTGTGTGACCCTGGGCAAGTCACTTAATGCTGTTTGCCTCAGTTTCCTCAATTGTAAAATGAGCTGGGGAAGGAAATGGCAAACCACTCTAGTATCTTTGTCAAGAAAACCCCAAATGTGGTCATGAAGTGTTGGACATGATTGAAAAGAGTGAACAGTGAACACAGACTGTAGACCACTTCTCAGAATGATGTTTTCATTATTCAGTGATTTGAAAAGAAGATATTCTTAGGCCTTATGCATGACGGAGTGCATATGTGACTAACCAATGCATATAGAAGTAGAGCTCATACCTTCCATGTTACAGGATGCCAATGAATTAATAACTATTTATTAAATGCTTAGTATATTCTAGGAACTCTGCTAAGCACTGGGTATACAAAGAAAAAGCTAAAATAATCCCCACTCTAGAGGAGCTTACATTGTTATGAAGAAAATAAATATATAGAATTAAGTAGAAACATGGTACAGTCAAACTTGTCAGAAGGTAACTACAAAAGGAAAACACCACAAAAGGGCCTCCTGCAGAAAGTCACATTTGTTCAGAGTTTGAAGGGAATCAAGTAAAGGTAAGGAGGGACAGCATTCCTGGTGTAGGAGACAGCCTGAGCAATGTGAGATGAGAGATATATGTATTGTATACTTGTACACAATTGTATATCTGGATTGTAGAGTGTCTCAAGGAGAACAGTTTGAAAGAAGACTAGAAATATAGGAAGGATCCAGGCTATGAAGTGATTTAAATGCCCCATAGGAGGTTAAATTTGATTTTAGATGTAATAAGAAACCACTTGGATTTATTGAACAGAAGGGTGACAGTCAAAACTGTACTTTAGGAAAATCACTTTGGCAGTTGTATGGATGATGGATTGAGAAGGATGAGACTTGAGGAAGGAAGGCCAATTAGCAGGATACTTTGATACTCTAGGTGAGGGGTAATGAGTGTTTCAACTAAAGTGGTTGATGTGTGAACGGAGGGAAAGGGATTTATAGTATGTGAGAGAGGGAGAGAAATGTGAAGGTTTGTTGGGTGTTGGAGTAGACATATGGGATGAGTGACATTGAGAAGTCAAGGATGACACCAAGGCAACCAGCCTGGGTGACTGAGAAAATGGTAGTGCTCTCAAAAGCTAAGCAGAGATTGATAAGAGAGAAGGGTTTGGGAGAAAAGAAAATGAGTTAGTGAGTTTGAAATGCTTATGGGACATTCAGTTAAAGAGGTCCAATGGACAGTTAGTGATATGGGGGTCTAGTTCAGAATATTGGAGTTTGAAGGGAATCAAGTAGAGGTGAGGAGGGAGAACATGCCTTTCAGGAGACAGCCTCGACCATGGGAGGTGAGAGATGGATTGTAGATTAGGGCTACTGTGGGTGGATATATAAACATATTAATTATTTACCTAGAGATAATAATTAAACCCCTGGGCCCTGATGAGATAACTACATGAAATAATAGTGAAAAGAAGAAGAAGAAGAAGAAGAAGAAGAAGAAGAAGAAGAAGAAGAAGAAGAAGAAGAAGAAGAAGAAGAAGAAAAAGAAGAAGAAGAAGAAGAAGAAGAAGAAGGAGGAGGAGGAGGAGGAGGAGGAGGAGGAGGAGGAGGAGGAGGAGGAGAAGGAGGAGGAGGAGGAGGAGAGGAAGGAGGAGGAGAAGGAGGAGAAGATGGAGGAGGAGAAGACGGAGAAGGAAAAGAAGAAGAAGGAGGAGAAGAAGGAGAAGGAGAAGAAGAAGAAGGAGAAGAAGAAAGAGGAGGAGGAGGAGAAGAAGGAGGAGGAGGAGGAGGAGGATAAGAAACAGTCCCAGGAAAGAGGCTTAGGGTTCATTCATAGCTAGTGGGCATGACACAGACAAAGAACAAATAAAGAAAAAAAACTCAGCTCTAACTTCAACAACTACAAAAGGCCTTTCCTGATCCCTCTAGCTGCTAATATTTTCCTCTTCCATTTACTGTACTTATATCTGATGTATACCTAGTTATTTGTGTGGTCTCCTAAATTAGAAAGTAAGCTTCCTGAGGTCAGGAATGATTTTGAACTTTCTTCAAACCCCCAGCATTTAGCATAGTGCTTGGCACATATAAGCGCTTAAAAGATGCTTGTCACCTGAATGCTTCTACGAGCCTACTTCCCACCGGGCATCATGGCCCTGTTCACACCTAAGGTAACAGTTAACTTATTCATCTATTTTTATAACATTTTGGCTTATAGTATAGAACCAAAGCTTTAGTTCTTTTTGTGAGGAATTAAGGCCCTCACAAACCTAGCCACCAGACTAGGGAAAATCCTCAGTTCTATTTCAGGTTTCTGTCTATAATGAGACTTTTGCCAGGTTCTAGAATCTTAGTTCCAGGGGCTAAAGTTTATTTTAGGAACACATGTCAGCCAGTAAGATAATTAGAGACCTCAGGGACTTAATCTTTCATTGAACCCACTTCAGGAAGAAAGTCGCTGCCTTAAGTCTATTATCTGACTTCTTAGGGTTAGAAAGTCCTCTTTAACACCACTCAGTTCCTGATTGTCAAACAGCATGCCTTCTCGAACACATTTGGGGACATGCATTCTAACAAATTGAAAAGGTCAATTTGGGTCTAAGGTATTGTAATTCCCCACAGTCTACTGAGAACTTGGGGTCTCCAAGGAAAAATGAGTAGGCTAGAGGTGATGGGGAAAGGCAAGAACAAAAACAAGAAGGGCAACATCTCTGAGGCTACTGTCTGCTGGAGCCATTTATTCTAAATTCATGTCTTTAACATCTAAGTGTGGTTGGAAATGAATTTCAGCAGGTTTTCATCTGTCCTACTTTTAAAGTAAAGAAATTGGTTTATATGACTTTTAACATCCTTTGCAACTCAAAATCCTACAAATATATGTTTAGAACAGAATAGATTGGAATTGGTTGGGAGGAGGGGGGAAGGGATGCTGTTAACTGTGTATAGAGATAGCTTGAGATTGAAGAATAGATTAATTTATTTACAGCCTGTGGGAAACAGAAAAAAAAAAACTGGAGAAATGACAAGGCAGGAGTAGACCCATGAAATGTAATCAACAGAGGGCAGTTCAGTTTCTAGAAGGGAAATTTTTGCTTGAGACCTTCTTGTACATAAGGATATTCTAAACTCTTCACAAATATTTTCTCATTTAATCCTTACAGTAATCCTGTGAGGTAGGCGCTACTATCATTCCCACTTTACAGTTGGTGAAACTGAGGTGGCCAAAGGTGAGGTCACACAATTAGTATCTTAAGGCTCATTTGAACTCAAGTCTTCCAAACTCCAAGTCCAATGTTTTATCCACTATGCCTTTGCGTAGTCATTTTGCAGGTGTGTCTGACTCTTCACAATCCCATTTGAGATTTTCTTGGCAAAGACACTGGAGTTGCTTGCTGCGTCCTTCTCTAATCCACCGTGCCACCTAGTTGCTATGAGGTCTTTGGCATAAACCTATTAATTAGAGATAAAAAAGCAACTGAGAGAGCTGGGGTCATAGGGGCTAGGTATTGTACCTATGATTTCATTAGTATAGGAAATTCCCAGGTGAGCAATGCAGGTCAGCACCTTCTCTGCAACTTATAGTCTTGTAATGTTGCCTTGAGCTCTAAGAGGTTAAGTGACTTACCCAGGATCACTCATACAGTGTGTGTCAGAAGCAGGATTTGAACCCAAGTCTTCCTGGTCCAAGGTCGACACTTTAAGCACCACACTGTGCTTCCTCTCTACAGCTAGGCTCATGGTAGAGAAAAAAAAAACAAAAAAAAACTGGAAAACCATTAAACTGATGGGACAGTTAATCACAACAGACACAAATAAGATTAACAATGACATGGTGATATGGCTTCCAGCAAATATGGAGTGCAAGGAGGATATTCAAGTGTTGACATAGAGAAAGAAGATAAAGAAGGGTTATGGGGATGAGACTTAGAGAAGATAGAGCTAGATCCTCTGTAAAAGAAGCAGTTCTTTGCTTCAAATAATTATGAAAGAATTAACAGGGGCCATCAGAAAGAAGCATCCCTTAGTAATGGTGAGATGAAAGAGGCAAGTGGTAGTGGTTGCATGCTCAATATTGAGAGATATGGAGGCAGTTACAGGTGTCAACTGACAGAACAATAGAGAAGTAATAAGATATTTGCCTGGAGTCTTGTGAATCTGCCCAAGAATATCTTACACTGAAAATGTAAGAGGAGGAAGACAACTGCCCACATAGCCATGCCAAGGCAGACACCACAGAAAATAGTAGGAAGAACCAAAAATGAAGAGTAATCATATATAAGACCATTAACTCAAAGTAACCGATATCCAAGGAGAGAATTAACAAAAATCTGTAGCCCCCGATGTCTAAATACAAATGTATATAGTACGAGTTATAATCAATCTATAAACAAGGGACCAGGGATAGGAGTAGAAAAAATGAAAGAATTCCTACTCTTTTTTTCTTTTACGGGGAGACAATAAGTATCTACGGGGGCTGTTCTTCCTATCTTAACTGTGTCACCTGAAATTCCCAATGGCCTCCAGGGGCAGACCAGTCAAAGCTGGAGAGGGCAAAACTGGGAAGGAAACAAAAAATTCCTGGGATCAGGAGCAGAGGCGACCTCAGGAAGTTGCGGTTCCCAGTAGGGGTGGATGTATTGCGTCCCTGTGCCCTGTATCATCCCCAACTTGAAGAGACTACCCTGCACTTACTAATTATTGGTGGAGATGCACACTTCCCAGGACACCACTGGGTACCTCCCTCCTACCCCCACCAGAATGCCTGTGAGTGTGGAGTCAAGAGATCTGGGCTTCCTTCTCTGCCCCTAGACTAGGTTTCAGCTTGGACCTAAGAACCACAACATTTACCTGAGGAAGCAATAAAACATCCAAGCTACTCCTTAATTGAGAGGAGAGTCCCACCTCCCTTCTCCGTCTGGTCACCAACCAGTCCTGCCCAGCTATGCCCTGTTGCCAAGCCCTGTGCTATTCCCAGACCCACCCCCTGCATTAGACAAACTTAAGGTCTGCTTTTGAATTTCACCCCCAGGCCAAATTTGTGTCTGGCCTTGGCTGGTCATTTAATCTCCTTGAGTTCAGTTTGCTTTTCTCTGAAATTTCCATAATAATCCTTGTACTATCTACCTCAAAGAAGCATTATGTGAACAATCAAGTGAGATCATATATGTAAAGTGCTATGTACTAATATACCCAGGATTTCCCATCTAGGATCCTCAGGGAGTCAAAACTGTTTTTAAATCACAGGCTCCCAGGTGGGCAGGAAACAGCCTTCAAATAGAGTTAGCAGTGAACTTAGCAGAAATTAACAACAAGAAAGGGGGGGGGGGTGCACTGATGTCCCAGATTCAGGAGGGCTGGACAGGGACCTTAGGTTTCCTATAACAGAATTAGAGGGCCTTCAAAGTGGAGAAGAGCTCAATGGACCTGGGGTCTAATTCTCATGTGCTGTTTGATTTTAAGAAATTCATCATGCAAACACTTACCAGCACTTATAACTCTGGGTAAATCGTTTAACTCTGTTTGCCCCAGTTTCCTCATCTATCAAAGGAGCTGGAGAAGGAAATGGCAAACTGCTGCAGTATCTTTGCGAAGAAAACCTCAAAAGGGGTTACAAAAAATAAAACACAACTCAAATGACTGAATAGCAACAACAAATATGGGACCTCAATTCCCTCACCTCTGAAATGAGGGAATTAGGTCATATAATCCCTTAGCTTTTATGTAGTACGAGGGAAGAAAGTTTAGCTTTGGGTCAGAGGGCCTTGGTGGAATCCTCCCTCTGACACCATCAGCACCAGAATGACCTTCAGAAAATCACTCATTTCTCTGGTTCTGAGTTCCTCCTCCTCAAAAAAAAAGATTGTGGTTGGACTAACTGGTTTCTAAGGTCCTTTCAGCTTGAAACCTATTTTCCTGATTCTAGTTCTTTCTGGGAAAAGGCATGATTGTATTTCTTCTAGGTACAGTGTGGTATTATGCAATGGCATCAACTGAAATAGAAATAGTGCTGGAGGGAGACATGAAGAGCCCTACAGTGGTATGTTGACTTAGAAAACCACATGTTAGTATTATCTATGTGCTATTGCATTTTTAATTATTTTATTAAATATTCCCCAATTGTATTTTAAATATTTCCTAATTGTATTTTATTTTTAATTGTATTGCATTTGGGAGTATTGGGACCAGAGCTGGTCTACTGGACAGTATTTGACACCTGTGGTACAGTGGATTAGTCAGCCAACTTGGTAGCCAAGAAGACCTGAACTGAAGTTCCAACTCTGACTTATGTTGGCTACATGACCACAGGCAAGTCACTTAACTCCTCAGTATTCTAGGCCAGTGGCTCTCAAAGTGTGACCAAGTACTAGTTCCAAAGACCTTTGGGTTAGGGTTTGAGGGGGAGATAAGGTGAAAACTCTTTTCATAGTAATATTAAGATGTTTTAATTTATAATATGGCTATAACCCATGTTTGAAAAAATCTCTTGATAATGTTTAAGAGTTTAAAGGTACCTTGAGACCAAAAACTTTGAAAAGTATTGTTCTTGGTGACTCTCTAAGATCTAAGTTGTAAAGAAGGTCCTCCAAATGACATATAGAGAGCACCTATCATTGCTGCAGCAAAGAAATTTCCTCCTACCCCCAAATCATGCAGCTTTCAGGAAATTGGGTGAAAGCAGATAATAATAAATGAGAAAAAAAGAACAGAAAAATGGTCCTTTATTTCAAGGATGACCTCCTGAATCTTCCAAAAAGTCAAGAAAGGGAAGTTTTTTCGAGTTTATTCTCACCCTAACTAGAAATGCTTATCAGAGTCAAAGTTATTTGAGGTTCTAAATATAAGATCTTGGAAAGGAGACATTCAACGATGGAGGGAAATGTCCTTAGAAAAAAGAGAGGAAAATGAATAATCTTCCAGATACTATTTAACTTTGAAGGAAATGATTTCACTTTTTTTCCCCATCACATAACTATAATGATAATGGGGAATATCACATGAATTTTAAGTTCCTTGAGCCTAAGGTTATAGGAGAGCCAATGCAACTCTTAAAGGGTTACTCACAAAATCTGGAAATCCTCCAATATAACATAGCAGTGCAGGCTTGGCTCACCTTGTGAATCAGGGAAAAATCTTTTTTGAATAATGAAAAAAGAGAAAGCATTTAGCTCTTTTCCTTCCCTGAATCAGATCTCTAGACTTACGGGAAATAGATCTGAACCCAATACCTTATGGGATTCTTTCCCAGTTTAAATCCAAGTTAAGACAAAGACTATACACACATGAATACTTCCTTTCCTCCAGCCACTCCTTCTTCCTCAGTAGGTTCTTCAAAGAAGGTCCAAAAGGCTTAGGAATTACCCCCAATCCCCTAGATCAAGGGTGAATTCAGGCTTTCTTAGTCTTTGGCATATACTAGGCACCTTTTTTTTTTAATGAATGAATAGCATAGCCTAATGTCACTCAAATACAACAAGGCACAATCAGACCAGTCTTAAGGTTTGAAAGCGTTCAAAGGTTCAGTAAATAAGGAATTGTTCTAATCCCTTAGGTTGGTGGTTGATTCAGGTTCTCACAGTGTTCTGTATGCAGTAGGATAAAAAAAACACAGACATATATATGTGTGTTTTGTGTATATATGCATAGATACATGCTCAAACATATATATGTATACATGTATATATGTATCTGTATACACACATGTATAACAAATGAGTGAATAGCATGGGTCATTGCTGGTTTAGCACACCTCTGGTAGAGTAGATTAGAGAGGAAGACCTGAACTCTCTCCCAACTCTGATTTATATGGACTACATGACCATTCCAAGATGAGGAAGGGCTTGAAGGATAAAGCATCATTTATTTGGGTGTGTATCCTGACAAATTCTTTGATATGGCAGCCTGGCAGCTTGAGTTGTGGTTTCAAAGTTCACATTCCCCTTGACATAGCCCTGAGATCCCAAGATCTTAGGTTTTGCTAAATGCTTTCCATTGATTTTTGATTTAAGTGACTTTGGAAAAACCAGATTAAGTCACTTTTATGTCTTTCCCCAGAACCTGAAACATTCTATAAGTTTTAAAATATACCCTTAAGGATTAGACATCTTGAGTTGGGAGTGAAGAATAACTTTTATGAAGAATGTGAGGAATTCTTACATGATTTTTTTTGAGGACAGGCAAAGAGAATTTTTTAAAAAGTGTAAGTGTTCCACAGTTCTCAAGGAAAATTACTCAAGAATGTCAAGCAGACAGCTTTTGCAATGAAGAGAATGTCAAAACTGAATTTAGATAAAAATTATTTAGAATGAATTTAGATGAATTGAGATTTAAAAAATGATGCTATTAATGTGGCTCACTATGATGTATGTCTGACACTAAGCATTCATGCTAGATTGAAGTATTTTACTCTTCAGAAGCATAGGACAGTTGCCAATGACCAAATGTCAATTCTTTGTCACGTTTGAGAATTCTCCCTGCCATAAATTTAAGTTCAATTCATAAGATGAGACATATGACAAAAGAACTTACTTTATATAATGATTTACATAAGGATTTAAGGTACCAGATTCTCTTCTTCATTTTTCTATGCTTAGTTAAAGAGGACTTTATAGACCCATGTGATCAAAATTCTTCTGTAAAAGTCCCTTTTGCCATCTCTAGTCATCACACATAGCTTTTTGGTGTTGTGCTATTAGGATTCTTGTGTTGGCAATTCTTCCAAGTGGAGATCCACCAATGAAAAGATGAGTTCAGAATACCTTCAGCTAGTCCAGTAAAATCATGTTATACATCTTTTGCTAACCAATTGATTTATTTATGGTTATAAACTTGAAGGAAGATACTAAAAAACAAAATCTTGGTCTCCAAGATAAGACACACAGCTAGCTTTATATGTACAAAGATGCTATTTAAAATACTTTTACACCAAGAAAAAGCAACTCCACATGTTGGTAGTGTAGTTTAGCTCTGATGGTCTCTAGCTGTGTAGGCATGGGCAATTCATTTAATCTCTTCTAGTGTAAGTTTCTGCTTCAGTAAGATGTGGATCATAATACCTAGAATTCCTAGGATTATTTTGAAATTGTTAAAAATTAACCACTTGGAGCCATTGCTGGTCACTTGCTTGATCCTGTTCAACAATAAGAAAACAGTATTCACAATCTCATGGTTAGTCCATCAATTATCCATTCCTTCCAACATTACGAGGGTGCTTGAGGAACAGTTAAGTTTTTTGTTTTGTTTTGTTTGTTTTTTGGTGGTCAAATTTCCTGTAACTTATATCCCCAAGCTGTTCTTAGTCTAGAGAAATAGTCAGTTTCCATGTATTCATTTATTCTCTTGGCTCAACCTCCACCCACTGGGAGACTCTGACTTATTCCCTTGCTTCTGAGCTTTAATGACCCCAGTCACATGAGTATGACACAATGCTTTGAATCATACAAACATGGCTTGACTGAATTCAGTTTGGTACTCATGCCCAAAGAAATGAGAGGGATAAAAACCAGTTATATTGAAATGACTATCACATAGGCTAAGTGTCTAAATATCCTTTCAGATTCAGGAAACTCAACCAGTCTATAGACATCTACAACTCACTGGGAAACTCCAACTCAGTGCTGCGAGGAGGAAGAAGCTTTGGTCATTCATGGAGTCCCAATGGTATAGGTATCTTAGGAACTTGCCAGCTTTTCATGACATTCTTCCTACATTCTGCCTAGCTCCAGTTCATCTAGGCCCTCTAAGCCTCCACTTGATCCTAATGCTATTGCTTCTCAGGTCATTGTTCTCCTCCACACAAGTGGATACAAGTTATATGAGGTTCCAAGGGGCATGAGGGGCTGAGGCCCCCTATTCTTGTCTGTTCCATTGCCCCATGTTCCTCTCTCTCAGTCTTTCAACATTAATTATTTTTTTTTCTTGATAAGTCCTATGCCCTACAAACCAGTGCTTTATGATGTTTCCTGGAGAGCAGAAGCTACAGGGGTGACGTATAGGCAAAGTTCTTTGTAAACTTAAAATACATGTCAGCTATTAATAGTAGATGCTGCAAGGATTTAGTGCCCTTTTCTCAGTTTCAGATAAATTTTTATCTCTGTACAATTTAAGTGTCTCTCCCTTCCGGGTGTTCATGGCATTTCTCTGTCTTGCTTCTTAACTGTCTGGATACTCTATCTTAGAGCCTTTTGTTGGATTATCATCCATCTTATGTCCTGCCCTATTTGCGAGTGTACTCCAAAGCCATTATAAAATCATAACACTAAAGCAGGAGGAAATCTCAGGGCCTACTTAGTCCAACCTTCTCTTTTTATGGATGAGGAAACTGAGGCCCGGTGAGGTTGAGTGACTTATTCAGAGTCACATAGGGTGTAAGGGTCCCTCTTCTGTTTCTAAATTATCATTTGGTGACCTAATAAGCTTCCAATGCAACTGCCTCCCAAATCTATATGTGCTGTCCAAGTGTCTCTTCTGAGCTACAGTTTATCATCACTAAGTGCCTATTGGACTTCTCAGAGTGGATGTCCTATAGGCATCTTGAATTCATCATGTCCAAAAAAGAATTGATTATCTTTCCCCAAACCTACCCCTTTCCCAAACTTCCCTATTCCCTCACCAGTAGTTCAGGGCACCACCATCCTTTCAGTCACCCCAGTGTTCAACATCAAAGTCATCTTTCACTTCTCTCTCTCCCACTCAGCCTACACACTGGGCCAAATATCAGTTAGTTGCCAAATCCTATCTCCACAAGAGATCTCATATACAGTCTCTTCCCTCCACTAACACAGCAACCACTCTAGCTGAGGCCCCCCATCACCTCTCTTCTGGACCGTTACAATAGCCTCTTACATGTCTTCCCCTCTTCAAGATTCTTCCCACTCCAATTCATTCTCCACAGAGCTGCCAAAGTGATTTTCCTAAAGTGCCAATCTAACCATGTCATTCTCTTACTTTAAAAACAAATTCAGGGCTTCCCTATTACCTTCAGAATCAAATAGAACCTTTTTTTATTTGACATTTAAAGCACTTCGCTACCAGGCCTTAGCTTACCATTCTGCTCTCATTAGACATTCTCCTCCTTTTTGCACTCAGTAATAAAATAAAATTGTCTTTTTGCTGTTCCTCTTAAATGACTCTTTATTTCCCATCCCTGTGCCTTTGAATTCAGTGCACTTCGTGGCTGGAACATGCTACCTCCTTATCTTTGCTACTTAGAATCTCAGCTTTCTTTGAATGTGAATATAGTCTTTTCCCGAAGCCTTTCCCAATCTTCCCACAACAAAAGCACCTTATATCTATTTTGTATATATGTACATGTGATAGAATGTGAGTTTCTTGAGAACAAGGACGGTTTATTTGTGTATTTATATCCCAAGACCTAGAACACTTCCTGGCACATAGTAGGCACTTAACAAATCCTGACTGATTGATTGATCTGTGGTTTTTTCAGTGTAGGAAATTATTGGTATGGAAACTCCTTTCAACAATGCATTGCAGAACGCACCTACAGATTAGTGGGTAAGTCCTAGGGAATTGTCTGAGGCACATTGAGGGTCACTAAGTAGCTTGCCTAGGGTAACATGGCTACAAAGGGTCAGAACACTGAACACTGATCTTCCTGGCACCAAGCTCAAAACCCTACACACTATACACACTGCCTCTCTATTAATAAGAACAATGAAAATATATCAAGCAGGTTATGCTATTACTTTTCCCATCCAAAAGAATAGAAATTGGCTTGAAATTAGTAATGCACAAAAGGAGCATAATTCTTTTGTTTTTTTTTTAATCCTACCTTAGTCATGATGGAAATAAGTAGTGAGGGCTAAACAGTAAAACGTAAACAAGATTGTCTCTTTTGCCATGTAAAAAGCAGCATCGCTTAATAAATGGTGCCCTGTCAGGTTGCCTGAGAGGAGTTGGTTTTTCTTTGGTTACAGGCAATGACGATAGGAAGCAACTTGCATGAACACCAAAGGTCTGGAATGAATTAGCATCCTCTTGGCTCAAAATATGGAAGCAGAATGGTCAGTATGGACACTTGTTTGGTGGATATTCCTCAGTGATCACAGAGCATTACAAGGAGGTTTCAACACAAGTTTTAAAATATTTTAGAAAACCCCAATGGAGAAAAAAAGATTTTCTGGTTGATTTAGTGCCTGGAATAACTTCAGGCTTGCTCCAGACACACTCCTTAGATACTTTCTCACTTTTTGAGATGACAGAGTGGAAGTCAAAGGATTTAAATAATTTCCAAAAGAAGATTGGTAAATTATGAGTGACCACATAGAAACATGCTTAAAATCACTAATAGTAGGAGAAAGGAAAATTAGAAGGACTGGAAGTTTTTACTTCACTACATGAAATTAGCAAGGATGACAAAAGATGAAAACATTGTTAGAGTGATGGTGGGAAGATGCTCATACCCTGTTGGTAGAAGTGTGAAGTGGTAAAAATGTCTGGATAGAAATTTGAAATTATGTAAAAGTGACTTTGGCCCAGTAGTTCCAAAATAGTTGAAAAAATGTACATTGATGTAATTGAATCTTATTGAGAAGACATGGCAACATGAGGAATTCAGAGAAACATGGAGCTGTTTTTATGAATCAATGAAGAGTGAATTAAGCAGAAACAAAAGAACAATAGACATAATGGTTCCAAAAACATAAATTTTAAAAATGGCTGAAAGGAAGCTTTTGAAGCTCTTTGAAGAAGAGAAACTGAAACATAGCTCTCCTTCACGATGAAAGACTGCTAGGACAGACTATTTCATACAAGTCAGACAAGTCTCTATTTGATTGTTGTTGTGGACTGATTTCCTTTGTCATGAGGGGGTATTCATTCTAGAGCAACGAGGGAAATGATTGAGATGCAGAGATAAAAGGCAAAAAGAAAATATTATTTTAAAATATAGAGCAGAGTTCAACAAGTGCATCCAGTTGAATGCATCAGATCAACAGGTTTTGGTTTTGCTAATCTGGATGTATAACCCACTTTTTCCTTCTAGTCATTGTCCTTAGCCTTCTGCCCCTATTGAAAAATTCTGAAGATCCAATTGGTCCCCAATTTAACATACAGAGGGGCAGAGAAAGACTGGTAGCTGTAAAATGATATTTTTGTAATTCAGTCCACAATATTTTCTATTGATCCACCACCAGGTATTAATTTAGTTAGTTTAATTAAGTTAACAATGACTTATAAATATAAACATGACCTCTAGGACCAGCAAAAAGTAATAACATGTAGCTATGATTTAATTGATTAGCTAATTGCAACTATACTGATAATTACTATGGGGCTGGTGTGTATGAGTATGAGTATCAGACTGATGCATATGAAGCAATGCTGGAGGAAGGGGACAAGTGTTAATCCAAACAGATTCACCCTGTTAATTAGCAGTGTGACAGATACTACATCCACATTGCCCTTACATCGGGAAACCAGAATTGCTAACTGGTGAGGGGCCATGAAGCTTACCAAACTTTTTCTATAACATTCCTGGTGGACAGCCTCTAGTGCACTTGTAAAGAATTCTCTGTCATCATAGGAAGGAAGTCACTTCCACTCTTTTCTTTAGCTGACAGAAAAGAAAGGCAATATTTGTATCCCAGTTGAGAAACTATAGCAGAAACAGAAGCAATGTAAGCCCCCTCCTTGAGAAGGAGATTACTGTAAGTAGAAGCAAAGACAAGTGATGTTGTCCTGTGAGAGTACTTCTTTATTCTGTCATTAGAATGAGCCATAGCTTCAACCAGATTTTCACTGGGTGGCATTTAACTTAAATGCTAAGCTGGTACTGTGTCTCATGGGCATGTTTGGTGGCGTGAGAGACAGAGAAAAAAAGAATTTTAGAAATAAAATGAAAAAACTGAAGTCCCAAAAAGGTCATGTAAGAAATACTCTCCCAAGTCATCAATCTTTCCTGCTGCTGGTGGATATGAAGGAGTCCTGCCCTAATATTTCAATTATTCCATGTGGCATGTCAGAAAGTGCTGCAATCAAACACGTTCCAAATATCACAGGACAAGGTCTGGTTATATTACATTGAGACATTGCTTAACAGTTTATAAATCTCTTTTTTCACCACAACTTTATGCAGTGAGTGGTTTAAGACATATCACTATTTGACTGATAAAGAAACCAAGGAGGCTCCTCAAGGGTAATTGATTTTTTCCAAAATCACTCAGCTAATGGATGTTACAGCCAGAGCCTGACCCAAGTTTTCTAAAATCAAGTGTAAGTCTCTTTCTACTTCTAATATGCCTTTCCCTCTGGCTGTCAAGATTGCCTAAAAAAACAGGCAAACAAACCAACAAAAAAACAATTTTTCTAAGTCTGACTATCAGACAGGCTAGGGAGTGGTTTTGTTTTGTTTTGTTTTCTAGTTTATGCCCAGTTTTATGAAATCTCTGGGAATTTGGGAAGATTCCACATCATTAAGGTCTGTTATAGCTGTCATTTGCAGTGTTACCTAGTTTGCTAAGGTAGAGTTAATATATCTCCATCAATGCCGAACCAATCCAGGAAACAGCTTACTGCCTTGGCAGAAACCAAGCTGTTATTCTTTTCAGCCTGAAATGAACTATGTCTCTGATTCAGTTTTTCCAGTATCCAAAGGCACAACACACAAGGATTAAGGACTGGGGTGGATGGGAAAGTCCACAGAAATGTGGTTCTGACATCTGAGAGAATTATTTCATGTTGATTTTTCTTTTCTTATGGCTGTAGAAAAGGTCAGCACCAAATTTAAGTGTAAACTGGTTGCGAAGTTTCCTTTATTTAGAAATCTGATTCCTTGTAGAAAGAAAAGATATTGAATGTCCTTTATGCATAGCATTAATTCTCCCCGCAGTACACAAAATTGTGGGCTCTCTCATTCCATGATTAAAGAACCTCATTTATTTTTGGTTTATTCAGGACAGAAACTGGAGGGCCCATTTGAGGATGTGGTGAAAACAACCTCTTTTTCAATAACCTGGAAGTACAGCAGAGAGTGCTAGGTTAGGTCTCAGGAAAAAAAAAAATATCTCTTAATCAAATCCATAGACTAGCTTGAAAATTCCATAATCTGAGTCCTCTTGAAACAGTGAGGACAACATAAAATGTGATAGTGGAGCTGTGTAGAAATTAGTGTTAACATCAGATATCCAACAATACACATCAACAATGAAGTATATTTTTTTTTAATTTTAAGGATAGCAAGATATACTAGACAGAGAGCTGGCTTTGAAGCAAAGAAGTTTTCACCTCAAGTCCTACCCCTGGCAATACTGATTGTGTGATCCTGGTCAAATTATTTACCTTCTCATTTACCTGAGGAAACTCTTTAAGAGTATATGTTGCATAACGGACTGATCTGCCTTGATAGAGAGAATTTCCTCATTAAGAATTTCCTATACCAATAGACCCACAACTCCTGTCTATACATAAAAATAGTTCAAGCATACTGAAATAGAGTCCATTATTTGTGATGCATTTTTGTGTAAGAAGTACTTACAAAGAAAGATGATGAGTCATGTAACCAAAGTAAAAGACAGAAGATAGATAAACTAAGTATTAAAGTGGGATCCACACAGTATTAAATGACTCAGAGAAAGGTTTTCTGGACATTGGGTAGATACTTAGTGGAGGATTTATAGAAGCACATGGATAAAACTTCATGGGACAAGAAAATATGGATGGGTTTCAAGATGTACCAGTAGAGAGGGAATATATGACGGTAACAAAAGTCCATAAAAGTAAAAAATGTAAGGTACAAGTGAAGCTTTTTGATTTGGTGTTGGTTGCCCACAATAAGTTAGTTTTGCTTATCTTGGGACTCCTGAGGTACCCAGTTTTTACTTAGGTACTCAATGTTTTACTTAAGTGTAGACCATGAGTTGAAGTTGATTGCTAGACACACACACACACATACACGTGTGTGTATGTATATATATGTATACATGTGTATATATGTATACACATATACATATATACACATAATAGTGTATGTATGTGCATGTGTGTATGTGTGTGTGTATGTGTGCATGTGTATGTCCAAGAATTTGGAACAAAATTGTCTTGAAGCAGCATGGCTAAGGGTTTAAAAAAATCAAAGAGAACAGAAAATGACAACATCTAAGATTTAATAGTCTTTGAAAATTTCTTAAAAGAGACACCAATGCAATATTCCTGAAAGGCTTCACTGTGGCAGTTGGGCAGTAGGTAGGAGTTACAACTTTTTAACACTAAGTCAGCTGGAGACTGGGAAACTTCCCCTTGTGGGCAGGAAATTGAAACTTAAAAGCCAAATTAAATCATGTAGGCACTACTTAGCTGATAGTGTGCTCTGTGTTTGGAGGTGGGGGTGGGTAGAAGGAAGGCATCTGGAGACAAAGTTCTCCTTTTGGAGAAGAAAAGCTTGTCATAGCAAAGATTTTGAGAATTGGCAGATTATCCTAATGGGAGAAAATCACCCTATGTCTTTTTTCCTATCCAATACTGGGTATGTGAAAATTGTGCCTTTCTAAAAGAGCTCAGGTTAAACCTCATCTTGATTTTGTGTTTGTTTCTTTGTTTTGATTTTGTTTTGATTGTGTACAGTATTTTACTTGGCATAGAATTGAGTCCAGTGGAATCATAACTAGTAATGACCACCCTTGAACACAGAGACGGAAGAGCACTATGAAGGAGAAGCTATATATCTAGGGACCAGATTGCCCCACATGGACCAGCCTTTCCCAAACCCCTTAATCACCACTCAATGTATAAGTTCCATATGAAGAATATACAACTCATTATCATGAACCCAGACAATCCAAATTAGTATCAATGAAGACTCCACTCTTCTAGCCAGAGATTTATAAATGCTAGCCTTGCATGAAGTCCCAGTTCAGGAAATAAAGCTTAAGAGATTGATAAACAGATGAAAACACTAAAAATAAAAATATATTATGTACCCTAAGACTTGTGAGAAACCAAGTTTGAAGAAGAGAATAATTGCAAATCATCTACAATCACAGTCAAATAAATTCACAGACATACAATAAGCTTCACTAGAATTCTTGTAAGACATAAAGCAGGAGTTTAAAAAGTGATCATTTAAACAAAACGAGAGCTCTAGAGGAAAGAAGAAAAAAGGGAAATAGAGGTGTGTAGGAAATAATTGGAAGGAGAGCAAATAACTTAGTTTAGGAGGTTCAAAAGCTCACTTACGTAATAGATTCCTTGAAAATCAGACAGGGCTAGAGAGAGATCGATGACTTCATGGAAAAATAAGAAATGCTAAAACAAAATCAAAATAATAAAATATAACATTTTCTATCAAACACAACTGACTTGGAAAACAGGCCAAGAAACAATAACCTAAGCATTCTCAGGCCACCAGAAAACTTTAATCATAAAAAACCACTAGATACCATCTTTTAAGAAATCATGAATGAAGTTTCCAGATCTATTAAAAACAAGTTGGAAAAATTAAATTAGACAATCTCCACAAATTATTCTCTGAAAGAAGTCCCAAAATAAAACCTCCAAGGCATATAATTGCCAAAATCCAGAAATTTCAGGTCAAAGAAAAAAATGCTTCAAAATTCCAGAAAGAAAAAAGTCAAATGCCAAGGATTAAATGTAAAGGCTTAGAACTAGTAATAACTTACCCGGCCAACCTGCGTGTCATTTTTAATAAAAAGGAAATGCCTTTAATCAAAGAGAAGCCTTTTAGGTCTTAAAATGAAGAGACCAGAGCAGAGTGTATACATTAAAATGTAAAATCAGGATTTGAAAAGAAAGGCAAATACATTTTAGCAATTGTAAGGAATAACATAATGGTGAAGTGTTTATATTCTATTATGAGAGAAGTTAACAACTATCCTATTTGAACTCTATTATCTTCAAGGGTCTTAGAGAGAGTAAATAAATCCGAGGTTATAAAAAGTTGTTTATTATTATTATTACTACTATTATTATTATTATTACTATTATTACATCTTGATCAGTGTTAAGGGAGAAAAAAAGAAAAAATGTAAGAAAAAATAATATGCTAGGGAAAGCTGGAAGAAGGGCATGGAGCTTGCTAGGGAGCAAGTTAACATGAATCTCATTTTCATCTTATCAGGATAAAGGACTGAATACAATACCTATATCCAAAAACCTTGGAAATAAATTAGGAAGAACAGGGATTTGGGTAAAGCAAAGTTCTCATCTTTTAGTTATGCTTGCTCCCAGCTTCTGGCAGGGGGGTGGGAAGAAATATAGAGAGATCTAGATAGATGTAGAGAGAGATATAAATGTAGAAATAGATAGAGAGATATAAATATATAGATATAGAGATAAATGTGTGGATAAAAATAGATATAGATAGATATAGATATAGATTAGATAGATTATATAGAGAGATAGGTAGAGAGATGGAGATAAGTATAAATATATAAATTATTCATTTTTGAAAAATATTTATTTCTAAATTCTATCCCTCCCTCCCATTCTTTCCCTGCCCATTGAGAAGGCAAGCAATAAGACATCAATAATACTTGTGAATTTATGAAAATATTTCCATAACAGCTATGTTGTTTTAAAAAAAGGCAAGAAAAATAGTTTTAAAATTTTTCTTCAGTCTGTACTTAGAGTTCATCAGTTCTCTCTAAGAAGGTGGATAGTATTTTTCATAATGGTTCTTTTGGAATTGTCTTGATTCATTGTCTTGATCAGAGTAGCTAAGTCTTTCACATTTAATCATTATGCAATGTTGCTTTTACTCTCTACATTGTTCTCCTGGCTCTGTTTACTTCACTTTGCATTAGTTCACATAAATTTTCATAGGTTTTCCTAATACCATCCACTTTGTCATTTCTTACAACACAATAGCATTCCATAACAATTGTATGTCACAACTTGTTCAGCCATTCCCCAATTGATAGGAATCCTCTTAATTTCTAATTCTTTGCCACCACAAAAAGTTTCTATAAATATTTTTGTACAAATGGGTCATTTTATATTTTCTTTGATTTCTTTGGGATAAAAAACTAGTAGTGGTATTGCTTGGTCAAAGGGTATTCACAATTTTATAGTCTTTTGTGCATAGTTTCAAATTGTTTTCTGAAATGATTGGATCAGTTCACAACTCCACCAAGGGTGTCAGTGTACCTATTTTTTTTTGTATATCTCCTACAGCATTTATCATTTATTTTTGTCATGTTAGCCAATCTGATAGGTGTGAAGTGGTACCTCAGAGTTGTTTTAATTTGCATTTCTCCAATCAATAGTGATTTGGAGCATATTTATGTGAATATTGATAGCTTTGATTTCTTGTTCTAATAACTGTTTGGTATCTATTAAAAACTGAAGTTGGTTGGTAGGTACCCTGGGCATCAACTTTAGTTTCTTCATATAAGTTCCTCTTTTCCTATTCATCAGAATACTTCTTGTTTTTTTTTTTTTTTTGCCTCCATAACCTCCATTCTACACTGACTTCTCCTGTAGATTCGGAGTTTGTGGGATCCTGTCTTTCACTGAACATTTAAAAATCGTCTATCTCCAAATGTAAGAGTTATATCTACCATTCTTGGCTTTCCTCTTCTTTCTTATCAAAAACCCAAAGATGGAGTCATTTTCATGAAGTGAACAAAACCAAAAGAACAATTTATACAATGACAATGACATTTTTAAAATGAGCAACTTTTAAAGATTTAAGGACTCAACACAATGGCTATGATTCCACAGGACCCATGATGAAGAATGTTGCCTTTCTCTTGATCAAAAGATGATTAACTAAAAATGTAGGGCAAGATGTGCATTTTCAATATGTCCAATGTAATTTTTTTTGCTTGGCTCTTCATATTTGTCATAAGGAGTTTGAGAGGGCTTTTTTGGGAGGCAGGGATGGTATGGAGAGAACATAAATGCTTGTTACTTGAAAAAATTAATTGAAACGAGCAAGAAAGGTTAAATACAAAAATATGCTACGATGTTGTAAGAATGGTGTCAAAAGAAATTAACTTCAGAATGAGCTGAGATGGGCAAGGGAACAAAGACAAGAAGTGGTTTGGTTGCCATTGTTTTGGTTTAATTTTTTTTTAATTAGATGAAGATCAAAGAATGTGGCTGCTACTCATGGTAGGTGGAATGCTGATAAATGGTCGTAAACAGTAGGCAGAACTGTTCAATTGTTTTTGTTAAATTACATTATCTAACTTATTTTCTCTGCCAAGGAAAATAATATTTAAACTAAAAAAGATAAGCCAATGTGATTAATAAAGAGATAATACCTAAAATAAATATAAAAACAGCTAGCTTCACTTGATGAGTTCAAGTCATTTAAACTAGATAACCTAGATTAGAGGGCATGAAAAATGTGGTTGCTGAGCCACTTTCAGTGGTCTTAGAAAGAGAGAGTGGAAATTTAGATACTAGGAGCTGTACTATCAGATTGAAAAAGAACAAATGCTTCCCAGATCAGCAGAAAGAGCAGATTGATGAGGAAGGGAACAGAGTCTGAAAACAAGAGGACAATGAGCTTGGCTTCAACTGTTGGCAATATTCTAGAACATACAGAAAGAGAATTAGCATGCATCCATGGCAATTTAAGGAAGTTTAGACATGGTCAGCCTTGAGTGAATCATTTAACTCCTATGGCCTCAGTTACTTCATCTGTAAGAAAATCAATTTTGACTAGATGGTCCTAAGGTCCCCTTCAGCTCTGAATCAGTCACTTTATAATGAGGTGTGGTAGGGTGGGTATACGAGAGAGAGAGGATGATCTAGTATAATCCCATTGACATATATTTTGGGACATTTATTGCCTCTTAGGAGCAATAGTTATAATAATTGTTCTTTCAAAATACTGTGATTGTGCTCTTGGCAAGTGTGGGAGAGACAACAGGAAACTTTAGGGGCTTAGAAGGATTGAAATTTGCTTTCAAGGCTTCTCCAAGCCTTGTCATCTTGTTTACATTCTCATATAGCCATTCTTCATTTAGGCTCTATGGTCAGGGCTGCCGACCATGCTGGGGTGTTTGTCCCATCGCCACTTTTCTTCCAGCACAGCAACCCTCAACCTAGAGACCTATTTCATGCTGTTATCTTTAATTAAAGTTAATTGATTTGTACTTCTGAAGTTTCTAATCTGCCTAGATGAGGCATTTTACATTAGAAACAGTAACATAGTTAGTGGATAATTGTAATTGGGCTCTGTTAATAGGTAATGAGTTTGTTTTGGGGAGGGATTCACAATAAGAATAAATTTTTATGCTAATTTATAGGATAGTAATTGCTATGAGGAGAATGATTAAAATGCCACTGTACAGATCACAAATGTGAGAATGCAGAAGCAGTGGGAACCACGGAGGAAAAGTGATTTGGGGATTGGAGCTAAGCCAGAGTGACATTGGCACCTCCTGTTTGACAAAACCTGATGACTTCTTGGGAAAGATAAGTCAGTCTCTGAAAGAGCCTTCCCTCACTTGGATACTGAAAAATGATAGGTAACCATGCACAGAACCTAAAACAGCTTCAACACAGCCATCTCATCCAATTAGAAAGAGAAAAAGAGTTACCCATCTTAACCAAGGTGTCATACTCTTCTTGAGGTCACAAAGCCTCTACTAAGAAAAAGAAGTCATTCATTACAGTGCAGAATAAGTATGTACCTTACACAATAGTGAGAAGAAATACTGGCTTACTTTCATCTTGAAGTCAAGACCATCAGCTGTAACATCTTCAAAGAAGATATAGCATTATGCTAGCAATGATACATTGGATTGGTGGCCCCAGAGTGAATTTTTGATGTAAGTGATATTTACATATTAATGAAGCTTATCCATTGATGGATAGAAGGAATTTTCCTTAAAATGTTAATCATTTGGGGTGAATTTTTTTCTAAAATATATTGAACACATTCCTATCTTTTAAAAGCACTTGCCTGACACATAGCAGATACTACATTAATGCTTGATGGATTTAGTTGAATTGAATCCCCGATCCTTAGGAATTTGATGTAGTCTAGTCATGCGCTATGACACAAATATATGTAACTATATTATAAAACATAACCTGATAAATGCTTAGAAAAGATGCAGACTACTATGTGTACTGGAGGGGGACAGATTACTTTGTCATTACTGAATAGAGAGATTAATGAAAGTGTTATGGAAAAGGTAGTATTTAAGTTGACCTTTTAAGTATAGGTAGGAGTTTGATAGGAAGGACATCTTGGGTTCAGAGAGCAGCAAAAGCAAGGAAATGGGAAAGTTCAGGATGTGCACAGGAGACAGTGAATGGTCCATCTTGGCTGAAACATGCCGTACTTAGTGGGAATGGTTGGAAGGAATGATTTAAGGATGGACTGGTTACAGATCACAGAGAACCTTGAATGCCAAAAAGTGCAGTTTGCACTTAATTCAGTAGGCAATAGGAAGCTATTGAATAGTTTGCAGACGAGTGATATGACCACACTGACACCTAAGAAAGATTCTGTTGGCAGAAGTATGAAGGGGTGGAGGTAGGGAGTGAAGGAGAATAGTAGAGGTGGAAAAACCTTTCCTTGGTTGTAATATTAAAATTTATTTCCTTATAGACAGGGTGTTAGCTGTCACTCTTCATTGTTAGAAAGAAGTCACAGTTACTTCCTCTAAGGTCTGCATATGCTATGTCCTGAGAAACCACATAGTCAGGTTTGTTAGAATTGTTTGTAAAGATAAAGCAAATAGGCCCTAATGGTATTTCTTGTTAAATAAAGTTAATGAGTTTTAGTGCAAGGACTTTATGATATCAGGCTCAGTTCCTCAGGGATCTGTTTCTCATATTCAATCATACCCCTGCCCAGCTGCTTTCCACCTCCTGTTTTAGCAAAAGTAATCATTTCAATACTACCATTGTTTTTATAAATGGCATGTCAAATGACTGCTCCATGGTTCCATTCATTATCCTTGTGACTCCCCAAATCAAAATTCACTCTTCTATCCACCACTACCTTATTTATGTGCGTGGACTCTCTCCTTTACAATACAAGGTACTTGAGGGTAGAGACTGACTCTTATTTTTATCCCGAGCACTCTGCATTTTCCTGGAATGTTGTAGGTATCCCATAAGTTCTTTCCTCCCCTTCCTTCATTAATTATTAAATTCAGACAGAAAACTATATTTTTATCTCATTATTACAAATTCCTTCAGAGAAAATATGACAGAAAAGCTGAGCAAGAAATTTTTTGATGCTATCTTGCGCCCAACCAAGATGCATACACACATTCTTTTTAAGATTAGGATCATTTGGTCTCTTCAGAACAGGAAACCACTCAAATCCCCTTATCAAACAGCTCAACCATGCATGTTCGTGAACACACCCTTTGAGTGAAAGCAGGTCAAAAGACCCAGTGATGTGAAGCAAGGACTGCAATTCCTGGATGGATGTGTCCAGAAAGTCTGGAAAGAATTGTTCAGGAGGCTTGCCCTCTTTTCCTATAGCAAATTGCAAACCTCTGGAAGGAAATCAAGAAAGGAAACCAGGCAACTGTGATCTTTAATCACAAGGAAATAGACAACAAGTGTTATGAAGCCAACGGCAGTGGGAACAATGGGAACAGAAAGCTATTTTTGTTAGGGTTGTACAATCAATTGCACTTGGAAGGCCTCCCTGCATTCCTTGCCCTCCCTCCTTCTGTCCTCCACCCTGGAGAGCATAGAGTTTCCCTGCAAGAAATGATTTTTAGTAAGGATAATCGTTTCAGTTTCATCATCACAACTGACTTGAAATAGGCATATTGCATGTATGAAATATACAAATAATACTGAAATTATAAATGTCTTATTGCGTGGTTTTTAAAAGTGTTAAAGTTCAGAGCAGTATTATCTTGGGGATTACCCCTTTAGGAGAAGATGGAAAAGAGTTAACTGGAGCCTTCTGATTACAGATGTTCTTGTCCTCTCTGATAGTTTGGTCCAGATGGCCTCATCACATAAATTTCTATTCATCTAAATAAGAATTGATTACTCATGACACTTTTAAATTCTTAGCATGATGCCCAAAGAGAAGGACATTCTGAAATGTCAGACAAAAAGAAAAAAAATAATAAAAATCTTACATGATCTAATTGCTGGTAAAACCACTGTCATCAGGCTGACACTGGCTTTTGAGAAGCTGGCTAAGGATTTAGGAATTTCCTCCCAAAAAGTTGTAAATCTTTCTGACTTTTGGAAAAAAATTCTTCCAGGAGGAATTTGGGAGCCCACATAATCTTGGCAGTAGGCCCCTTAAATTCCAAGGGACAAGTCACCACCCTTGCTGTAGGAAGATGACATATGAGATGATACTAAGTTTTGGTCCCTTCTAAACCATACCAATACCCCACACCGTCCTCTGTCCCTTTCTACCTCCAATTTTTGTGTTGCCTTCTCTCATTAGAATTTAAGCTCCCTGAGGGCTGGCCAGGGGTGTTTTATTTATTTGTTCAGGGGATTTTGGGGAAGGAAGTGGCACTCCAGTATCTCTGCCAAGAAAACCCCAAATGGGGTAAAGAAGAGTTGGACACTATTGAAAACGACTAAATGACAACGGCAAAGTATGGAGATTTCTCAACGCAGAAATCCTAAGACCTTCCCAGAGAATAATGCGCCCCACCTAGGTCCATTTGACTGGAGGTCAATAAACCAGGAAGAAAGATAAAACGTTCAATCAGAAAATAGGGCAGATAGAAGAGAAAAAGTTTAATTAGCATCAGTAGATAGGCAGTTGACAGGTGGATAGCAATGACTGAACAAATGGCAATGATGCATATACAGGGTTTGAAACCATCTCAGGAAAATATGACATGGCAAAGAGGAAATTTCAATTAGTCTCTTAGGTGAGGCTGCTATACTACTTTCCTTATTTGAGAGACTGAAGAATAGGGACAGGATGTCAGACGATGTGGGGGGAAATGGGTTAAACTTTAGAGTCTTAGGAGTTTGCCAAGATCAGGTGTGTTTCAGTGAGATAAAGTTTTCTTTTTAGTTAATCTCATCAGAATGTTCTGTTTGAGCAGTAAATCTCCAAGCTATTGAAGGCATCACTTTAAGACAATATCAGTCAGGACTTTGCCAGCATGGGGGTCTCTATTTAAACTGTAGCTCTGTTTCTCTAGCCTCTAAAGTTACTTTTTATGTGGAGATATTTTCTCCAAACTCACAATACATCATTTTTAAAATTTAATTTGCTTCTTCCACACTGGTTATTGTATCCTTAGTGCTTAGCACAATCATTGCACATATTAAGTTCTTATAAGTCTATCTATTCATCTGTTTTTCTCTATCATGTATCTATCTATCTATTCATCCAGTTATCTAATTCAAAGACATAAAACAATTGGTCACTGCAGCTTGTGTGTGTGTGTGTTTGTGTGTATGTGTGTTGCCCCTTGAGCCTTAAAAGTAAAGCCTGGGTTTTTCGTCAGGCGAGCAGGCCAGGTAGAAGGAAGGTAAAGGAATCTGGTGTCAGTAATGGGAAAGAAGGAAGAGAAAGAGATGGAAGAGTAGTAACAGTTAACGATGGTAATGGGAGAGGTGATGATGGAAGAGAAAGGAGAAGAGATAGGGAGGAAGTAGTAGAACAGGAAAAGAAAGAGAGTTTGCTCCCACTTCCTTCGTTATTATCTCCTGGTATTGGCTTTCCTTAGCTGTCCCAGTTTTTATATCTTCTTTGGCACGTCATCTCATCTGAATCTACCAGGTATCTAAATGTTCTAAGTATGTTTTCACATAACATATCCTCCTTCTCTCTCCCCCAGTATAAGCAATAACCTACACACTTTGGCAGCAGAGAGATCATAACCTCTTTCTTTTTAAGGATTCTATATCCTTCTCTTTGCAAAGTTCATGTCTATAATGTAACCATATTTCAATTCCCGTGGTCATAGACTGACAATCCACCATGGTTTTTGGCATATAATGTCAAAGTGGAAAGTGGAAAGGACAGAGTACTTATGCTATGAACAAACTTTAAAGTAAAATGAATAAACGACGATATTCCATGGCATTTAAAAAAAAACTACCACTAATGCCAACTCCAGGTGTTTTTATAATATGATCAAAGAATTTATAATGGAAAGAGACTTGGAAGATCATGTCTAATCTTTAGGTTTTTGGCAAGGAAGAATACTGTGGTCCATAGAGACTAAATCACCTTCCCAAAGTCACCTGGCTAATATGCACCAAAGCAAAGATTCACAAACATGACCTGTTACATCAAATCCATAATCAACCTTTGACTTACTGTTTACAAATGGCAATATACTGTAAGGGGACAAAATACTTTGAGGATCCAACAAAACAATTAGAAAAGATGAATAATCCAGAAATTGATTGGTATCAGTTTTGGTGGAACTACATTCTAAGTTAATATTCTAATGGTATGAGGATGATATGAAAATAGTACACTAGTACTGCTAGTAATGCCCTTGTACTGCTAGTACAATAATGCTGCTAGTGAATGCCCTTGGTCCCCAAACTACTCTGTACTTATTTTGAATATATTTGAGAGGAAGCATTGTACAGAGGATTGAGAGCTGGTGTTGAAGTCAGGAAGATGTGAATTCAAGTCCTACTACTGACATGTAACGGTTGTAACTCGAGGCAAAGAATTTAACCTCTGTGAGATGTAGACAACTCCCTGAGAATGTAAATTGCAGGGTAGATACCGAATATGTTTCCCTATTTCTATATATTGTTTCCCCCAATAGAATTCAACTCCCTCAAGGGCAGGGACTGTTCCATTTTTTGAGGGGTGGGGGTTTGTATCTCCAGTGCCCAGCACAGTGCCTGTCACATAGAAAGCACTGAATAAATGCTTGTTGATTGATTTATTGATTAGGGGTAGAGACAAAAGTACCACCTAATTATTCCCACTCTGCAATATGTGGGCGTTCTCAAAGTTCTCTACATATGTTGAATCTCAGGTAGAGAATAATTGTAATGTCTCTTGGGCATGAAGACTTGATAATGATGCAGGACTCCGTAAAGTAAATCCATTTCCTGTGCTCCATTAAAACTTTGACCCAGTTGCCCAATTTCCTTCAAATAGCATTGCCAATTGTACAGGATAGCCTCCAACCAGTCGCACTATTACTCGTTATAGAGGTCAATTGTTGAGAGTAATATATGAAGCATATGATATTGGTTTGTTTTCCTTCATAATGCGAGAGGACCAAAATATCATCAGGGTCAACATACAATATGTCTGATTGTGTCTGAATCAGACACACATGAGCTTGGAAGGCTCTGCCTCTGGTCAGGCACAAATAATCCATATGAACACTTGGAATGGAGAAGTCTCTAAATTTGTTCACTCTTCATAGAAGTCAATTGTTGGAAGCAATATGTAAAGCATACAATCTTGGGCTCAGACTTGTCCTTTTTTTTAAAATTTAAATAAAAAATTTAATGATTTAATTACTAAGTGCCCATAATGTGCAAAGCCAGTCAGTGAATAAATCTTTATTAAATGCCTAGTATGTGTCAGGCAGCAACTATACTAAGTACTGGGGTTACAAAGACAGTCTCTGCCCTCAAGAAGCTTACAATCTAATGGTAGAAGACAACACAAAGAAGGAAGCTGAAATGGGGGTCAAGACTGAAGGAAGATAGGAGGAAGGTATCTTTGAAATTATATAATGGTGAAACCCAAAAAGTATCCTACCTGGTGGTAAGTGGGGAGAAAATTGTGCTAAGCTCCTTCCTTAAATAGAGGTCCTGGAGCCCATGGCCCTGACCTCCAGTCAGAGGATCCAATTAGAGGGACACTACGAAAGATTCTGGGAATAGAGATATTAAACAGATACTGCATACCTGTGCCACCGTAATATCAGAAAGCTCAAACTTTTCAACTGAATTAAAAGTAATTACCAGATGTGAATAGGCCTGGATATTTCTATTGAATCAATCAATAAATCAATTAGAGACATTTTAAATCAATTCAAAAAGTAAAAAAGTCCTTGATCAATTTTAAAAGAGTTGAGGCCATTGGATGTAATGAAGGGACAACACAGCAAAAAAAGAAGTCAGCAAAAGTAACTCAGTCACACTCTGTGAGTCTTCTATAAGATATTAAACTAGTTTGGAATACATTCAAGTGTCTAGTAGTCTAGAAGAAAGAGAGCAGTTTCAGCCATAACTTTGAGAGGGAGTCTAGTGGAAGTATGGGGACGAGAGTGATAGTTATTCATTTCCTCCCTTTGCCCAACCTTGTAACCAGAGGGGAATCTTTTGATCCTTAGAGGGCTGGAAGATTTGAATCTCTCATTAGTGTGCCAGCAGCTTCCCTGGCTGTAGTGTCTTATCAGGAACTGAAGACCAAACCAGACACACCATGAAAAGGCAACTTTAGGACTCTACATAGACACTAGCAGAAAGACTACACTGTGCCTAAGGAGGACATCTTAGGGACTTCAGCAAAACAAAAACAAAAACAAACAAATGAAAAAAACCCTTCTAGCAGCTGTTACTCTCTTTGCCACATGTATAAGCTTGAGCTTACTTTACCTAAACTCTGAGTGAACAGGTGGGAGGATGTGTCATAAACTTTTGGGAATGATACCAGTTGTTCTCACTACACCCCTTAGTAAATATTCCCAACTGAAAGTTAATTGTCTCACTAATTGATATCAATGGATAATTATTGGAAAGAAATCCATTACTGAGGGCTCATGAGCTATAGAATTAGAAAATTACCCCTAACCTCTTAAGTCTATTCCTGGAATTATGAGGGGAGAAATGTAGTCACTGCCTTATGAGGACCCAATCTTCCAGTGAAAATGGGGGTTGACTCCAAAGCCAGTGATACACAGAGGTATAAAACATTGTGTCCCCAAATTCTTTTTAAGCTGTGAATATATTATATGTGTATAATATAATGGTGCTTAAAAATCTAAGGTGACAGGCAATGGGACATAGCCATTGTAAATAAATATGTGTTAGATGTGATGGGGCAAAGGAGTAAGAGTGTTTTAAGAAAAGTACTCTAGAAAAACTTGGTGAAGTCAAAACACTTGTGGCTCAATAGAATAATTAGTGGCCCTGGAGGCAGAAAGCCATGCTTACTACCTATGTGATCTTGGGCAAGTCAACTTACACTCCCTTCTCTGTGCCTCATTTTTATCATCTGTAAAGTGAAGGAGTTGGATAAGAGTCTATTCAAGCTCTGTATCTGTGATCACATAATTTTCAGCAGGTTTTGACCTGATCCTCAAAGCCAAATAAGGTTTCCAGTGGCAAAGATGGAGAACTATATTACAGTCCTAAAGGGAAGGAAATTCTGAAAATACAAAGAGAAACAATACTTACATGGAAAAAATGGAAGACTAGTCTAAAGAGATATTTGGGAGACTTCTGTGCCAAGATTATAGGGTGAGGAAGGAATCTTCTGGGGCCCTCCCAAATTTCCCTCCATAAAACTAGAAAGCTGCCTCAGAATTGATCTAGTATCAGTGAAGCAGCTTACCCACCCAGCAGGAAAGGTCTGTCTCATTGTAGTGGGAGGGGAACAAAGTCCAAGAGCAGCAGCAGCATCTATAGCCAGCCTCATAGCAGAGGGCCTGCAGCAAGGCTCTGAGCCTGGGGCAATCCACAAGTGAGGCCCCATCCTCCTACAAACCAGCAGCCCCCAAGCAAGTGAGTAGTCTATGCAGCAGAGCAAGGCCCCACCTCATCAACCCCACCCCCAGCACAAGCCACTAGCTAGGCCTTTACCCCATTGCTGACTAGTTGTGAAGCCTTGCCCTTGGCCAAGATAAAACCAGGAACTATATGAACACAACTATAATACACTTTTCACACAAATAAAGTCATATCTAAACAATTGGAAAACACTAATTATTCATGGGTAGGCTGAGCCAATATAATAAAAATGACAATTTTACCTAAATTAATCTATTTATTCAGGGACATACCAAATAAACTATCAAAAAATATTTTATAGAGCTAGAAAAAAATAACAAAATTCATCTGGAAGAACAAAAGTTCGAGGATATCAAGAGAATCAATGAAAAATAATGGGAAAGGTGTCCTAACCACACCAGATCTCAAGCTCTATTATAAAGCAGTAATTATCAAAACAATCAGGTACTGGCTAAGAAATAGAGTAGCAGATAAGTGGAATAGATTAGGTACAAATTACGTTATAATAAATGACCATAGTATTCTAGCGTATGATAAACCCAAAGATCCAAGCTTTTGGAACAGAAACTCATTATTTGATAAAAACTTCTGAGAAAACTGGAAAACAGTATGGCAGAAACTAAGTATTGAACAACATTTCACACCATGTGCCAAGATAAGGTCAAAATGGGTACATGAAATAGACATAAAGGGTGATGTCATAAATAAATTAAGAGAGTATGGAATAGTTTATCTGTCAAATTTGTAGAAATATGGAGAGCATTATAAAATGTAAAAGATAATTTTGATCATATGAATTAAGAAGTTTTTTTTTTTTTGCACAAACAAATCTAATGGAACCAAAATTATAAGGAAAGGAGAAAACTGGGAAAAATTTTGCAACAAGTATCTCTGATAAAATCTTTGGTCCCTGACCAATTCACCAGTACTTATGTGTATTTTAACTGCAATGTCTTCATTTCTAGAATGAGAACATTACTTGTTTCCATCTCATGTAGATATTGTCAGTACAAAGAAAATGATGTTTTCTGAGCTCTGTAGAGGAAAAAAAAAACAACAAAAGGAACTTCAGTTTCTATGGTTTGATGCAATTTTACTATTACTATACATGTTTTCATATAAAAATTCTAAAAAGTCAAAATTTAAAAAAAAAATAGCAACCTTTGGAGATTCACAGGGAACACATTGACAAGCTTAGACTTTAAAAATTCATGAGCAGAAGATTGAAGCAAGATATGAAAGCATGATCTGGCTCCACAAGAATACTGTCAGCGGTGTTAGAGCTACAAAGGACCTGAGGTGGAGAAGCCTGTGAAGGGCAACGAAGTGTTTGGGGATTTTTGTGGGGTGTTTTTGTCTGTTCTTTGGGAAAAAGAAGATCAAAGAAAAAGGAAGGGAACCAATATTTTGTTCAATGCTTTCTATGTGCTGTGCTAAGCATTTTACAAATATTATCTCATATGATCCTCCTAGCAACCCTGGAAGGTAGGTGTTATTGTTATCCCCATTTTACAGATGAGGAAATAGAGGGAGTCAGAGGTTGAGTGACTTATTAAGAGTCACACAGCTACTAAGTGTCTGAGGCTGGATTTGAATTCAGAAATCTTCCTGACTCCAAGCCCAGCATCCTATCCAATGCTCCACCTAGCTGCCCCTTATGTAACTGTAGGTGACAATAAAATATAGGTTATATTTACTAGCCGTGTGCTCTAGTTAAGTCAGTTAACCTCTGTCTACCTGAATTCCTCATCTGTTAAATGGGTTGTTGGGAGGATTTCCCCACTGGACATCTTTATGTAAAGTCTGAAACACCATTTGTTGGGAGGGTAGAGGGAACCTTGCTCACCTATATATGGTTATTGTGTTTGTCCTTCATTTTTGAAGAGGACCATGATATCAGGGAAATGATGACGTGATTTGAAGTTGACTTGGATTTGAGTGAGGGAAGGCTGTGCAAGGTCACCAGCTTCACTTTCTTCTCCAGAGTCATCTGGGTCCAGTGACCAGATATTCATCAGGAAGACTAGAGATGACCTTCACCTATACATTGGAACACATGGAATCAGGTATCTCCTTTAACTTGAAAATTCTGTGAGTCCTTAATGACCATGTCTGACCATATGACTTTTCCCATTTTTACTTCACAGTCTGTTTCTCAGTAATCTGGGAAAAAATCATTTGTGATCATTTGTCTGATGGAGAATAGGCCAGATTCTCTGCCTTTGGAGAATGGTGAAATTTTTTTCACGTTATAGAGGTGTG
>CM053623.1:296700210-296745927 GCA_028646595.1 Phalanger gymnotis | reverse complement strand
GGCATCAAAAAATTTATTCAGGGCCCAGAGCAACAAATTAGCGAACCAACCTCCCCATTCCAGTATTGTGAACACAAGCCTCCAGGCCCAGTAGGCCCGCCTCACAAGAGTAGCCAGGAGGCCACAGAAAAATAAGATGGCATAAATCATATTCACCAGCCTCAAGACCTCGCTCGAACTCTTGGGTCCACACAGGGGTCCGCTCTGCTTCGGAGTTTTTTCCAGCTATAATTTTCTCGCCTCTCCTCGCAGCCAAGCTTCTGGCGTTCTCAAGTCCCGCCTCAATGACTACAGACCAGAGTCCAGAGACTCATTGGTTCCCGAATTGGCCCCTTTTAAGTCCTTAATCTACGCCCACACAGGTTTCACACCTGATAGGGCTTTGGGCCTGGGGCTTAGCATTTAACAGGTGAAAGTACTTTCACCGTAAACAAAAGCCAAACTCCTCAAGGGCACCCGTTAAACTAAGCCCATTTTGCCTTACTGGCACAGGAGGTTGATAGTTCCGCCCCAAAAGTGTAAATTCTCATGGAGTCTTCTGAGCCATAGCAGATTTCCAGGTTCAGGTGGAGAACCAAGTGAAATTTTTCAGATTTACGGGGTCTTGACCCAAAACCAGGTTTCAAATAAGTTTTCCATTGGAATCTTGGAACTTGCCAGGAATGAAATTTGAAGCCAGGGTGTTGTAGATTCAAATGAATGGAAAACACGCATGACAAGATCATGAGTTGAAACAACTGAATTCAGAGCTCTCTCTAGGAGAAGTTGGATTCTCCCATTGGTTCTGTTTGTCTCTCATTGACAAAAAAAGGTCTGCCTAGGCAGTCTGAGTAATATACTTTGAAATATAAAATGGGAACTTTGAGAAAATGAGGAAGCTAATTTAAAATAGCACATTTTTACCTCTGTACTTCACAAAGAAATGCTGACTACTTTATTCTCTCTCAGGTAATACTCTCCAAGTTGTCAAGGCCAAATGATGACTTCAGAGACAGCATTGCTTAGTAGACAGAGAGAGGGAGGCCCTGGTTCAAGGCTTACCTCTGACATGTACTGGATGTGTGACCCTTATGAAAATGTATTACTGTCCATTCAATCCTGGGCAACTCACTAAGACTCTAAGTTGTAAGGTTGGTGGTACCTGTCTGCCTTAGTAGGGATTTCCCTCCTCTAGGAGGTCCCAATAATTAAACTATGGGTCCGATTCAACCCAAATCCAAGATAATAGGAACAACAACAAATCCAAGGCCAGCAAAGATTCTCTAGGTTGGACTATAATAATCCCCATTTGCTAGGTATTCTCAAAATGAGATGGAGAAGCTATTAATCATCTCTTCAGACATTTCCCATCTCAACAAAAGAATCGTGACAGTTCACCTTATCAGAGCATGAAGACTCTTTTTCCTGAACCTGTAATCTGGAGTTGTTTTCCAGTCAAAAGGCTTGACAGGTTAGTGGTGGCAGGTTGTTAATATATAAGGTGTCATACAGTACAATATTAGATTTGTTGCTTGGCTGGGGGTTTGTCTAGACTGGGTTGTTTTATTAGATAGCAGCTGACATGATGTGTTGTTTGCATCCCAAACTGGACTCCCTGTGTGTGTCCTTGGAAATCAACACAGGAACCAATGAGTCTGCACTAGGCTAAGAAATTTATTGTGTGGCTGGGACCCTTGTTAATAAGCAGACCATCCCATCTTCATGGTCTAGAAGCTCCCAAGGTAAAAGAATATGGCTTTTGCCATTGCCTTGCCCACCTTTACTGCACCTTTCCCCTTCCCATACTACACCTCTTTAAGATGAGATTTGTGCTTTTTCCTCCTTCCTTTGTGCATATAAATATGAAAACTTCTGTATGGATTGTGAACTCTTTGGATTCTACATACATGTTCATTTCTTTTGTAGTAAATGTAGTGAAGTTGTGATTCCCTATGGAGAGCATAGACACATATATAGTCCTCAAAGTCAGTGTGATTAACTTTTTGTTGTTGTTGTTTTTATTTTTATTTTTTTGGAGGGGGAAGGCAGGGCAATTGAAGTTAAGTGACTTGCCCATGGTAACACAGCTAGTAAGTGTGTCAAGTGTCTGAGGTCGGATTTGAACTCAGGTCCTCCTGACTTTAGGGCCTGTGCTCTACTCACTGTGCCACCTAGCTGCCCCGTGATTAACCTTTACTAGCTTAAAATAGCACTGAGACTTTTGGGACACCCAGTGTAAAAACAGGCCTAAGATTTCATCATTCTAGAGAGCTCAAGGTAAAGAACATTTTCTATCAATGCATATCTACACCTTATCTCCCACTTGTAACCTTTAAGAAAGTGGCTTGCGCAGGGTCACAGAACCATTATGTATCAAAGGCATGACTTGTAGCTGGGCTGTCCTGACTCTGAGACTATCTCTTGATCCATGATGGCAGCACACTGCCTCACACACAAATACACACAGAAAACACACAAACACATATATGTATACACACATATATGTGCATGTATATAATAATTTTGCCCTAGAAGAATGGGATACTCAGACAAAGGAATTAACTCAGAACAAAGTATCAGATAATTACATCTCCTGGGTTTTTTTCAGTGTTGTATGCAAAATAAGTCATTTGGCTATGTCAGAAAAAAAATTATACCAAGCTAAAAGCTTCATGAAAATTTTGTTGCTACTGCCTACCTTTGAATAAAACTCTGAACATAAAGTTTAGTGTACAATGATTTCAGATTTCAATTTGGCTATGGTTACTATAATAGCTTTCTAAAATATTTCCCCTGCTATCTTTCCTGCGTAAATAAATATGTCCCAGGGACCCTTTGGTAAATGAAATCAACTAAAGTAAAACATTAAATAATTCATGTCCTTGGGGGACCCACTGGGACTTTGTTCTCATTTGTATAGAAATCAAAATAAACATTTTGATTCAGAAAGAGGACCATCTGCACCTGAAACAATTTCAAGAATTATATTATCAGCTGAAATTTGTTCTTAATGAGGAAAGCACATTAAAAAGAAAAAAAGAAAAAATGTAAGCAGAAGTGGCATTAGTCTGGAATTACCTTGGATCTCTAGCACAGTGTCCAAAGAGACACTGGTTTTCTGGATATGAGTCCACTGCATGGGTTAAATTTTTTTCCCATTTACTGTCAAACTGAGGAAAGGAAGACAGGGACACACTTGATCTCAGTCAAATTGGCCTTTCTTTGTTTCCCCAGTGTTTAGCACGTTCCTTGGCACATGGCAATGCTTGATCACTGACATGACACTGACTGACTTACCTGACTAATCAGAACCACCAGATGGCCATATCATCTTAGCACCATAAGATATTAGAACCAGAAAGGATGGACAATTATGAGCAGTGGAAAGAGCATTGAATTGAGAGTGTGAGGACCTGGTGTCACATCCAAGCTCCACCACTAATTACTTATATGTCTTCTGACAAGTTTCTTCCTTGCTCTGTGGAAAAATGAGGGAATTCACAGGATCACAGATTTAAAGTTGGAAGGAACCTCAAGGCCATTTTGCAGATAAAGGAGCCTCAGGCACAAGGAGGTTAAATTACTTGCCCAGGATCACATAGGTAATAAGCAGAAGAGATGGGAAGGCCTCTGATTCCAGAACAAGGTCTCTTTCCACTCCTCACAGCCATAATGACATAATCATCTTAAAGATGAAGATACTATGGGATGGGAAGGCATGGCAAGTTCAAATTCCGATAGCATGGGAGGAGAAAGGCTGGAACTAGAAGATGGAACTCCCAACACTTTATCTGGGTCTCTAGACTCCATGATCATCAAATTATACTCAAATAGATTATCCAAGAAATTATGAAACACTGCTGGGGTCTATCATGGTGCAAGCTCTCCACACACATATTCTATATCATGTTTGGACACTTGACAGTGTCCATGAGGGCAGCTAGCTAGTTCAATGGATAGGGCACTGGCTCAAAATCAGGAAGACTCCTTTTCCTGAGTTCAAATCTAGCCTCAGACAGTTATTAGTTGTGTGATCCTGGCAAGTCACTTAACCCTGTTTACCTCTATAACAAGAGCTAGAGAAGGAAATGGCAAAACATTCCATTATCCTTGCCAAGAAAAACTCAAAATGGGGTAACAAAGTATCAGATGTCATTTAAAATGACTCAACAGCAACAACTGTGCCCATGAAGAAGTTGGCATCTTCGAAACCTACATTTATATATTACATGACTGTACACAACATACCCGACATTTTTTTCTCTCTGTGGTAGCAAGGGGACATAATTGTAGTGTGAGGAACAGAAAGGCCATTGTTACTGTATTGCAGAGTATGGGGCAGAGTGAGTAAGTGTTAAGAAGACTGAAAAGGTAGGAAACGGCAGGATTATCAAGGGTCTTGGATATTAAACAGAGGGTTTATATTTGATCCTGGAAGTGCGAGGGAGGCACTGAAATTTAATGAATAGGGGAGTGACATAGTAAAACCTATGTTAGGAAAATCACTTTGGTAGCTGAGTGGAAGTTAGGCTAGAGTGGGCACATGAGGCAGGCAGACCCAACAGCAGTCTTTCACAATAGTACAGGAATGAAGTGATAAAGATCCGGACTAGGTTGGTGGCAGTGTCAGAGGAGAGAAGGGGATATATTTTGAGATTTATTCAGAAGGTAGAAAATACAAGACTTCGAAAAGCATTTAAAATTCTAAAATGAAAGCATGGAACTTTTTTTTAAAATCAGGGATGTATCATCAAAAAGAAGACCTTGAAAATAGGATGCATAAAGATAATATAGCCAAATGAATATGAAAAACAAAAAAAAATTTAAGGAATTTAGGAAATTTAAGTAAATTTAGGAATTTAAGTAAATTTAGGAAAATAAATTCAGGAAATAACACCAAAATGTCTCAAAATGTTTGCCCAGAGATAGCAAAACATTAACCTAACAAATCCACAGATTATTGATGAGGGAAAATATGCTTGAAACCCCAAGAAATGTAGTGGTAAAATTTGACGACTTCAAAAACAAACAAAAAATTTTTGCAAGAGGCCAGGAGAAACTTTCAAATATGACATGACTCTGCAATCACAGTAAATCAGAAAAGAAACTGGACAATATATTTTTAAAAAGCAAAGGAGACCAATCTCAAATCCAAGCTATGCTGCCAAGCTGAGCCTGAAAATAGACAGACCTTGATAAAACAAAGGCATTTGGAACGTTCCCTAAACTCAGAGGTATTCAGAATAATCTATCTGCCAAACTGAATACTCAATGAATGGTACTATGAGGAAGGTAGATAAATATAATTATCAAGAAAAATATTGAATAATAAAATTAGTTTCTCATGTTCATAAAGACACAGAAAAGATGGAAGAGGTTAGAAATTTGGAGAAGAATTTAAAGACTCAGAAGTAAGCATGGAGCAAGAGGTAAATCAATACTTCACTGATTAAATCCTGGGACCCATCCCCCTTCCACAAGGAAATCAATATCTTTTGTGAGAGGGAAAGCACAGTGTGAAGTTATATGAATAGGGAGAGGAGAGGCAAAATATAGAGGGTTTCTGGAGATGCAACCCTACTAAGTGCATAGGTGAATCGTGAAAGGAAAGCAATTCCTTTAGTCTCTCAAAAAGAATGGATTCTCAGAAGAAGAATTTTTTTTTAAATGGAGGGGGTTGAAATACAATATGGAAATAGACAGAGATTTGTACCGTGGAAGGGGAAAGAAAAGTTTATTATTTATTCATAACATTTTAATGGTGGTACAAATGTATGTCTCTGGTAAGAGAAAGGAGCCTTATAATGAGTTTCATGAGGGGGGAATTTGCACATTAGGGAAAAAGAAAGCATTCTCTAAGAAAAACCTGTCCTCACCAAGAACATGTTCTACCTCAGAACAGGAGATGCACGAGTCCCAAAGAGCTACCAGCATTCTGGAGAATGAAGTCAAATTGGCCTTAGGAAGCATGGCTAGCAACAAAATTAGTGGAAGGGATAGACTTTCAGCTGAGCAATTTAAAACCCTAAAAGATGAGGCTGTGAAAGTGCTGCACTTAATATACCAGCAAATTTGGAAAACACAACCACGGCCACTGAATTGGTAAACATTAGTTTACATACCAGTCCTAAAGAAGGTAATGACAAAGAATGTTCAAATTACTGAATAATTGCACTCATTTCACATGCTGGCAATTGTGCTTCAGATTCTACACACTAGGCCTCAGCAATACATGAACCAAGAACTACCAGAAGAGCAGGCTGGTGAAGAGTCAGAGGAATGAGATACCAAATTGCAATGTTAGCAATTCTCTGGATTATGGAAAAAGCAAAGGAGTTCGAGAAAAAAAAAAAACATATCTACTTCTGCTTCATTGACTACATTAAAGCTTTTGATTATATGGATCACAACAAAATGTGATAAGTCCTCAAAGAGATGAGAGTACCAGATCATCTTACTTTTTCTTGTATGCTTGTATGCCAGCCAAGAAGCAACAGTTAGAACTGAACATGGAACATCTTTATTGGTTTAAGATTGGAAAATGAGTACAAGGCTATATGTTGCTACCTTATTTACTTAACTTACATAGAGAGTCCATCATGTGAAATGTCAGACTGGATAAATCAAAAGCTGGAATTGAAGTTGCCAGAAAAATATCAACAATCTCAGATATGCAGACGATACTAGTCCCTTGATGAGGGTGAAAGAAGAGAGTGTAAAAATGGCTTGAAGTTTAATATCAAAAACACTAAGCTCTTGGCAACTAGTCCCATCACTTCCTGGCAAATAGAGGGAGAAGAAATGGAAGAGGTGTCAGATTTTATATTCTTGGACTCAAAGATCATTGCAGACAATGACTGTACCCATGAAATTAAAGGACACTCACTCCTTGGAAAGAAAGCTATGGCATATCTGAACAGACCACATACTAAAAAGCAGAGACTTCACTTTGCTGATAAAGGTCCATGTAATTTAAAGCTGTTTTTTTTCCTCCTGTAGCAATGTATGGCTGTGAGAGTTGGACTATAAGGAAAACTAATCATCACAGAATCGATGCTTTTGAATTGTGGTACTGGAGAAGACTTTTGAGAGTCGCTAGGACAGCAATTAGGTCAAATCAGCCGATATTTACAAAAAATTAATACAGGTTATTCACTGGAAGGTCAAATACTGAAGCTGAAGCTTAAATACTTTGGCCACATATTGAGAAAGCAGGACTCATTGGAAAAGACTCTAATACTGGGAAAGATTGAAGGCAAAAGGAAAAGGGGACAGCAGAGGATGAGATGGATAGATAGTACCATGGAAATAATGAACATGAGCTGGATAACCTATATCAAATTCCTTGCCTTCTCAATGAGGTGTGGAAGGAAGGAAGGAGAGGTTTTGGAACTCAAAATCTGGAGGGAAAAAAGAATGTTAAAATTGGTTTTACATGTAATTGGGGGAAAATAAAATATTAAATAAGGAAAAAAGAAACAATGAACATGAACTTGGACAGAGTTCAAGAGAGAGTAGAGAATTGGAGCCTGGCGTGGTCAATGGGGTCAAAGAGAATTGGACACAGGCTGAGCACCTGAATACCACCACCAAATAATGGAGGGGCTCATGATTTGGCCATATGAGTGTAGATTTAGGGACTATTCCAATCAAATTGCCAAAGAGATAGTTCATAAAATGAGAAAGAATAACATTTATTTTTGGGAAAGAATTAAAAAAAAGATCATAAATGAAAGAGGAATAGCACTTCTGGACCTAAAATTTTATTATAAATAAAAGAATAATAGTATTTAGAACAATTTATAAATATGAAAAGTAGATTAGTATGAAAGATATATTTATTTATTTATATATTTAAAAAGAATCAGAAATATTCTTAATAATCCAATATTTAATGCATTGAGAAAAAAATTATTTGGAGGAATGAATTTTTCATTTTTATAAAAAAAATCTGGGCAAAGCATAAAGAAGTTTGGCAGAAATTAGGTTTAGACCAACATTTTATACTATTTACGACATATGCTAAGCTAAACATAATAGATGACTTAATATTAAATATTACACTATTAAAAAATTAGAAGGCAAGTACCTTTCATAATTATAACTAGAGGAAGAATTCTTAACCTTATAAAAGCCTTATAAAATTAAAATAAATACATACATAAGGAAATTAAAAAAAACAGTTCAAACAAACCACATCAGCTGAGTCTAATAACAAATGCCATATTCCATTCCTATAACTTCCCACCTCTACAAAGAAAACAGGTGTATTTTTTTCCATCCTCTTCAGGGCCAGGCTTGTTGATTACAATTATATAGTATTCAGGCTCATTTTTATTTTATTTGTTTCTGTTCCATTTATGTTATTGTAGTCATTGTGCATATTATGTTTTCGTGTTTCTGCTCCCTATTGCAACAGTTCCCATCTTACCACATTTCTAAGAATGTTTCACATTCATAACTTCTTACATTATAGCTAGGAGTTGATTATACTCAGGTGCCACAATTTGTTCAACCATTCCTCAGAAAAATGGGTATTTACTTTGCAGTTTTTAGCTACCACAGAGACATCTAGGTGGAGCTGGGCCTAGACTCAGAAAGATTTGAGTTAAAATCTGGTCTTACTAAGATGTGTGATTTTGGACAAGTGACTTCACCTTTATTTGCCTCAGTTTTCTCAACTATAATAATTAATAATTTTTAATAATCAATGTTGATATGAGGATTAAATGAGATACAATTTGTAAAGAATTTAACAAAATGCTTAGCATGCTGTAGACATTATATAAATGCAATGATAATGATGATGATATAGTAGAAAGAGTAATAGATTTGTAGTCAGAAATACCTGTGTTCAAATACCACCACCACCCCTGACACTTAACTAGCTGTGTGACCCTTGGCAGAACATCTTATTTCTCTGGGTTCCAGTTTCAGCCTGGACCAATGGAACTTTAAGTTCCTTTCTAACACTAATTGTATTGATTCTGTGATAATAGTATATGTAGAGGCAAATGTCAGATTACCTATGAACTAATTTACCAACAGATCCTTTTTCAACTGAATGAATAAACTCTGGCTGTGGAGTCTCAAAACTTCAGTTTGCCTGTCCTTGAGACTGAGAAAATATCCTCAAGAATGAAGTCTGTCTCAGTGCTGTGCCTTTGGGTTTCCTTTACCTATAGACATTCATGGTACGTATGACTCATTTTAATCTCTCTCTCTCTCTCTCTCTCTCTCTCTCTCACACACACACACACACACACATACACACACACACAAACACACATTTCTGACCCTTCTGAGGGGTATTTAGCTTTCTACCCCCTCAATTGCCTATTAATATCAAACTTGGTTGAACTGGAAATCTGCACAGTCGTTGTCTGGACAGCTCAAACAATGGAAGTTAATTCCTTAAATAGAACCAACAGCCTTTTCTTTGCTTTCCTACCATTTAGAAATTTTAGACTTTCATTGAAAAATCCAACTCAGATGGGAGTTTTCCGTTGGCCTATGTAAGTACTAACTAAACAATGATAATTCCTTGGAGCTCGCCTAAGAGACACGGGCTTATCAGCTGCCACTTCAGGAGTGGCAGTGGTATTAGAGTTTACAGCAGTCATTTCTTCAGCACCCCTCTCCAGAATGAGCAGATAAATTTTTTTCAGGATGCTTGGAACTGTAACTCAGAAATTCCGTACTGCAGAAATTGCCATAGAAACCAGGACATATTCGTCAGTAAATCAAAGGTTGGGAAACAAATACTCTAAAATGTGTAATTATGGATGGAAATGGCACAAATATCATCTCTTTACAAAATGCCACATGTGTCTGATCCCTGGGTAACTGTGACTATGAGATAAAAAGTGTTTAACACAGGGACCAGTAAATTACTTTCAATTGTCAGAAAAGAACTGATTGGTTTGGTTCAGGGGTCTTTCCGTTTGCGATTGTAAACATGAATAATGGGTTCAATCTCATTGTAGGCCTGAGGGAAACTGGAACATTGTTGGGCTTAAGGCCTAGAATGAGTCTACACTGGTGTAGCCGGCTCATTCCACAAAGGAAAAGAATGCATTCAAGTGGACTGCTCCACAGAAAATGCACATTCCAAGTGCCAGTTGAGCTCATATATCTGATGCTATGGATCACTGAGAGCCTGAGGGTTCAGATAAATAATACAGTTAATAAGAATATATTCAAATACCACCAGCTCCAGATAAAAGCAGTTCCCAAGGGGGTCAAAAAGCAATTCAGAAAGATGAAAGCTTCTATCTAAAGGTCAATACAACAAGTAAATACATGTAAATTCAGTGTATACCATGTTAAGCACTAGAGATATAAAGCAAAGCAAATAAAAAAAATTGCCTAATTAACAGTACCTACCCTCAAGGAGCTCACAGTCATTTGAAAACAACAGTAAAAATAGGAGTTAATCTCAGAGGGAGGGCACTAGCGCTATGGAGAATCAGGAAAGGAAAGTTAGAAGCAGTTAATGGGGAGATTCCCTGGGCTCTCAGCAATTCTGTGACAATATCCTAAATTTTTTTTATGCTTCTTGCTGTATCAGGCCATATCTGGGTTCCTGATCTATCTACCCATGGGCAAAATTAATCCAAACTGTCCCCCAGCTCCTTTGATCACAACATTCCTAGTTTGTGCTGTGGGAGTATGTAAGGGAGAAGGTTAACTCTCCAATTCTACCAGTATCTTGGCCCAAACATTCTACATGTTTGATAGTTTGGGATATAGGATTTTTTGTTATGGATTCATCATGTGCAAAGATTGAGACACATGACACATTTGGTAAGGATTTGAATCAATTCTGTCTATAATTTCACTTTTTAGTGTATTTGTTTTCCATCTCTTGTTTTTTTTCAGATGATATCATTGCTTCCTATGGTTATGGTTTGCTTTATTTCTCCCATGATCAGAGAGGCCACTGAAGACTTTCATATTTTTCTGGTCAAGTTTTATACTAGTTCTGTATTGTCTTCACTGTACAACAAAAGACGTTTTCTTTGATGATGTATAGCTCAAACAAAAGTCTCCCATGTGTATTTGACCATAGGAAGAATTTCTTTGCTGAGCTGAAATATGCACATGGGAACTTATATTTTGTGTGCTATAGTGTTTAAGTAACATCATAATAAATAGTAATAATGGTAGTAATAAGAGAAAGGCAGTATGAAGTTGTGGATAGAGAATTGGTCTGGGAGTCAGGAAGATGTGGGTTTAAATTCTCTCTCTGATATGTACTATCTGTGTGACCTGGAATATATCAGAGTCTTTTCAGTGCCTATAGACAATTTTATAAGTCAGCTAACATTTATTGGCAAAGGGATTCTTCTTATCAGGCATTCTTTAGAATAATTAAATTATAGGTGTGGTCCTGTGTCAAGAAAAAACAAATTTCCGTTTTGAACGAACCATATTTTTCTGTCCAAATGTGGAATGGCTTTCGTCAAGAGGTGGTATAGAGGAGACCCCTTCCTGAGAGATCTTTGAGTCTGGATGACTATTTTTGTTTTTGTTATAATAGGGATTTTATATATGGGCTGGACTAAATGGCCACTGAGATGCCTTCCAATTCTTAAATTCTGTGATGCTGTGATATGGTATTTGAATTGAGTCCTTACCCAGAAACTTAGGCAACATGTCTGACTATTCATCTTAATAGTTGAACTTTTGCAGAATTCTTACCATAAAGTCCCAAAAGTGAAAGGTCCCCTAATTCACTTACAATTCCAGTCAAGAAAGTCACTGCTCTCGAAGAGTTCATATTCAAATTGGGGAGACAACATATGTAAGCAGGTGAATATACCTATGAAGTGATTTAATTCTACATGCTCTCTGGTGGCATGAGCCCTTTCAAAGCCTGATACTCTTTCTGATGCATCTATATCTTTTTACATTTAAATCATACTCCATACCTAGTAGTCTACAATATTACCTGGACAATCTAAGAATTATCAGTAAAGAGTCCATGAATTTTCTTCTTACCAGTAGCTACACAATTTCAAGAGTAAGCAATTCTTATAGTGTTCATACTTATTGTTAATTAGCTGTTAAAGAAAGAATTCTGAACTCATAAGGCAAACCTTGTGTTTTTACAATGTTGTCCTTCGAAATTGTTTTCCAGTGAAGGGTTGATCAAGAGACCCCTATCAACAGAGTTCCTCTCTAAGACATTTGATGAAATTACAGCTCGTAAAAGACATGAAGCCTTAAGGAGCTTGTATATTGAATATTAGATCAGTGACAGATTATAAATGTCAAGAAATTGGTAATGGGTCATTCGTACCTCTTAAAGGAAGGTTAAACAAGCATTTATACTTCCTTACACCGTTAAGAGGAGTGACAAAGTTTCTCTCTCATTTTGAGGCAATTATAGGGGCACTAGACTGGCTTGTTTTAGACTCATACATACTCCTGCTGGTCTTTAAAAATCTAATCAAAACTGGACAATACGATGGCAGAAACTGGGCATAGACCAACATCTTATATCGTATACCAAAATTAAGTCAAAATGGGTTCACGATTTAGACACAAAGTCTGGTACTATAAGCAATTTTGGAGATCAAGGAATAGTTTACCTGTCAGATTTACAGAGAAGGGAAGAATTTATAACCAAACAAGAGAAAGAAAACATTACAAAATGCAAAGTGAATAATTTTGGATTATATTAAATTGAAAAGGTTTATTTTTGTTGTTGTTCAAACAAAGCCAATGCAACCAAGATTAGGAGAGAAGCAAAAAGTTGGGAAAGAATTTTTACAACCAGTGTCCCTGATAAAGGCTTCATCTCCAAAATATACAGGGAACTGAGGCAAATTATAAGGATATAAGTCATTCCCCAATTAAGAAATGGTCAAAGGATATGAACAGGCAGTTTTCAGAGGAAGAAATTAAATATGTCTATAGTCATATGAAAAAATGCTCTAAATCACTATTGATTAGAGAAATGCAAATCAAAACAACTCTTAGGTACCACATCTCTCCTGTCAGATTGGCTAACATGGTAAAACAGGAAAATGATAAATGCTGGAGAAGATGTGGGAAAATTGGAACATTATTACATTGTTGGTGGAGTTGTGAACTGATCCAGCCATTCTAGAGAACAATTTGGAACTATGCCCAAAGGGCTATAAAACCGTGCATAACCCTTTGACTCAGCAATACCACTTCTAGGGCTATATCCCAAAGAGATCATACAAGTGGGAAAGGAACCCATATGTACAAAAATATTTATAGCAGCTCTTTTTGTAGTGGCAAAGAGTTGGAAAACAAAGGGATGCCAATCAATTGAGGAATGGCTACACAAGTTATGGTATATGAATTTAATAGAATACTATTGTGCTTTAAGAAATGAGGAGTAGATGGAATTCATAATAATCTGGAAACATGTATATGATCTGATGCTGAGTGAGGGGAGCAGAACCAGGAAAACATTACACATGATTACAGACACATGGTATTTGTGACGACCAACTTTGATAGACCTGGCTCTTCTCAGCAATGCAAGGTTCTACAACAACTCCAAAAGAATCATGATGAAAAAAGCTATCCACATCCAGAGAAAGAACTATGGAGTCTGAATGCAGATTGAGGCAAACTATTTGCTCTTTCTCTCTCTCTTTTTTTAAATTTTGCTTCTTCTTTCTCATGGTTCATTCCATTGGTTATAATTCTTCTTTACAACTTGGCTATTGTGAAAATAAGTTAATGTGAAGGTATATGTAAAACCTATACCGAATTACATGCCGTCTTGGGGGCGGGGAGAGGGGAGGAGAGGGAGGGGGAGAAAATTTGGAACCTAAAAGCTTTTGGAACTGAGTGTTGTGAACTAAAATTAAAAATAAATTTAAAAAAATTAAAATCTAATCAACTCTGTGGACACAATTGCTCTCTCTAGGGCATCAATGTTTGCAATAAAAAATAAAGCCAGCTACAAAGGAAAAACTGAACTCACAAGGGAGAATTATTCTTCATGGTTTCTATTATACCCTTTCTAGAGTACAACTGAGAATTTCTCTCCTCTACCCCAAGCTCTCTTGGAGCAGAGCAACTAACCTGGGAATAGATGTTGAGCCCCTCAGAGAGCAAGTTCAGGCAGCGTAACCAGTCAGCTGAGCTGAGATGTGGAGAAGAGCAAGCTCACAGAACCCAGCCACGTCCATGCTCAACATATAGACTACAAAGAGGGAAAGCAGCATGAGGACATTAGGAGAAGAAAAAAGGGATACAGGTCTTTGCAATGCTGGAGTGTTCGACATGCCTTCTCCCACACATGTTCCCTATGTGTCTCTTTACTAATGTATTCTTTCTTTGTGTTTCCATTCTTTTACCCTATATATATATCTGGAGCAAAAGATAGTTCAGATTTATAGGGAAAATGATTTGTTTGTGCTATGTCAGTGCACTAAATGCTTTTTAAAAAAATAATTGTATAAAATGGATGACGATTAAAGGTGAATACAGCAGCGGGGGCTTGGGAACTATGATTTTAGGCATATAGGACTAAAGAGTACCTTGAACCTGGTGTAGTCATCATCCAAAGAAACCAAACTATCCATGAAAGCACGAAGAAGATGTTGGATGTTAAAAAAAAGAAACCTTGAGTCAGAAGATCTATCATGAGCTTTCTATATAAGGATGACATAACAAAAAGATGGTACAGAGAAATATCGAGTGCACTTTGTCGGAATATGCATATTCAATCCAACTTCTGTCATTAACTACCTGTGTGACCTTGGGCAAGTCACTTAACCTCTCTAGGCATCAGTTTCCTCATCTCCAAAGTGAGGAAGCTGGACTAGATCAAAGAATAAATTAACAAGTGTTTATTAAATTCCTATTATGTAGTAGGCACTGGGAATACAAGTTGAAAGAATTAAACATGCATATGTAAGCTATATAATATTTGTATAAGGAGGATAAGCAAAAATGGACACAAACAAGTTAAATATAATGTAGTTTGGGAAGGAGGACAATAGCAGTTTGCCTAATCAAGAAGGGTTTTCTATGTAAGGTGGTACTTGAATAAGTCTTGAAAAAAGAAAGGGATTCTTTGAGGCAGAGTTGAGGAACAGTGAATTTCAGGCGTGGGAGAGGTAATGCAAATGCTCAGAGATGAGAGATGGAGTGTTGTATATGAGAAACAAGGAGACCTGTTCAACTAGATCAAGAGTGCAAGAGTCAAGAGGAATATTCAGTGAGATTGGAAAGGTAGGTTGGCCTTAGGTTAGGCTTTAAAAGCTAAATAAAAGAGTTTATATTTTTATCCAAGAACCAAAAGGGAAGCAGTGTGTTTTGTTGAGTAGGGGAACTACTTGGTCAGAACTGAATTTAAAGAAAGTCATTTTGGCAGCAATGTTCCAAAAAGACTGCTTTGGGGAAATAACTGAAGGAGACAACCAATGGAGAGGGCTTTAATAAACTGTACTAGACTGTGCCTGAACCAAGGTAATGGTTGTGTGATTAGAGAGTGTCAGATGTGAGGGATGCTAAAAGCAGGAAAACATTGGTAATTGATTAGAATTTAGATATCATATATTAGGTATATGTACACACATATATGCATATACATACATATATATACATGTATGTATATATATATGTATATATGTATATATATATGTAAATATATGGAGAGAGAGAGAGAGAAATTCAAGGATGATGCTGAGCTTACAAACCAGAAAGACTGGAAGAATGGCAATGCCTTTAACAGAAATAAGAATTTTGGAAGATGGTTGGGTTTTTGGGAGAAAGATAATGAGTCTGTTTTGGACATGTTGAGTTTCACATATCTATGGGATATCCAGTTTGTAATGTCCAAGAGGTAGTTGGGAATGAATGACTGTATAGCACATTAAAGTGTTTAAGATTAGATATATAGAAATGGGACTCGTTTGCATAGGAATGATAACAAAAACTATGGGAACTGATGAGGCCACTATCTTGGTTGCCTTTCCAGCTTACCAATGTCCTTCTTAAACTGGGATTCCCAGAACCAAACACAATACTCAAGCAAAATATATTGGCAATATGACCTTATTCCTGTAGCCAATATGGATTTACTGCAGCCTATTATCCTTATGGCTGTCTGTCCAAGGTCACATACCTAGTAAGTCTAGTGTAATACAGCTAGTGTCTGAGGGGGGAGTCAAAGTTCCATCTCTGTGATATATGATGCCTAGTCCCTTGCTGCTTTCATAAGGCTACACTGCACATTTTGTATTGTTAAGGAGAGCATTTAGGGCTTTGAACTAACTGAAATCTCTTTTCCTTCTAATCTGTCCTCCTCTTCCTTCTCACTTAAACTAGGCACTCTACAAAGTAGGGTAGAAATTTATGATCCCTACTACAGAAATTTATATTCTATTGGGACTAAATTCATCAATGTAGAAATGCTTATAGAGGATGTAGGCAAGTAAACATTGAGTAATCCCCTCCTGCCCTAATCGGGCTCTCTTCTACTTTCCCTAGTCACGCCAACTAGATCTGTGGCTGTGATTCATTTAGAGTTGGCCATTTGTAATTATAAAATGTATGCATTTTAAAAAGTCAAGGGGTGGTTGGGAGGGATAATTTTATCAGCTAGATTGAGGAGAAAATTGATCAGGGATGGCTTGACCAAAGTCTCCTCTTCTCCCTCTGTCCCCCAATTTTAAAGAGCCATGTCTTGTTCTGGATAATGCTTTCTGTTCACCAAACCCAAAGATGAACATTGTATCATTACTCTGACTAAAAGGAATTCAGAGGAAAAAGCTCTTGTTTCTTTCCTCTTCACATAAATTCTTAAAGTTTTGCTAGGAAGGAGGAAACTGATTTTACATGACAGTTTAGTAAAGAATAAGATAAAAACCATTTACCAGTTGTATATATATGAAAGCATAAATGTAACGCTGAAAAATATTTTGAGGGCAATTATACTAAAGGGATTATACTAAAGAAATGGAAGAGAAAGTCAGATTCAGTGTCAAGGAAACTTTCTTTGAGTATGATCTGTACTGAAGTGTGAAATCATTTTTTTAAAACTGGTATATCCATCATCCTTTGCATTATTTAATTATGGTTGGATAAAGAACAAGGGCATATATTGCAAGAAGGAGTCTCAAGGGGTTATAATAGGTGACATAATAGTGAATGTCACTTTCCTTTCTTATCTGACCTCTCAAAGAAAAAAATGAATCAAATTTAGGTCTGGAAGTACGTCAAGATTGATAAAAGCATCAGAGCTGATTTCAACTTTTCCACCTCAGATAATTTCCAGAAGGATGCACAGCAAAGATGGACCTGGGTATTGCTTTAGTCAACAACTCAAAAGTCATTTTTACAGCTACCCAGTGAGGCATATGATGAACCATTTGCAAGTGTAACATCCATTTTCCACTGCAGGTAACAACCTGTTTTTTCTTGATAAGACACATGTATCAAGTAATCTTCTCCATCTAAAATTTTTGTGACTCCCAAGAACAGATTGCCAGGTAGCTGACATTCTGCCCTTGATCTCTCCAGGAAAAATAAATTGACATCAATTGAAGTTTTGTGCATTTCATTTTTACTTGGAGCAATAAGTCAGTTTGTGGAACGCAGTCCAGGATATAAAAGAAAAGGAGTTTGATAAGTCTTGGAGGAATTATTGGCAAGTATTTTTTTTTGCTTGTTGAGACTTTTCCATTATTCAAGTATCTGCAACAATAAATCCACCAGTAGTAGTGCAGAATGGAATGATTTACATGGAAGGCAATCGTGTCTTATCAGCGGCACCAGGTCACCGCACACGCAGTGTAGTGGAAAATGGATGTAACAATGTGAACAGAAGACTCATCTTCTGACACAGTGATAGAAGGATAGGTTTCTGTGGCTAGTGGCAGTAGTGAATGGATGTATTTTAAGGTAGGAACACCATCAGTCTTTTCAGGATGGAATGGCTAATGTCAGCATTGATACTCATGAAAAACTGGTCTTGGATCTCTGGGAGTCATAGACAGTGCTTTTATCCCATCGGTCCCTATACTTCATGCCCTACCTCCCTAAAAAGAAATTATGCATAGGGACATGCAAAGGGCTTCTCAGACTCTTTGGGCTGGCTCAGTACACTTCACAATCTGGTGCTACCCTATATGCCTTGTGTCCAGGGGTAGACAGGTAAATTTTTAACAAATGACTCTAGGAAAAAAAGTGTGCACATGATGTACTTTCAAGTTTAATCTGCACTGTTAATATTTTCTGCATTACCTTCTTAAATCTAGACAATCAACAAAACAATAAACCAACTTCTGATTTGTAGCATTTCGCAGCGCAGATGCTCATGCTGCAAATTAAACAATTGGCCCTTCAGAGCTGCTCTGAGCTGGTTCTGGCACCCCATTGCCTACCTCAAATTTATCTTTTCCACATACTTTTTGCTCTAACAAAACTGAGCTACTCTCATCAATCTCCTGCAAAGACACTACACTCACCTCATCCATTTACTTAAAAAAATATATTAAGTGCATATACACATATATACTTACATATATTCATGTATATGTATATATATTTTATATATCATATATACACATATATGTAAGTTATTCTATAGATACTTAGTTCTTTCTCTGGGGGCAGATAATGTCTTTCTTCATGTGTCCTTTATTTTAATTTCTGTATTTATAGTAGTAAAATGACTTAGTCACCCAAAGTCATTCTTAAAACAATGTTGCTGTTACTGTATACAATGTTATCTTGGTTCTGCTCACTTTGCTCTTCCCTATTTCATGTGGGAGGAGAAGATAAGGTAACAGAGATATGGCAAAAAGAGGCTGAGAAAGAAAACAGTGAGCAAAAATAAGAGAGGGAAATTCACAAATAGTAATTATAACTTTGAATGTGAATGGGATGTTTATAGCAGCTATTTTTGTGGTGGCAAAGAACTGGAAATTGCAGGGAAGCCCATCAATTGGGGAATGGAGGAATAACGTGTGGTCCCTGGTTGTGATGGAATATGACTGTGCTATAAGAAATGATGAGCTCAGTGATCTTTGAAAGGCATGGAAAGACCTTTTCCATTCCCATACTTTTATTTACACTGTTTCCTTGGCCTGAAATGTTCTCCCAAATTCTCTTTATCTGTTGAATGTCTACTCATCATTTAAAGCTCTCCTTCAATGCCAACATCTCCATGAAACCTTCTCTGAGTCTCACTGTTGACAATAGACATCACACATCTCTTTTGCTTTGTACCACTCTAATGCATTTCTGTATTGAGTATTATTGAGTATGTAATTCCATATTCCACTATTATAGAGTAATATGCACAAGATCAAGGACTGGGTTATATTTAAACTTTTTATCCCTTCTAAATCCTACAGTGCTCTGTAAAGCTTAATTCACAGTTTTGTTTTGTTCTGTTTTTTTTTTATTGAATTGAATTGGATCATTCTACATGTACTGTCAGATTTGATTGATATGTTGATTGGTTTTGCTGACCATTTTACTTCTTTTTTTCTGCCTTTATTACAAGGGATACTTCTCTGGGTGAGAGAGGAGGAGATATAGAGTGAGAAATGAAGGTTATGTAAAACCAAAAGAAACCAATATCATTTTTACATGAAAAAATAAATACCTACTGTGTATAAAATAGAACATACATACTGGAAACAATCCAAAGATAAAAACCTCACTCATAGTCTTCATTGTTTAGAAGGGCAATATGAGAAAACAAAATCATTACAATACAAGGTAAAAAATGGTGAATACATAAAAGAAGTGCCAAAGTTATATGTGAAGTTCCCAAGGGGAAGGATTATGAATGGGGCAGAAGAGGTAAAAATTGAGTAAGGATTTAAAAGGTAGGCGAAGTTTCCTCTTTGTGGGTAGAATGAGTTTTAGGATACTTGGTTTTTATACCACAAAAAACAGAACCTCCTTTGAAAAGCATTGAAACCTCCTTTGTAACAAACCAATTGACACTGACTACATTGGTACATGTAATATTCTATGCCCTTGTAGTATGTTATCTTGCTAGGATTCAAATTAATCATTGCAATTACACTGGGCCACTTTTATATATTGTTTTCATTTACCTTTATATTATAGTCATTGGATATGTTGTTCTGTTTCTACTTCACTCTGTATCAATAAATGGAAGTCTCATATTTGCATTTTTCATACTACTTTTCTTATGACATAATAATATTCTTTCACATCCATATAGTTAAATCTGGTCAGCAGTTCCCTACTTTGTTTTCAGTTTTTGCTAACACAAAATGTGCTACTATGAATATTTTGATATACATAAGATCTATTTCTGTATCTTTTACCCCTTTTATGGAATTACCAGCATTGTTGTTCTTCAGTCATTTCAGTTATGCCTGATTCTTCAGGATCTCATTTGGAATTTTCTTGGCAAAGACACTGGATTGGTTTGCCACTTTTTTCTCCAGCTCATTTTACAGGTAAGGAAGCTGAGGCAAACAGGGTTAAGTGACTTACTCAGGGTCAAAGAACTAGTAAATGTCTGAGGCCAAATTTGAAGTCAAGAAGATGAGTACTCCTGACTCTAGGGGCAACCAACTATCCACTTAGCCACCTAGCTGCCCCTAGGATAAGAACAGTTTCTTATTTTTTAATCACATAATTCAAGATTATCAACCAGAAAAGCTGGGCCACCTCACAGCTCCACCAATATCATATTAGTGTGTCCATATTTTCAGAGATTTTTAAATATAATTTTCATCATCTTCAACCATTTACAAGATGTTTTAATTTATATTTTCCTTTTATTAGTGATTTGGGGACTTTTTCATACAGTTACTAATCATCTTGTTATCTTGTTTTGAAACTGTTGTTCTCTATTCTTTGACCATTTATGTACAGAGGCATGGCTCTTGGTCATTTGTATTTATGCCATTCTCCATGTATCTTGGATATCAACTTTAATCAGGAATTTTTGACAAAAAGGCATTTTCCCAGTCATTTTGTCTTCTTATTCTCATGGCCATTGTTGTGACAGTGATGTCTTTATATTCTCCTTTAAATTTTTAAAGATTATGTAACCTTTTATATCTAGGCCAAATAGCCTTTTGGAGCTTATTGTGATATAATGTATAAAATGTCTAAATGCATTTTTTCTGCTAAACTACTTTGAGTCTTACCAGAATTTCTAGTGAAATAGTAGATGCTTCCTTCAGGAGTATGTTTTCAGCAGGGATATAGAATAGTATAACCAAGGATACAGAAGAGGAAGACCATGGGATGAGTGTGGATCATAGGAGAAATCCAGTGTAACTAGAACATGGAGTATAGCACCTATAGAGAAGTACCTATATGAGATAAGGCTGGAAAGCTTGGAAGGTATTATATTACAGACACATTAAAGGTCAGGTTAAGGAGCTAGAACCTGCATCAATGTGACAGTAAGGAATCATTAAATGGTGTTTGATGGGCAGCTAGGTAGCACAGTGGATAGAGCACTGGGTTTGTAATCAGGAAGACTGATCTTCATGAATTCAAATCTGGCCTCAGATTCTTAATAGTTGTGTGAACCTAGCCAAATCACTTAACCCAATTTTTCTCATTTTCCTAATCTGTAAGATGAGCTAGAGAAGGAAATTGCAAACCACTCCAGTATCTTTACCAAGAAAACCCTCAAAGGGGTCATGAATAGTCAGATGCAACTGAAATGTCTCAACAACAACAAACAAAAAAATGATGTTTGAACAGGATAATCATAGACTCTCTGAATTGGAAGGAATTAATTCCATCTGTTACCCAGCATGACTCATATTTAAGCAGGAATGTCCTCTAAACCATTTTTAACATCTTGTGTTTGATCAATCAATAAGCTTTTATTAAACATTTACTATGAATCAGGCATTGCACTAAGTGCTGAGGATGCAGAGAAAGATAAGAATAGTCCCTTTCCTTAAGAAGCTCACATTCTAAAAGGGGAGATAACATAGTGGGGAAAAACTAGGCATGTACTCTCTCTCTCTCTCTCTATACATATATATATATATGTGCATGTATGTATATATATGTATGTATATGTATATGTATATATGGAGTAGAAGAAGATAACCTGAAAGGGGAAGGTATTAAAAGCTGGAGCAGAGGTGGCAGGTGGGGAGAGGCAGTAAGTCAGGAAAGGTCTCCTGAATATGATAGATGTGAGCCAAATAGTAATGGAATGTCAGGGAAATTGAGGCAGAGTTTACCAGAATTTCTGCCTATAAACACACCCATATTTCCTTGTCCTCAAAAAGTGCCTAGTATACAGTAGGACCCAAACAAATGTTAATGACTGATTTACTCAATCCAGCCTTCCCCTTTCAGGTTATCTTCTTCTACTCCATATACAGTGCTGTCTACAAACTTCAAGGACACTCTCCTTCAACACACATAATGATATCATCTCAAAAACCTTAACCTCCTAATTTATGAACTTATAAAGTTCATATATAGTAGCTAGGAAGAGAATGAAGAGAGAATGGAGATGATATTGAGTGAAATTTTCTAGAAAACAAAGAGGGGTAGGTGAGATCAAGGATGAATGTAGAAGGGTCTGCCTTGGCAAAAAGAAGAACCATTTCTTCCTCTGAGATAGGAGTCAAGGAAAAGATAATAGAGGAAGATGTCAGTGATGTGAAATGAGAATTGAGAATGAGAGGTCTTAGCAAATGATCTCAATTTTTTAAGTGAATTCTGAAGCAAGATCCTCAGATAATAGGATGGAGCTTGTGGAATGGTGGGAGCTTTGAGGAGAGATGGGAAGTTTTGGAAAAGCTCTTGAGAGAGAGAGAGAGAGAGAGAGAGAGAGAGAGAGAGAGAGAGAGAGAGAAAGAGAGAGCAAATTGATTAGAATGGAATCAAATTGATGCTATGTAACATAAACTGGTAGTGAGTCCAGTCTGGTAAATTTGGCATTTCCTCTACTTTTCTTTATCCAGAAGCATGTAAATAGAAGGAAAGGAGGTAGATGGTAGGAGTAATCCAGCTTTGGTGCTTGGAAAGACATTACTAGTGATAGAACAAGGGGACAAGGACACAAAGGGTAGAGGATATTGGAGAATTGAATTTATTCACCAAGAGGTGAAAGGGGGAAGAATGTAGTCAATGCAGGCATGATGGCTTGCGAAAGAACTGAAGTAAAGGTCATACTGAGGATGAAGAATGAGTTTAGAAGTCATAACGCATAGAGAAAAATAGAATGATAAAAATATCATCAGATAAAGTAATTTTGGAGTTCATGAATATGGAAGTGGAACTCTTGTGGATTATGGCAAAGTCAAGGGTGTGATCGCCTCTGTTTGTAGCTGAGGTAGAGCAGGGGAGGTCATGAAAATTTACTAGAGTGAGTAGATGGGAAGTTTGAATATCTGAGGGAGTATCAATATGTATGTAGACATCCCCCAATGAAGGCAGGAGGTAAGGTGAAAAGAACATAATTCTGGCATTGAGCTCATTGAGGCGAGGAGAATGTCCTGAGGGGATGGTAAGTAACAGCTCTCAGACTCATAATAGGGGATAAATTTGGATTGAATGAACCTAAAAGGAGTAGAGGTGATGGTGGTAGAGTGAAAGCCTGGAAGTGGCAATAGGGAGCAATAAGTCTTCCAACTCCCCCACCTCAATTTATGAGTCTATGGATTTTGAGTACGAGCACAACCAGTGTTAGAAAAGGTGACCAGGACTGCACTGTCATCAGAAAAAAGCCATATCTCAGTAAAGGCTAGAAGATTTAAGGAGAAAGAAAGAGGTTTATCAAGCAATGGGTCCAGGCAGAGTATCAGTGATCATGCCATTCTTATATTCATGAAACTACTTAGAATGGTGTAACTGCAAGTACTAACTCCTTTCACTCCTTGGAATATGAATCAACTAATATTTCTGACTAGAAACTAAATACATGTTCAGAGCATGCCCTGGAGTTTTTCTCTCACACTTCCTTTCAACACTGTAGTGGTAGACTTCCCTGATCCTGCCACCTTAAGCAGACATTTTATCAGGCACCCTCTCTGGCCAACCATAGCTCCACAGGGGCTTTCCTCCACCTGTCTGGGTACCCTCCATCTCTTATCTCACACTCACCCCCACCCCTTTCCAGCCACACATAGACGCCTGAGGCCTTGGGACAAACTTCATTTGAGAATGGAGTCATATGGGCAATAATAATCTACCTGAACTTATTCCTCAATGATGAACACATTAAAGCCCATCACATCCCAGTGACTTTGATCCTCTGGCAACCCCAGTGGCTATTGTCCATTCTTCATTGATTTTTCCTTTGTTCCCATCCCCTAACTCTAACCACCACACCACACCCAATCTCCCACTCTAAGCTACCTAACGGTTCTGCTGGGCTCTCTGTAATGCCTGCTCCATAGATAAAAAGCTAGCTTTCATCTTAAACCTTTTTCTTTCTCCATCGTTCTATCTTCTTCCACTCATTGAGACTTGCCTCCCTCCTGATGACACAGATTTCCTGGCTCCCCTTTTTCCTGGACTGGTTGCTTTCTCACCTTCTCACCTTCCCAATTCATTAGTTGTGGTGTGTCAGTTGGAATACTTCTTGCTCATCGTTGTTACCTCCAGGCTAACCCTCTGCATATAACATTAGATAACTTCTCCTTTGCAGCTCATAAAATCTACATTTAGCACCCAATCAAGATTCTGATGGCACTGTCTATAAACTTCAAGGACACTCTCCTTCAACACACATAATGATATCATCTCAAAAACCTTAACTTCCTAATTTATGAACTTATACATTTCCCATGACCTACTCCCCCACCCTATGTCAGTAACAGAAAAAGATGGTCACGCTTTTAATCTTCCCATCATCCACTTCCATATTCATATTCACAAACTTTGAAATTATTTTATCTGACTCTAATTTATTTCATTTCTCTGTCTTCCAACTCCAAATCCTGTTCTCCATCCTCAATATGACATTCAATCCCTCCACGCCTCAGTTCCACCCTACCCCCCAAGGCATCAGCCTTGCACTGGCTGTGCTCTCTCCTCTTCCCTATAATGACCCTTCATGAATCAGTTCAACTCTGTACTGTCTTCTACTATTGCGTTTCCTTTCCCTTTTACTCTATTGAAGATGTAACCTTACAAAACCCCAAGCCTTGGATTATTCCTACCATCTTCTGCCCTCACTCCTACCCATGTGCTGCTAAATAATGTTAGAGAAAATAAAGATATTATGCTAATTTGATCCACTATAAATTTATGTTACATTACATAATTTCAACTGGACCCTTGTTGTGGCAAAGTAATACTTTTATACCTTCCTAAACATTCATTATCTCAATCACCACAACAGTTTTTTCCAAAATTTTTCATCCTCTTCAAAGGTCTCCCTCCTCCCATCATCTCAGTTGAAAACCTTGCTTCATATTTCACTGAAAAAATAGAGACCATTGCTTTCCTCTCTCCTTATGTTACATCACCGAGATGCCTTCTGCCACTATCATCTCCTTCAAACCATTTCACAAGAGCTGGCTGTTCTCCTTGCCAAGGCAAGACCCTCTACATGCACAAATAATCTCATTCTGTCTTTTCATCTTCAACTCTATTATTTCTACTCTCTCACTAATCTTAAATTCCTTATACAGAGAGAGTAAAGGAGAACATGGGCTCAAACTTCAACAGTATACATGCCAAAAAGATAACTCAAAGCTCCTGGAAATCATTTTGTTGGTGGAAACAATTAATAATTTTAGCAAAGTAGCAGGATATAAAATAAACCCATATAAATCATTAGCATTTCTATATATCACCAACAAAACCCTGCAAGAAGAAATAGTAAGAGACATCCTATTTAACACACGACTGAAGTCAATATAAAATACTTGGGAGTATACCTACCAAAACAAACCCAGGAACTATATGAACAAAATTATGAAACACTCTTTATGCAAATAAAGTCAAAATTAAGTAATTAAGGAAATATTAATTGTTTATGGGGAGGCAGAGCAAACTTAACACAAATGAAAATTTTACCTAATTGATTTATTCAATGCCATTCTAATTAAATTACCAAAAATGATTTTCCTGAGCTAGAAAAAAATAACAAAATTCATTTCAAAGAACAAAAAGGTCAAGAATTTCAAAGGAATTAATGAAAAAAGACAAAGGAAAGAAGTTTAGCAGTACTAGATCTTAAAGTACATTATAAGGCAGCAAAACTATCTGGTGTTAGCTAAGAAATAAAAAGATCAATCAGTGGAACAGAGTAGAAATAAAATACATAGTATCAAACGATTATAATAACCATGTCTTTGACAAATGTAAAAATTTAAGCTTTGGGGAGAAGAATTTAATATTTGGGAGGCAGAGGCAAGATGGCAACTGGAAAGTAGGGACTTGCCTAAAGCTCTGCCCCAGGACCCTCCAAACACTGATAAAAAATGTCTCTGAACAAATTTTAGAACTGGAGAACCCATGAAATAGCAGAGAGAAGAGGGCTCCAGCCCAGAACAGCCTGGATGGTCACTAGGTAAGGTCTCTCCCATGGAGCTGGGAGCAGAGCAGAGCCCAGCATGAGCAACATCTAGACCAACCAGACCAGGAGGCGGGTGGAACAGGCCTTAATGCCCTGATCAGTGAGTTGTGGCAGTTACCAGACTTCTCAACCCACAAACACCAAGGACAACAGAGAAGGTTAGTGGGAAAAGCTGCTGGGGATGGAGTGAAAGGAGTTTGAGACTCCTCCACCACCCCAGGGGCAGTGGAAGTGATGCAGCTATAGAACTGCAGTTGCATTTGCTTCTGGCTCCAGGCCCACCAGGTGGGAGGAATTAAATGGCTGATCAGAGCTTGAGTGCAGAGCCTGCTTAAGATCTGAGTCTCAGTCTGGGTTGGTGGTTCTTGGGGGAGGAAGAGTGCTGCTGTGGCAGAGCTTGCTGTGTAGAAATAGCTCTGAAAACAAACAGTGCAGGCCCTCAAGCTTGGGACAAAGTACTCTCTACTCTACAAGCAGTCATACCCTGATGAAAAACTCAAGGGTCAAGTAGTTGGCTGGGAACATGGCCAGGCAGTGAAAATCGACTCAGATTCAGACTCAGACTTTGGCATCTTTCTTTGATGACAAAGAAGACCAAAACATACAGCCAGAAGAAGTCAACAAAGTCAAAAAGCCTACATCAAAAGCCTCCAAGAAAAACATGAACTGGTCTCAGGCCATGGAAGAGCTCAAAAAGGATTTAAAAAAGCAAGTTAGAGAAGTAGAGGAAAAATTGGGTAGGGAAATGAGAATGATTCAAGAAAACCATGAAAAATAATCTGGTAGAAATTGGGTATAGACTAAAGTCTTACACCCTTTACCAAGGTAAGGCTGAAATGCATAAATGACCTAGATATAAAGGGACATATCTTAAGAAAATTAGAAGAACACGGAAAACAGTAACTAACAGACTTGTGGATAAGGGAATAATTTATGAATAAACAAGAGATAGAGAACATTATGAGTTATAAAATGGATAATTTTGATTACATTATCTTTTGTAGAAATGAAAACAATGTAGCGAATCTTAGAAGGGAAACAGAAAATTGGAAGAAAAAAATCTATGGGGAGTTTCTCAGATAAAGGTCTAATGTCTCAAATATATGAAGAACTTTGTTAAATACATAACAATATGAATCATTCCCTGATTGACAAATGGTCAAAAGATATGATCAGGCAGTTTACAATGAAGAAATCAAAATAATTTATGATCATGTGAAAAAATGTTCTAAATGACTTAACTTGAGAAATGCAAATTAAAACAACCTTGAGATATCATCTTACAGCTTTTGGAATGGCAAAAATTATAGAAGGGGAAAGTGACAAATGTGGAAATGTGGAAAAATTGGGGCACTAATTCACCATTGGTATAACTGAGCTGATCCAATAATTTGGAAAACAAACTGGAATTATTCCCAAAGAGTTATAATACTGTATATGCCCTTTGACCCAGCAATATCACTATAACATCTGTTTCCCAAGGTGATAAGGAGAAAAGGAAAAGAACTTATATGTTCTAAACTATTTATAGCGGTTCTCTTTGTGGTAGCAAAGAAGTGGAAACTGAGGTGATGACCATCAATTAGGGAATAGCTAAACAAGTTGTGGTATATGGCTGTGATGGAATACCACTGTGTTATAAGAAATGATAAGCTCTCTGATTTTAGAAAAAAAATATAGAAAGACTTGCATAAAAAATGAAAAATGAAATGAGAAGAATCAGAAGAATGTTGCATACAGTAATAGCAACATTGGTCTAAGAACAACTTTGAATGACTGATTCATTTTGAATATTATAAATACTCAAATCAACTATAAAAAAACCTCCAAAGGAAGATGCTTTCCAGATCCAGAGAAAGACCTTATAAAAAGAATTATGTGTAGTATGGTTAATACATATTAGAGACTAATGGTAGCTTTTCTAGGGCAGAGTGGGGAGGGAGGGGGGAAAATAGCACAGTAGAAAACAAAAGAAAACTTAGAAAGAAACACAGAAAAGCAGAGTAGCTTTGAAAATAATGTGTAATATTTATCACATAATTTTTCAAGAAAAGTAAACAGTGTGAAATGGAAATTTTTGGTTTCATAGTGAATCCTCTTTTTATGTTGCGCTATGCACATGGAAATGTTCTATTTTTTTCTCCTTGTATATAAGTTCAAAATGAGTATTTTTTTTTAAAAAAATCTTCTTGTTGGTGTTTTCAAGATGTTCCTTTTGGATGTGGCATAGCTTTTCTTTTGGGATCTTTGTAGAGCCTTCAATCTGCTTTTCTTTATGTCAGTCCATTCTAGATTCCTGATGAACCTGTCATTAGCCACTGCTCTTCAAAGGACGGTTTTGGGACAGCAATGAAAAGTCTGATTTCTCTGTTCCTCTGAAATTCCCTTGATCCTCCTCTGGCCAAGGTGCAGGGGTGGAGAAGAGAGAAGGAAGCTGAGGAGGTCTCCCTCCAACATCCATTCCTCCAATACTCTCCCCCACTCTGCAAACAATTGCTTCTCAGCATTTTGGGTAGAGTCTAGATACTTAAATTGTTGATTCCAAATAACTTACTATTTTTTTTAACAAGCTCTATGAAAGACATAACTAGTGCTCCCATGGGGTTATCTTCCATATTTGAAATGCATGGGTTGCATAGGGATGTCTAGGCTTTGTTCAGACCTCTGTCTGATTGCTTCAATTGAGGTATGATTTCACCTCATCAAATGTATTAGGACATATATCTTTTAAGTTACTTTCATTGAGGTTGAGTGATATGATTGATTGGCTCAAATGATCTTCACATTAGCACATTATAAATAGCTAGATTAATCATTAAGGCTGTTCTCTCCTTAGGATTTTAGTGTATTAGAAGTTTATTCACCCTCCCTTATGGTGTTTAAGTTACCATTCACAGGTTTTCCTGAGGAAAAAATGCTGGATCACCTCCAGAATGCCCTTGATCCTCACTTGAGAGAACAAACTATCTTCATTGAACCCATGGAACAATTTGAAGTTGGCTCCTATCCTATATGCTTATAAAGTTTTCATAACAATAACAGCAATAATGGTGAGGATGATAATGATAGTATTTATATAGTGCTTTAAAGTTTCCAAAACATTTCACTAATTTTGTCGCATTTTATCCCCACAACAAATAGATTTAGATTATATTATTACTACCATTTCATAGTTGACAAAACAGGCAGTTCAAGTGACTTTCCCAGAGTCACACATCTAGGAAGTGAGGTCACGTTTGAACTCATGTTTTCCCTACTCCAGGTAAAGTATTCTATCTACTATATCACAAAATTGTCTTGTTTTCTTTTTCTTGTTTTTTTTTTCCATCTCAAAGACAGCTGAGGCCTTCTTCTACTTCTAAAATTATAAATTCATAGATAAATATTTATTGGGGCCCAAATGACCTGCCACCCCTAGAACAGGGGTGAGGAACCTGTGGCCTCAAGTCCACATGTGACCCTCTAGCTCCTCAAGTGCAGCCCTTTGAATCCAAACATCAAATTTGACTGAACCCAAACTTCAAGGCCACAGGTTCCCCACCCTTGCCCTAGAATAATAGATAGTATTTACTACACACTGCTTGTTAGCCAACCTGAGTAAATAAGGAACTATACCAGTTTCATGTTCTAATCCTCTTAAACTAACTATTGTGTTCAAAGGACCCAAAAATAGATCTTGATGCTTCTACTCCCCAACAAGTGTCATCCTGGAAACCATGATGAGAAGGAAAAATCTCATGGGTCAGAAATGCGACTTCTCTTACACAAAAACGGACAACTGAGAAGCCATATTTAATGGCTGCCATAGGCATGTGGCACAGTGGATAGAGTGCCAGAGGTTGTTATTTGCTTTTGTTTGTCCTTCATTCTCAAAGAAGACCATGATGTTAAGGAGGTGATGCCATGACAAATCTAGCCTCAGATACTGTATTGGGAAACAAGATGGGTTCTTAGCACTTATTCAACCAAGTGCCCTTGAAGAGTTTGGCCTTTGTTTCCTTGATTAAATTAGGAGTCTTTGATGACCTTCTTGCCTCGAGGGAAAGCCTAATTTACATGGGTTTGAGTGACACATTTGTGACATCAGAGGCTTTTAGACCATTTGAGTTTAAGTCACGTTTTTGTGACAATTTTAGGTCAGGTGGGTGAGTCGCATGTGTGACTCACCTTTGACCCTGAACAAGATATATAAATGCAGAAGTTGGCTTTGTCTTTCGGAGATCTGAGCTGCAGCAGGAGTGGTGCATGACTCTAGGCCAGCAATTATTATTAGCTCCCCAGCTTTGATGTTGATGCTTCTCTGGTAACTGTATATTGTGATTTTGTCAGACAGAAATCTGCCTGTTGATTTGTGTTTATTTGCTCTGTTTGTATTTTCTCTGAAGTTCAGGGTGCTGGATTTTTCCCCTGAACTAAGTGAATGATATTTGCATCTTTGATTAAATTGAGATTGTTAACCCCTTAAAGTTGCTTTCCTTAGTAAAGCAGATCAAAAGAATCTGGGCTTGCAGCATTCTTGTTGTTGGGCTCCTGTTGGTTTTTCACCCCCACAGCATCTGCTAGCCAGATTGTTGCAACAGATACTTACTAGCTGTGTAACTCTAGGCAAGCCACCTAACTTTGTTCACTTCAGTTTCCTCATCTGTAAAATGAGTTGGAGAAGGAAATGGCAAACCACTCTATTATCGTTGCCAAGAAAATGAGGTTGGGAAGAGTTTGACATGACTGAAATGATTGAACAACAATAACAATGCTTTAATTTAGATGTAGATTTGGAAAAATATTGCTTCTTGTCTCTATCTTGTTATAAAGAATATCCACTAATTCATAACTTGTCCTTAAACTTTAAAAATACACATTTTGATAACTATTTCGATACAATTGCTTTCCTTTGTAATCCTTTGTGTTTTATTTTATGCAATGAGGTAGTGTATTGGATAGAGCATGGAACTGAGTTTCAGTTATGCATCAGACATTTAACATGGGACCCTAGGCAAATCATGTAACATCTCTCAGTTTCTCATTTCTCATTGACTCAGTTTCCCCATCTATAAAATGGAAGTGATTATAGCATCTACTTCACAGGATTGTTTTGAGGATCAAAATGAGTCAATATGTAAAGTACTTTGCAAATCTTAAAATGCTATATAAATACTAACTATGCTAACTATTATTCTGAGAAGGGATCCAGAGGCTTTACCAGATTACTAAAGGCATTGATGATGCAAAAAGAGTTTGGGAGGGAGCTAGCCTCAGAACCAGAAAGACTTGATACAAGTCCTATTTTTGAGGTTCACTAGTTCTTTGATACTGGACAAGTTATTTAATAATCTAGGCAACTCTGTGACAGCTAGGCACAGACAACATGACTGCATTTTTAAAGGAAATTTCTTCATCTGGAACTTTTTTACATCAATGAAGCCACAGCATCACTTATCATTATTGAAAATTTAAAAAAAATGGGAAATTGACAACAGAAACAATATAACTATAATTTTATCCAGAAATTGAATCAACATAAGTTAATTATTGTATTGTGTTATTATTTTATTGTATTGTTAATTATTGTATTGTCTTATTGCAAAGAGATGAAAAAAGGCCAAAAAGTACTTTGTTTAGCAAATAATTAACATAGTTGACAAATAGAGAGAGATGGCTTCCAAAGGAAATAGATAGGTATAGGTATAATACAAATTTGTCTACAACATATAAAATTGTCTATCTTACAAAGAATGATGATGGTCAATTATAGATAGTATCTTCTCATAAAGCAGAGGTGAAGCAGTGAAACGTAAAATCAGTCCAAAGAAAATGTGGCAGTATCTCCAAGCAAACTCATCCAAAGGGAATTCAAGGATGGAAACAGAAAGAGAATTATGAACAGAAGAAAAATGGAAAAGATTTGCAGAAATTTTTATATGAAGCTGGTTGTTCCACTAATAATAGTGGAATCACCATGCTTGGACTCTAGCAGCATAGTCTCTAAGCAGTTTACAGAGGAGGCAGAAACAGCACTAATGAAACCAAGGAAAGGAAAAGTAGTTAAATTGCATTAACTACATTGAATCTGCTGGAGATAATATAATTTATGGCCATTGAACAATTGATTTACAAAATATCTAAAGTAGGGAAAGATTCAAAAGAAAAAAATCTTTGGACATTTCTGATGCCCATAAAAGGAAATGGGTATCTCTATCCTACCCTACCCTACCCTATCCTATCCTATCCTATATCTATCTATCTATCTATCTATCTATCTATCTATCTATCTATCTATCTATCTATCTATCTATCACCTTTTCTATACATGTGTAATTTTGGACCCTAAATCCATCACCTCTCTGTAATAAGTACATCTGCTTGCTATAGTAATAAGACAAAAAAATTAAAGGAATAATGATAATTTTTTTAAATTATCACTTTTTGCAGATAACACAATAATGCACTTAAAAAACCCCAAAGAGTTGACTAAAAAAGTAACTGAAATAATTAATAGCTACTTAATATTGTTAATATGAACAATCAAATAATATTAAAATGATAAAATTAAGAATTAAAATTAATAACTTGTTTGTCCTTCATTTTCAGAGGACCAATGATGTCACAGGATGATGTCATGACTTTCAGAGTTGTATAAACTCATCAGCCTCACTTTCTTTTCCAGAATCAGTGAAATCCTGTGGCAAGACAAAAGTCAAGATGACCAATGATGGCCTGGGATACCGTGGATGACTCTGGTATTTTCAATGTCTGGCCAAGCTCTAAGAACTCCACAGCTCCTGCTTTAGTCACCTTTGCTGCCATTGGAACAAACTGTTCTCATATGCCCATTGTGCTCGGGGAAGTCTTCACATGCTTGGAGTAGACATCTCCCTATCTCACTAATGAATTTGAAGGCCCTGGTTTAAACCTCAATCTGGTTTAGCCCATTTACTGAGACTCATCTTCCTGAGTTTAAATCTGGCATCAGACCCCACTAACTTTATGACCTTGGGCAAGTCACTTAACTCGGCTTGCCTCAGTTTCCTCATATGTAAAATGAGCTGGAGAATACACTAAAAAACCAACCCACTATCTTTGCAAAGAAAATTCCCAAATGGGGGTCAAAAAGAGTTGGACATTACTGAAACAAATGAATAACAATAGAGAATTCTTTTAAAACTGCTACTCTATTAGAAAACTCCATTCTGAAGTTCTGATCTCTTCTTCTAGAGCTGGGGAGAATTAAAACCATCAGGTTCTTTATTGACTTAGACCCTTCCCAAAGTAACCTTGCCAGAACTTATATTTCTCTCCCAGGTTTGGGATTTGTAGTCCTTTGTAAAAGTCAAGTGACAATACATAAAAGAGCTAAGGTTATTAATTAATCCAGCATCCCAGGTTGTAACCTTAGAACTCCATCCCTAGCAAGAAAACAAAACAAACAAAAACCAATCTTCCATCCCAAACCCTGTAATAATACATGTGACATATAGCACAATGAAAAACATCACTGAACAGGTCTTAACAGGTCTTTTTGCAAGGCTACTTGGAAAGGAGGCCCAAGTTGCTAAAGGCTCTAGAAGTGAAAGTTTAAAAAAAAGCTTGAGAAAGAGAATACATAGTAAACAGGGAAGAAATTGTACTAAAAAATTAACCCTCCCTAGGCTCCAAAGTAGAAGGTCGTATTCCCTCACTCCAGGTCATCATGCCCTTTTGAAAAAAAGCTCATCCAACATTCACATTTATTTCATCTGCTCCCAAGCCTGGGCCCTTAATGGCTAGGCCCTCATTATACTATAAAGCAAAGTTATTCTGGCATTACAAAAATTCTCAAATAGAGAAGGAATAATGAATCACAACTCTGTACTATGGCACACATTGTAAAGACTAAGACGTTTATCTAAGAGATGGAGATAAACATGCTTCAGTGGCCTGGGAATTGACCTAATTTAAACCTCGCTGAAAATCTATGGGCTATCATAAAAGCTAAACTCATCAAAATGGACTGTTTGTCAAAGATACACTTAATATGCAATGAGTTATATGGTTTCGTGATGAAGAATAGAAGAATATGTGTCAAACTCTCTTGCCAAATTATATAAAGTAAATTATTTCAGCACAAGAGGATATTACATATTAAAAGTGTTTAAAAGATATAAATATTTTAAGGCTTACATATTGCTCAATAAATACAATCATTTACTTTGTCCCAAGTAATTTCTGCCATTTATATACATAGCAAAAATGTAGTACTGTCCTATATATAAATAGAAATACATGGCTTATAATGTTACATATACATACACATATGCATATACATACATACACATACAGATGTATGGATATATAATGTATACATATGGGTCTGTATATGCTTACATAGTAAGATATGATACATATGTAATAAGAATTGGACCTATGATTTCTTGAGATATGGAACTTTCAGATGAAGACATTTCCTCTGTCAGTGCAAGTCAGCACATTTTCTGCACCTTAAAGAACTAAAGAGTTACCTAGAGCCACATTTCTGGCAGGAGAGGTGAAGGAGCATCAATTATTTTTAGTATTATTTTTTGCAAGGAAATTATGGTTAAGTGACTTGCCCAGGGCCATAAAGCTAGTAAGTGTCAAGTGTCTGAGGCTGGATTTAAACTCAGGGCCTCCTGACCCCAGAGCTGGTGTTCTATCCACTGTACTCCCTAGCTGCCCCAATTATTTTTAGTATTATTTTTAATTCTCGATATATTTTAGTTTTATGTTGCTTATCTTTCTAAGTATGGATACCTACACACCTCCAAAAGGGGGTTGTTTAGGTATTTCTTTTGACTCTTCAGTCAAAAGCATTTTAAAATATCCCCAGCCCTAGGGATGAGACTAGAAAAGCTGAAGCATATAAGAACAAATTCTGAGGTCAAAGAGGGAAAGCCTAGGAATAGCTTGTGCTGGCTCTAATCAGTTCTTTCCTGGCCTTGAGTATAAGTGGCTTTGAATCAGCCAATGTAAGGTGAGGATGCCAGTGTGAAATAGCTATCATTGGGCTGATGGAATGGGACAAATGGGGAAACTCTTTTCATGGATCTCTACCAAGAGCTTCTTCCTTCTCCACTTCTTTCCTTCCTCTTAGTTCTCAAATTCTTCCAGGTCTCAGGTCAGCTCATACTGGAATGTGATCCACTGATTTGGAACTTGGTTGAGTTTTTAGCTCTTAATCTTTGCTGAGAGATAAATGGACTATGAAAAGTTGTAATGGAAAAATAATCTTCAGAATATTTTATTCATTTTTCTTTTTTTTTCAATTCAGTAAATATTTATCAAGTGCTTACTAATAGGCACTGGAGAGACAAATCAAGATAGGAAACAGCATGTGCCCTCATGGAATCAACATTATACTAAAGCAAGTATTGAACCAATCATTCCGGCCTAGTCACTTTAACTTTGCTTCTCCAGGGATATGCTAAAGAAGGAAAAATGCAAGTGTCAGGAGATGTGGGTTTGAATTCTGATTCTCATCCTATAACTTTATGCCCTCAGACAAACCAATGGATTTCTCTGTACCTTAGATTCTTCATCTAGAAAGTTAAATGTTGTTAATAACACCTTCGCTATTTACCTCATAGGGAAGTTTGGGAAAACAAGAGAGATTCATTGATTTGTTCAACATGAAAAGACCTTAAAGATCACTTCGTACAATACTCTAATTATTCATTATTTTTAATTCTTAATATCTTTTGGTTTTATGTTGCTTATATTTCGGATTATGGAGATCTCCACACTTCCCAAAAGGAGATCGTCTTTTCAATTCTGTTTAGGTATTTCTTCTGACCTTTCAGGCAAAATCTCCCCATCCTTAAAGAATGGAAAAGCTGAATCATATAAAGACAAACTCTGAGGTCAAAAAGGGAAAATAATAAACGAAATTTTGAAAAATAATTTTAAACATAATAATAAAGTGGAAATAATCATTAAAAAGTAAACTAAAGACCAGACAAATCAAGTGACTGAACCAAAATCACAAACCTCTTAAGTGCCAGGAGTAGGATAAAGTCTTCTGATTCAAAAGTCCTTTCATTGTAACCATTCTGCTTCTTCTACTCCAACAGCTATTACACATTAAAGTATGGGACCTTAGAAAACAGAAACCAACATTTGAATGAAGGGTGTTGGTATTGTCATAGGGAAACAGTCTGTGACTTCATTGGTATAGGGATCTTCTGGATTAGGAAAAATCCTCTGCCAGTGTGCATAAGAGTTGAATGGGTCGTTGTGAATTTAAGTAGATTGCTTAGGGTTATCACAGCAAATACCTGTTAGAGGCAGGATTGAGACCCATGATTTCCTGAATCCAAGGCCAGCATTCTACTTATTATGCTTTATGACCTCTCATTATTCTGGTTTTTGTTATATTAAGGTCGTTTCATTGTCTTTTGCTGCCTCATCTCTGTTGTCTTTCATTGAATCTCTCCCCACCCCCATCAAGTTGTTAGTACTCTCTCTTCTTCACTTTTTCTTATATTATTTATTTGAATATTTGTAGGAACAACATGGTGTAGTAGAGTGCTGAGTTTGGAATCTAGGTTGAGAATCTGCCTTTGATACTTACTAATTGTGTGATTCTGTGTCTTGCACTGTGCTAAGCACTTTTGACAAATGTTATCTTACTTGACAGGTGCTATTTTCATCCTCACTTTGCAGAGTCACATGGTTAGGAAGTGTCTGAGGCTGAATTCAAATTTATCTTCCTACCTCCATGCCCAACATTCTATCCACTGTGCCATTTTATTTGCCATTCACACAATGGGATTGAAAGGATATGGAAGGGTAACTTGATTCATGGCAAAATTGTTGTTCCACTTGACCATAACTGTCTCCCCTTGCCAAATAAACCTCTGATAATATTTAAAAGCAAGAAAAGGAATACAGCTTCAAAAGAGCAGAAGGCAATTGGACCTTTGCATAATGGAATAATCCATCTAACTGTTCTCTTTCTTCCCACCACAGAGCATCAATAGACTTTGAACTGCACTCGATAAGATATTACTGTGCCCTTTGTAAAAAGTATCACAAGCTATTTATGAATATAGCCCCATATTACTGAGACCTTGGGTCATAAAGATTTTGGAAGACCTTCATGAGAAGATAGAGAATCCTTGAACTGCCTCCTTGCAGGAATTCAGGGCCACTCTGTTTGAGGGTTCCAGTAACCTTGAAGGAGAAATTGTTGCCCACATTTTGAGTCCCCAGACAGGAGAGGAAAGAGAATGGAGAGAGAAAGAGAAAGAGAGAGAGAGAGAGACAGAGAGAGAGACAGAGAGAGACAGAGACAGAGACAGAAAGACAGAGAGAAAGTAGGAAGCATAGAAGGAAGGTGGGGAAAGAGATACACAAGACAGAGACACAAAAACTGGGGTAATATGAGCATGTAGACTGAATAGTGAGTAAGGATAAAGCAGACCTGAGGCAGGAGGAGACTGAATATGTTGTAAAGGCAAAATGGAAGCTCAGGCAGCTATTTAGAGGAAAGCCCAGGTGGTAAGAGTGAAGTCCCTGTATCAGCTTGATATTTTTTTCCTTCCTCTTGCTTTTTTTAAAAAGGAAAACTTCACCCAAAGTTTAAATCTCAATCCCTTTCTTCAGAAATCCCACCTCAGACCAGCTGGGAGGAGGGTATAGGAGGAAAGAGGTAATCTTGGCTACAAGTCTCATGGCAGCCCTCTATATCTTCATTTTAAACATTTCTCTTTATTTCTATATTCCTCCATACTGCTAATACATTACATGACTATTTACAGTGATTCCCTCCCTCCCCAAGTCTCTAAATATGTGTCTCTGGATTAAAAGAAGGAAATTATTCCATAGGAAAAGAGATTGCCATGGCTTCACTCCAGTGAGGAGGCCAAGCCAATTAAAGAGTGAGTAATCATTTTGGTAATCAACTGAAAATATCCCAGAGTATTTTCATTAGTCTGCCTTTGAACTTGGGGAGAAAGAGAATTCATAAAGAAATGAGAAAGTAATGAAGAGGGTAGAGGGAAGAATTGTCTATGGGTTCAGCTAAAAGGCACTGGATCTCAAGCTTACTCCATAAGAGCTATACACAGAAGATACATGTAAAGGAGGGGTTTCCTTTTCTATTTCAGATGATGTGGTCACAGAAGGCCCAGAATACAGTTATAAGGTCTTAATGAGGTGTTAAACTGACTGTAGAAAAAAAGCATCTATGTCCTGATCTCTTGATGATGTTTGAATACCCCTCTGATCCAGTCGAAGAAGGGAAAGATTTGATTGGCTGAGCAAACAAATTACTCACACCTCTGAGGACTTTGAATGGCTAAGCTCTGATGAATTTCAGAGTTTAATAGTAGGAGAAATCTGCCTCTGGAGAAAACTCCTACAGATAGTGAGAAGTGAATTTCCCTCTCCTCCCCAATCAGTTGAATCTCTTCAAAGGAACTGCTGGATCAGTAGGAGGCATTGCATCCAGTGGGGAGCAGATATACTTGCTCCAGACAGACATAGATGCAGAGACAGTCACTTAAGGGATAGAGAAGCTTCAAAGAGTACCCCACTGTAAGAAGAGAGAATCAATTTCCAGGTGCTGCAATATCAGGATCAGTGAGTTGTTTCCTATTTATCGTTTAGGTGTGTTTCATCATCATTGTACTCTAAGTATGAACCCACTCTTCCTATGACAAATGAGAGAACATAGCCCAGATTTATAAGGGAGCGCTATAATTACTATTCTTGCTGTCCATGTGAGTCAATGTCTTTAATAAGAGCTAATTGAGTCTTAATTTACTCAGCTAATTGAACTAATTGGCATGACTGTCAATGGAAAGCCTACCAACTCACCAATTTAAGTGCTAAATTAGAGGTACACCCCAAAGGTGGTGTTACACACAGAAGCTAATTTTTAAAAGAACATTGTGAACATTGAAAATGAAAAATCTGATTCCCATCTCTAGTTGATAGAATAGATAGTTTTTTTTAACTGTTCTTCAACTTCTCCCCTAAATGATGCTTAAAATAGAAACTTTTATTTATACCTTATTTCATTTCTATTAATAATAGAACCGAAGCCTTCTGGTTGGTCTTCTGGTTGCCTAGTCTCTCTCTACTCTAGCTCAGGCTCCGCTCAGCTGTCAAACTGATCTTTCCAAAAGAATATCTTTTAAAGCACACCCTAAAACCACAGGTCTGATCATACCATCACACCCCACCTCCATTCAATAAATTCCACTGGTTCCCTATCGTCTTCAGAATCAAATATAAAAATCCTCTTTTACAAGCAAAATCCTTCATAACCTTCTCCTTTCCTACCATTCCACTCTTCTTACACCTTATCTGCACCCCCCACTCCCAAATGTACTCTGTGATTAAGTTACAATGGCCTTGTTATTCCTTGCATAATACATTCCATCTCCTGACTCCATGAATTTCACCAGCTATCCTGTATGCCTGAAATTCTCTCTATTCTCCTCCTGGCTTTCTTCAATTCCAAACTAAAATCTCAGCTTCTATAAGAAACCTTTGCTGATACATGTTAATGCTAGTGCCTTCCCTCTGTGATTATTCCTCATGTATATATTGTGTTTGAACATGGTTGTTTTCATATCTCCTCCCTCATTTCACTATGAGCTCCTTGAAGGCAGAGATTCTTTTTGCCTTTCTTTTTTATGCCCAATAATCAGAACAATGTTTGGTACCTAGTAGGGCTTATTAAATATTTGTTAACTAATGATACAGAATGACTTTGAGGGAGTAAATCATTTTGACTATTACAAATAACCTAAATTAAAAATAAAAGAGACATGAAGAAAGATGCTATCTCATCCAGAGAAAGGACTGATAAATAGAAGTATACAGAGAATAATTTTACATATAGATGCCTATTTGAGTCTAATTGAAAATATTTTTTAAGAAAGCCCAAGAGATGATGTAAGTTGTGTCTGTGTGACAGAAGTACACCAACAGAATCATAGGTGGGGTGTAGATGTGGACTGAAGGACTGATGTCTCCAAGACTCTAAACACATTTCTCATTGTCTCCACAGTTACAGCTACAAGATTCAGTTACAAACTATTTCTTTCTGTATGAAAGATGGGGAGACAAGAAGAAGAGTGGGTGCCTGACGGATGTGAGTATATGCACACAATGGAAGTAGCATCAAAAGCCTATATCATTACTTCTTCTTCAATTGTTAGTCTCTAGATGTCAAGGAGTGTATTTAGTATATTCCTTAAGGCTTTACTGTGGGTTCCTCATAAAGTACTATACAGAATGAGTCCTTGAAGAACATATTATCTTAGCGATGATATACTTTAAGGGAGAGGTTTGTAACTGGGGTCTAAGAATTTTAAAAACGTGTATTTTGATAGCTATGTTTTCATATAAAGGAAGGAAAAGGGAAAAGGCATTTGGATAGTGCCTGCTATGTGCCAGTTACATGCCAGCTATGGGGCAGCTAAGTGGTGCCAAACAGCATAGAGAGCTGAGACTGAAGTCAGGAAGACTCATCTCCCTTAGTTCAAACCTCACCTCAGACACTTACTAGTTGTGTGAATCTGGGCAAGACACTTAACCCTGTTTGAAACAGTTTCCTCATCTGTAAAATGAGCTGGAAAAGGAAACGGCAAATCATTCCAATATCTTTGCCAAGAAAACCCCAAATGGGGTCACAAAGAGTCAGATATGACTGAAATTACTGAATAATATGTGCTAGGCACTGTGCTAAGTACTTACAAATACAAGACAGATAGCTCTCAACACAATGTATAATATTTATTATATAGGCTTTCTTGACATGGAAATTTATTGCTATATATTTTGAATCCTCTCTTACCTTCTGCTGTCCACATGACATTTTTTCTTTTTTTATTTTGTATTTGTTTAAATATTTAAGGTTATATTTATTTTTATTTTCTTTTTGTGTATTTAAGTTTTAATATTTAAGTCTAAAATAAAAAGATAAAAAATAAATACTACAATTATTGTCACATTTGATCCTCACAACAACTCTGTGAGGTAGGTGCCTTTATTGTCCTCATTTACAGCTAAGACTATTGAAATAAACAGCTAAGTGAATTGCCCAGGGTCACATAGCTAGTAATGTCTGAGGCTGGTTTTGAATTCAGATCTTCCTGCCTCCAGGCCCAGCACTCTATCCACTGTACCACCCACCTGTCTCTAGAACAATTGTTTTTTTCTTTTTCTTTTTTTTTTTATTTTATGCATTTAGAAATATTATCCTGAGACACGAGTGAAAGGCTTTAGCGGCCTGCCACAAGGGCACAGGACACACAAAGAAGCTTAAGAAACCCTGCCTTAAAGGCATTTTTAAAAATGGATAGCTAATCAGCAGCATAAGTTTCAAAATGAAATTTTCAAAGATACTTCTATATCACCCGTTTCCCTGAGATATAATCTGACGCCATGGCAGATGATGTCCCCCAGAGATTTAGACAGACTCCCATGGAGAGTTGGGGCAGACAGAGAAATCTCACCATGGAATGGAGGAGGTTGGGTCCAAATTAGAAGAACAAGGGCAAACTGTAAAACCAGGACATGTCAACACCAGTATGTCTATGGAACATCCAAGAAACTGAAAGAATCAGAAAAACCAGTCATTGGAGCAGGGTCTCAGGCTGAGGAATTCATACTAGATTAGGCAGCTGATCATTTTTTTAACACAATCTGATTCAGCAAAGTTTAGGTCTTTTTATCATGACCTTATCCTTCATTGCTTCTTAGGGACAAGATGGCAGGCATAGTGACAGATGAGATCCACCAAGCTATCTATTGTCTCAGCTGCCCTCTACTGGCTGTGGGATGTCAAAAAGGCAATTATGCCAACAATACCCTGAAGCTGGATATAGCTGAAGGAGGGGACAAATTGAAGAGGCCTAGGATTACAGTAATATGACTGATGGTGTAAGTATAGTAACAAAAATACCTAAGAATAGCTTTATTGACAAATAGCATTTAAAATATGAAGTTAAAGGCCTTTCAACTCCAGAAATTCTAATTTAATTTTATTTCCAAGATACCAACATGCGTTAGAATACTTAGTGTTTCATTAAAACATTCTACTATGCATAAAAACAACATACAACTAATAAAAGATAAAGAAAAAAACATAACTGTTTAAACCCATATTTTGTTGAGTTCTAAAAAGGATATAGTTCCTTTAAAAAGTCAAATTATATCAACCTCTGGGAGAAAGGAGTGGCCCTGAGTAAGGGAATTAGGCCCCGCTGAGGCAGACACAATTATGTGTCTTCCCTTTAAAAGGGAAGCTACCAGAGACAGACCTCAGAACAGATGTTGCAAAAAAAAAAAGGAGGCAGATGGCAGGAGAGGCCTGAGAGTTGAGGTAAAGGTTTAGAAGTAGACAGCTGGAGAGATAGATAGTTGATCCCCAAAAGTCTGAAAGGTGCTTCGGGGCATTGGTGCTCAGAGTGAGTAAGCAGAAAGTTGCTGATGAGGTATTGAATACTGTACTCTAATTAGCAATGAGTACAATCTGAAATAAAGAAGCCAGCCTGAAGCAGTGAGGGAATGTGGGTTGGCTTTAGCTGAGACAAAGGTATGGAAGTCCATGTTAGAGAAGGGGAGTGTAACAGTCACATTAGTAAAAATTCAAATATTCAAAATATTCAAAATTACTACTTAGGATTTGTGTCCATAATAATAATTAAGTAATATAATTACATTATATTATAGCTATATAATATATAATCACATATTATATAAATAGAAACACTATATAAATATACTACAAGTAATATAATTATATAATTAAACAATAAGTAATCGATATTTTTATTTAATGAAAAGATCAGAGCTTAAGCATACAAGTCAGTGCCACCCCTTGAAAGTAAGTCTAACACCCGTAGAAAAATATAGCAACTCTTTTTGTGGTGGTCAAGAATTGGAAATTGAGGGGATATCATTAACTGGGGAATGGCCAAATAAGTTGTGGTATATGAATGTAATGGAATACTATTGTTCTATAAGAAATGATGAGTAGGCAGACTTCAGAAAAACCTGGAAAGACTTAAATGAACTGATACTGAGTGAAGTGAGCAGAACCTGGAGAACATTGTTCATGATAACAGCAACATTGTGTAATGACCAGCTTTGATAGACTTAGCTCTTCTCAGCAATACAGTGATCTAAGACCAGGGCTATACAAAATCTGACCCATGGGCTACATGAGGCCCGCCTGTGGATTTTAATTTTCATGAGTGAAAAAATAAAATAATAATTTCCATAGTATGTGTATTAGATTTTTTTAATTCCATCACTAATAAATAATCTTGTTGATGTTAATTTTCTTTGGTGTTTTTAAGCAGTATTATGGTCAGAACATATAGCACGGAATTTTCAATCCATCTGTGGGATGCGTTCCATCTATACGATGCACCTACCTTTATGCTGTTGTGTTGTTGCTTTGTTGTTTTGTGTTTGCTTTCATACTTCGTGCCTTCACCAGTTGTACTGATGACACACATTCCCCCACTTTCTATCAGTGTACTGTATTTTTTATTCTGGGTGCGGCCCTCAAATAATTATTTTATTTTAATGTGGCCCTAAGATAACCTAAGGTTGGACAGCCCTGATTGAAGACAACGCCAAAAGACTCAGGATAGAAGATGCTATCCATATCAAGAGAAAGAACTGTGTAGTCTGCACAAAGGTCGAAGCATACTATTTTCACTTTTTTTTTGTTTTGTTTTGTTTTGTTTTTGTTATTCTTTCTCATGGCTTTTCACTTTTGTTCTGATTCTTCTTTCAAAACACGACTAATGTGGAAATACATTTAACAGGGTTGCATATGTATAACCTATATCAGATTGCTTGCTATCTTCAGGAAGAGTGAAAGGATGGAGGGAAGGAGAATAAAATTTGGAACTCAAAATCTTATAAAAGTGAATGCTGAAAACTATCTTTACATGTAATTGGAAAAAATAAAACACAATCAAATGGGGGTGGGGGAAGAAAGTAAGTCTACGTGGGAGGCTATGCACTTATTCCAATGTTGTCTTTGCCGAAAACATTCTTAGAGTTCCTCTTTGGAAATTGCCTCCATGGGTTTTTATCCATTCTTTGGAACACCTTTAATAGTGACAAATCTTCTTTTTATGATGATGAGCTTGATTTTTGGAAAAAGTCAAATGCCATTCAGAGCCAAGTACGTTGAGTAACATGACTGATCAAACTGAATTGTTTTTTGTTAAAAAAAAATGAGGTGGGGGCGAAGCCAAGATGGCAACTGGAAAGCAGATACTCCCTAAAGTTCTCAACCAGGACCCTCCAAACACTGATTAAAAAATGGCTCTGAAAAAATAGCAGAGAGAAGCAAGGCTCCAGCCCAGGAAAGCCTGGATGGTCCCTGGGCAAGGTCTATTGCACTGAGGTGGGAGAAGAGCTGAGCAGAACCCAGTGTGAGCCTCACCCAGACCTACCAGACCAGGAGCCAGGCGAAACAGACCCTAGCACCCTGAATCAGTGAGCTGTGGCAGTTACCAGACTTCTCAACCCACAAACGCCAAAGATAACAGAGAAGATTAGTGGGAAAAGCTGTGGGGGCAGAGTGAAAGGAATTCGTGGTTCTACCACCACCCAGGGTAGTAGAGGTGGTGCAGCTCTGAGGCTGCTCACAGCAGTACAACTGCAGTTGCTTCCAGGACCAGGCCCACCTGGTGGGAGGAATTAAGTGGCTGATCAGAGCTTGAGTGCAGAGCCTGCTTAAGATCTGAGTCTCAGTCTGGGTTGGTGGTTCTTGGGGGAGGAAGAGTGCTGCTGTGGCAGAGCTTGCTGTGTAGAAATAGCTCTGAAAACAACAGTGCAGCCCCTCAAGCTTGGGAAAAAGTGTTCTCTACTCTACACACAGTCATACCTTGACAAAAAGCTCAAGGGTCAAGTAAGTTGGCTGGGAACATGGCCAGGCAGTGAAAACTGACTCAGATTCAGACTCAGACTTTGGAATCTTTCTTTGGTGACAAAGAAGACCAAACCATACAGCCAGAAGAAGTCAACAAAGTCAAAGAGCCTACAACAAAAGCCTCCAAGAAAAGCATGAACTGGTCTCAGGCCATGGAAGAGCTCGAAAAGGATTTGGAAAAGCAAGTTAGAGAAGTAGAGGAAAAAAATGGGAAGAGAAATGAGAGTGATGCAAGAAAACCATGAAAAACAAGTCAATGGCTTGCTAAAGGAGACCCAAAAAATACTGAAGAAAATAACACTTTAAAAAA
>CM053623.1:296668874-296699710 GCA_028646595.1 Phalanger gymnotis | reverse complement strand
ATGGAAGACAATGTGAACTATCTCATTGGAAAAACCACTGACCTAGAAAATAGATCCAGAAGAATAATTTTAAAATTATTGGACTACTTGAAAGCTATGATCAAAAAAGAGCCTAGACATCATCTTTCAAGAAATTATCAAGGAGAACTGTCCTGATATTCTAGAGCCAGAGGGTAAAATAGAAATTGAAAGAATCCACCAATCGCCTCCTGACAAAGATCCTAAAAAGAAAACTCCTAGGAATATAGTTGCCAAATTCCAGAGCTCCCAGATCAAGGAGAAAATAATTCAAGCAGCAAGAAAGAAACAATTCAAGTATTGTGGAAACACAATCAGGATAACACAAGATCTAGCAGTTTCTACATTAAGGGACTGAAGGGCTTGGAATACAGTATTCTGGAGGTCAATGGAGCTAGGATTAAAACAAAGAATCACCTACCGAGCAAAACTGAATATCATGCTCCAAGGCAAAATATGGATTTTCAATAAAATAGAAGACTTTCAAGCTTTCTCAGTGAAAAGACGAGAGTTTAATAGAAAATTTGACTTTTAAACACAAGAATCAGGAGAAGCATGAAAAGGTAAACAAGAAAGAGAAATCATAAGGGACTTATTAAAGTTCGACTGTTTTGTTTACATTCCTACATGAAAAGATGATGCGTATAATTCATGAGACCTCAGTATTAGAGTAGCTGAAGGGAATACACAAACACACACATATACATATACATACACACATATACATATATATGTATAGACAGAGGGCACGGGGTGAATTGAATATGAAGGGATGATATCTAAAAAAATAAAATCAAATTAAGGGATGAGAGGGGAATATATTGAGAGAGGGAGAAAAGGAGAGATAGAATGGGGTAAATTATCTCGCATAAAATTGGGCAAGAAAAAGCAGTTCTGTTGGGAGGGAAGATGGGGCAGGTGAGGGAGAATGAGTGAATCTTGCTCTCATCAGGTTTGACCTGAGGAGGGAATAACATATGCACTCAATTGAGTATCTTACCCCACGGGAAAGAAGGAGGAAGGAGATAAAAAAGGGGGGAATGGTAGAAGGGAGGGCAGATAGGGGGAGGAGGTAATCAAAAGCCAGCACTTTTGAAAAGGGACAGGATCAAGGGAGACAATTGGATAAAGGAGGATAGGATGGGAAGGAGCAAAATATAGTTATTCTTCCACAACATGAGTATTGTGGAAGGGTTTTACATAATGATACACATGTGGCCTATGTTGAATCGCTTGCCTTCTTAGGGAAGGTGAGTGGGGAAGGAAGAGGCGAGAGAATTTGGAACTCAAAGTTTTAAAAGCAGATGTTAAAAAAAAAGTTTTTATACTCAACTAGGAAATAAGATATACAGGCAATGGGGCATAAAAATATATCTTGCCTTACAAGAAAGTAAGGGAAAAAGGGATGGGAGGGAGTGGGCTGACAGAAGGGAGGGCTGACTGGGGAACGGGGTAGTCAGAATATATGCCATCTTGGAATGAGGAGGAACATAGAAATGGGGAGAAAATTTGTAATTCAAACTCTTGTGAAAATTAATGCTGAAAACTAAAAATATTAAGTAAATAAATAATTATAAAAAATGAGGTGTGAATTTTGAGAAATTGCACTGCTGTCCTAATGTGGCTTCTATACTGGCTCTGACTGCATCATCACCATCTTTGATTAAGACTAGTCAAAACGAGCCCTGAAAGTGTTTTGAGTGAAGGCAGTATTATTGGGAAAATGTCTAGTTTGCTAAGATGACAGCTTTAAAGAATGTCACCTTCATTTAGGATCAGTGTTCTGGAAAGGGTATTAACAATATCAGTAGCATTACATAATCCTAGGCCTCCTCAATTTGTCCTCTCCCTCAGTTATGTCCAGTTATGTGGTATTGTTGGGATAATTGACTATTAAAAAAAATAGCTCTTATGCTGGTAAATGTTTACTAATTGGCTCTCTGATCCTTAGGATATATTTAGAGCTTAATATGCATTGTTTTTAATATGCATCATCTTCTTAAATTCAGGCTAGTAGTAGAAAAACTATAATCTGATGTTCAAATCCTTCTTGGGCCTATTTGTGTATGGTCTGTGAGCTAAGAATATTTTTGTTTGACATTTTTGAAACACAATAAAACTTTATTTAAAAATGTAAAAAAAAAAACCCTCAATGTGAGAGCCATATAAAAACAGGTGGATTAAATCTGGCCCCACAACTTATTGACTCCAGGTCTAAACAATCAACAAAACAATAAACCAAGTCATGATTTGTATTACTTGCCAATTTCTATTTTTAATTGTTTTTGCTTATTAAAAAAACAAAAACACTTCAATCCTTGTTCATCCCATGACTCTCTAAACTACTTCTCGACTTCTGCCACTGTTCCCTTCTCATGTAGGAAACCCTCTACCATTACTGTCTCCTCTGATGGGGAGGTTAGTCCCTGGATGCAACCATGAAAGTCCTATTCCCTCTAAACCTCACTCATTCCATTTATGCCCCAGAAACTTCCTCTCCTATCCCCACCTTTTTCAACTCCCTTTTATGTGCTGTCTCCTTACATTAGAATGACTGATGCTATGTATGCTTAATATTTGCTCTCTCTCTATGTATGTTTTTGTCTCTCTCTCTCTCTCTTTCTCTCTCTCTCTCTGTCTCTCTCTCTGTCTGTCTGTCTGTCTCTGTCTCTGTCTGTCTGTCTCTGTCTCTGTCTCTCTCTCTGTCTCTCTGTCTCTCTCTCTGTCTCTTTCTCTGTCTCTTTCTCTCTCCCTTAGTCGCTCACTCTCATCTTCATAAAACCTGTGGCTTAGAAGGGAAAACACACCAATTTAATTTAAAAAAAAGAAGAGGAGAGAAAGAGTAGAGGTTTCAAAGAATTGCCCAGTGAGCTTGATTTCAATTCAAGCACAATTTCTAGAAAGATTTTAATATGCTGTAGAGGGTCTGACGGAGGGGAACTAGGATGTTAAAGGGCTTTGAGTCCATGCTATGTGAGGCTTAGTTGAAAAATCCCATGATATTTAGCCTGGAGAAGAGAAAACTCAGAGGGGATATAACTGCTTTCAAGTATTAGAAGAGCTATATGGCTAAAGAAGCAGATGTGGTGCAGTGAATAGAGAGTGCTGGAAGACCTGTGTTCAAATCCTGCCTCAGGCCATACCTGTGTGACAAGGCATGTCACTTTGCCCTGTTTGCTTCAGTTGCTCATCTGTTAAATGATGTGGAAATGGAAAAAAAACCTATTATCTTTGCCAAGAAAACTCCAAATGGGGTCACAAAGAGAGCTTACTAAAATGATTTAACAATAAAAAGGTGTAATTGCTATGGAATTTTTGAGCTGTTTACTCTATAGAGGAGGGAGTATGGTTTAGTGAACTCAGATCCAGGAAGACCTAGGTTTGAAACTCCCCTTAGATGTTTTTTACTGTGTGACCCTGAGCAGGTCTCTTAACTTTTATGAACCCAACTTTATCTGTTAAATGAGGGGTTTGGACAAGATGGCTTCTGAGGTCATTCATGATTCTCAAGCTATGTGCAATTCTATATTCACAGACAGTTTTTTTAAATTTTATTTCATGTCTATTATTCCCCATCTCCATACTGCTCCCCTGTTCTGGCCACCTTTCCCCTTGAACGTCCTTTGCATTTGGATCTCAATGGACCTGAATTTTGCATTTTGTAGGGAAAGTCCTTTAGTCCTTTCACTCCCAAGACTAGGATCAGCTCATCATAGCAGAAGTGTGTGAATCTGGATCTGTGGAAGCCTTATTTTGAGGAGAGTATCCAACAAATTGTGAGGGGCAGTTTTTCTGTGTGGATGCCCCCTCTGCTACTAGAAATAAGAGTTTCCAATTTCCTGTGCAGGAGTTGAACACTTTCTGCTATAACCTCATATTCCTTCTAGCATTTTGCATAATATCTATAATTTTAGTGAAGGCTTTTTTATCACACTGAACACTCTACAGGTATTCCGCCTACTTTGCCATCTAATTCCATACCTCTGATGGATTTCCCTAGAATGTTGCTAGGAAACCAAGATATTAACAAAAGCGCTGGAATTTATGGACTACATGAATATCTCCTCCCCATTCTTTTCCCAAATCCACCTACTTATGACAAATAGAAACTTCCTTAAATTAGGTATCATGGAGGTTATGGTCTGGGAGTGACAGTGGTGATACCCAAACTTAAAACCCTGAGCTAAAAGGGTGGAATTCTTTTGTCAAGGACCTTCTTTCTCTTCTTACTTAGTGATTTCATTTTATGGCCAATGTGTGGGAGGAAGAAGGTACAGCTTTGTTAGCAGCTTGGTTGTTGGCTTCTGCTCCATTTTCCTTTTCTTTGTAGTTTGACAAAGAAACTACAAGAACAAGAGAGAATAAGAGCATTTAGAATTCTTATCAAAATTAATATTTCTTAAATTTCTAAAGTTCATACAAAGGATTACCAAGATGCAATTAAAGAATGATGTGAAGCTGTACCCCCATATAGAGCATAGAGGTGTATTTATGTGGTTCAAAAGGAGGTGGAATAGCCATTTCTAGCCTCTTCGCTTCCCCAAACCCACTTCAATGAAGACTTTAATTCCTACCAGGAGGGGAAGGCTAAAGTTTGGGGCCACAAGCTTAGTCAGTCTGATCTTCTCAGAGAGACCAATGTACCATGCTAAAATTATATCTATCTGCTCCCATTAGATATGATTAGTCTAGAGAATGCATTTTTTTTGTTTTTCAGTCATTTCAATCATGTCCAACTCTATGGGACTCCATTTGGGGTTTTCTTGGCAAAGACACTTGCCATTTCCTTCTCCAGCTCATTTTACAGATGAAGAAACTAAAACAAACAGGGTTAAGTGCCTCGCCCAGGGTCACACAGTGTTTGAGTTCAGATTTGAACTCAGGAAGATGAGTCTACCTGACTTCAGGCCTAGTGCTCTAGCCACTGCACCACTTAACTGCCCATGTGTATTTTAGGTTCGAGTTAAACTTCTGATTATTGTTCATTAATGGGGGGAAAGTAAGACCCCAAGCTTCATATCTAAGACTTGACCCCTTTCCCATCCATTTCCCATGCCAGTTTTATAATGAACACACATAAGAATCCATTTATCCAAGTTAATATCAAAATGGAAATCAAAGAAGGTATGCATAGTGGGATATATACCAGACAAGTAGATTGAAGGAGCTCTTCCATTGGAAATGAGGTAATTCAGTGAGAGAAAGAGAGAGTGGGGGGGTGACAGGGAAGGAGGGAAAGAGGGAAGAGAGAGACAGCAAGAGACAGAGAGAATCAGTCCTATATCACACCCAAGGGGAAGTTTTCAAAGTCTCTACTGTAACAAGGTGGGGATAGGAACATAACGAAAGCTGCTCAATCCTCTTTCATCATGTCTTCTTCCCAGAGTCTTATTCTCCCTTCAACAACTTGAAGTAGAGTTGGCATCATCCATCTTCTCTCTTGAGTCTGGAAGCCAGAAGTATCCAAAGCAATTTGAGTGACTGAAGAAACTCGAAGAAAGTCTAAAGACTTGAAAATACTCAAGAACTCAAAGAGACTGAACTTCTCCTCTTTCCAGATCTCACTTCTTTTCCCCTGCCCTGCATGCAAGCCGATGGCATTGATCTCCACCAATGAGGAAGGACTTTCACATAAATAGAATTTGGGACTCAGGTTATATTCCTCCCCTCTGCTGAAACTCTTTGCAGTCCCTTGCAAAGATCGGCTGAAGCAAGTCCACAACCTGTAACAATATAGTATAAACACAAGCATCAGTGCTTTAAGACAACAAGGATGGTTTTACTGGAATCCCAAGTAACCAACTTTTAATACTGTTGAAAGTGAAATAAAACAAATGCATATTAATAATACATGTAGTAGACATGCCCTACATAGAGCAACACCGAGAAGGATACTACAATGACAACAAGCTTAATTAAATATGGGATGCATAATATGTGCATGTTTTGAAAGTATTTGCATATACACATGACACAGCATCAATTAAAAAAAGGCTAACTAACAAAGTAAATGTAGCTACAGCTATAACACTATCAATAAGCCTATATATAAAATGCACCTTAATTATAAGCAATAGCATATATGCAAAACAATGAACAAAGACATTGCTATAGCATAAACACAACACGAAACACAGTCAAGTGAAGATAAAAAAATAAAAAAAAAACACAGGCACATTGAAATGTCAAAAAAAAAAAAAAAACCAAGCATACTCAAACATGCAGTAATTCACACAGAGACCTATTTCCCCTACCATGTGGCTGGAAATAACCTCCTTTGATTGTTGTCTGCATCTTTAAAACTGGCAAAACTAAGCTAATTATTTTGACCTTTTCAGCTGCCTCTTTTCTGACACTCTTTTCCTGCTGCACTCTTTTTAGCAACTCTTATCTGCTGGGGCCAGTATGGACACCATTAGCCAAATGGATGAGAGGGAAAGGATTCTCCTTTCCCTGCTCCCTCTCTTTAACCTTGGCTCTAGGGAATGGGTCTTCAGAGTGTTTGTTTCTCTTCTGTGTTGTTTGTTCTCACTTTTAGATGCCAGAGGGGATCCTCACTGAGCTAGGATAGCAGGTGAGGTGGTGCAGAAAGCTAGTACACCTGAGGCTCTAAGTGGGCTTGGATGGAGAGCTTTATTCTATAGGAACTGAGTTAAGCTATGAATCTAATACCCTTCCCATCCCCAATGACTGAAGAGGTACAATGGGAAGGGAATTTTGCTTCTCATGTGTTAGAGGAGTAAGTATGGGCATTTGCAATTATTACTTTTGAAGTAAAGATCATAGTAAAAGTAAATATATTAATTTCGAAATGACTATTTTTTGTAAAAGCCAATCCAATCCATAAGATAAATGGAACTGGAGAGCAAGAGAGTTCCCTCTGCAGTTGGGAGGACACCAACAGTGGGGATTGGAACCATTTACAGAGAGCCAAGAATCCGTACAATCCTCTTAACAGAACTAGAGAACCCTGGGAACCAAGGTGACTTTTGTAATATAAGACAGCTTGTGGAAAGTGGATGGCAGCTGCTCATATAAATCATAGTGTAACATTTTTATTGTCCTATAGATCAGGTCTAGTCATTGGTTCTAATCGACCCACCCTATGTAGGAGCCACTCGCCTCTCGCCTTGGCATGTGAAACATTTCAGTTCCCCATGGATTTGGCTTGCTCACTCCAACTTGCTCTCACACTAACAGATCTAAGTTTCCCTGAGATAGACCACCATCATACACTTCTATTCAAACTTTCTCAGAGTCCCAGACATAACTGTATTAACAGAAAAATACACTCCCCTCACTTACCACTCTTGAGTCTCCATCCAAATGTGCTTTCTATCTATACTACCAGCCACTCACAATAATGATATGTTTATATTTTAAATATAGACACTTAACAATAAAACAAAACACAATAAATCCATAGATACTAATATATTAAGGCAAGTGCACAAAGAATTTCAACAAATATATAGAACAACACTCCAACAATATATTCAATCTGTGATGAAGGGTAGGCACACACAAAAATCTGTCAGTGAAGTACACAAGGGAAGAAATCTCCATCACAATTCTTAACTGTAGGTTTCAATGTCATTGGTCCATTTGGGAACATCTGCACCACATGAAAGTACTTCTCCCAATGCTTGCCTGTCAATATGTACCCTTCCTCAATTAAGGAAATCCTCTTTCTCTATTCAAGACCTTTTTAAATGAGCTCTTTCAATGAACCATTGGATGTTTCCCCTCCATCAACTCATTAGTCCTTTAAAAATCATACTTCATTGTCCAAATGGTTGCATATATAAATTACCTGAAATTATGCTTTCCAGTGCTGGAGACTTCAGCACATTCCTCTGTCTTTTCTAGTATCCCTTGAAATTGTTTCTTTACATTTATGTTTCTTAGTTTTTTTTTAAATAAACAAAAGATTATTCTCTACCTCTTTATAACATTAAACTCTTCCCATACAAGTGAGGCATCCCTCCGCATTGTTGACAAAGAGACCCATATCTTCAAACCAATACTACAGATTACTTTTTCTCCAATCCCACCTTAAAGTTGTATTTTTTCACATATGTGTATATATATGTATATATATTACGTGTATAAAAGTTCTTTTTCAACTTGAATTAGATATCAAAATGTTCATCTATGACAGTGGCAATAGATTATATCACTTGACATATTATAGATTTCTTTTTTTATACAAAAATTCACTTTTTCTGTCCCTTTTTCACTAAACTATTTTCATTTATCTTAAAAGAACCATGTATTTTATAAAAGATCATAGACTTAGAAGTGGAAGAGACCTTAGAATTCATGGCATTCAACTTGCTCATTTTATAGATGAGGAAATGGAAAGCCAAAGATGTTAAATGACTTGTTTAAAGTCAGATAGCTAATAAAGATCTGAAGAGAAATTCCACCCCATGTCTTCCTGACTTCAAATCCAGCAGTCCATCCACTGCACCATACTACCATATGATTAATGTATTTCTTTATGCATCTCAATTTTATTTGCAAAGAATATGGGCATATCCATATCACTCTTTGAAAAGGAAAAGTAGTGGGTGGTATTGTTGGTTTGGCCTTGTTCAGAGCTCATCATGAACTGATAAGCCTCAGTTGCCAAAATAAAACAGTTGGTGTGCCTGCAACCAGGTGTAGATATCAGAGGTAGGTACTTCTGATCCTATGGCAAATTAAGAGGACTGGTAACTCTGAGGCTTCCTTGAGTGAGCCACTCTGTGCTTAGGATGCTCTCAGTGTCTCCTCCAGCCCAATCTTTGCAAGTAGTCATGAATGGCTCTACCATCCCACTGATATGGATCTCCTTAAAGTAATATTGTTGTATGTTGGAACTGTCCTGATATTCTAGAGCCAGAGGGCAAAATAGAAATTGAAAGAATCCACAGATCACCTCCTCAAAAAGATCCCCAAAAGAAAACTCCTAGGAACATTGTCACCAAATTCCAGAGTCCCCAGATCAGGGAGAAAATACTGCAAGCAGCCAGAAAGAAACAATTTGAGTATTGTGGTAACACAATCAGGATAACAAAACATCTAGTAGCTTCCATATTAAGGGATCAAAGGGCTTGGAATATGATATTCCAGAGGTCAAAGGAGTTAAGATTAAAACCAAGAATCACCTACCCAGCAAAACTGAGTATAATGCTCCAACGCAAAATATGGATTTTCAATAAAAGAGAGGACTTTCAAGATTTTTCAGTGAAAAGACCAGAGCTGAATAGAAAATTTGACTTTCAAACCTAAGAATCAAGAGAAGCATGAAAAGGTAAACAAGAAAGAGAAATCATAAGGGACTTTCTAAAGTAGAACTGTTTTGAATACATTCTTACATAGAAAGGTTATGTGTGTAGTTCATGAGACCTCTCTCAGTATTAGGGTAGTTGAAGCGAATATATATATATAGACAGAGGGCACAGGGTGAGGTCGATATGAAGGGATGATATGTAAAAATATAAAATTGAATTAAAGGATGAGAGAGGAATATATTGAGAGAGGGATAAATGGAGAGATAGAATGGGGTAAATTATCTCACATAAATGTGACAAGAAAAAGCAGTTTATTGGAAGGGAAGAGGGGACAGGTGAGGGGGGATGAGTGAATCTTGCTGAAATCAAATCAGATTTGATTTGAGGAGGGAATAACATACACACTCAATTGGGTATCTTGCCCCACATGAAACTAGGGGGAAGAGGATAAGAAAGGGGGGATGATAGAAAGGAGGGCAGATAGGGGGAAGAAGTAAATAAAAGCAAACACTTTTGGAAAGGGACAGAGTCAAGGGAGAAAATTGAATAAATGGGGACAGGATAGGATAGAGGGAAATATAGTTAGTCTTTCATAACAAGACTATTTATGGGAGTGTTTCGCATAATCATACATGTTTGACCTATGTTGAATTGCTTGCCTTCTTAGGGAGAGTGAGTGGGGAGGGAAGAGGGAAGAGAATTTGGAACTCAACGTTTTAAAAGCAGATCCTCAAAAAAAAATTGTTTTTGCATGCAACTAGGAAATAAAATATACAGGCAATGGGGCATAGAAATTTATCTCCCCTTCAATGCTTCTTTGTCTCTCCTATTTGTGGGCTGAATAGGCTCAGGCTTCAGACAGTTTCTATACTGCTTCAGTCTCACAAAGTTCACATCTAAATACAGGATAGCTGCTAGATAATTCTGTGTCTCAGCTATGTTATGGCTGGGCAGAGTCTCAAAGATTGATTCTTGGATATTCAATGCTGTATTAGCTTCAAAACCTAGCATTGACTCCAATCCCAGACCTCCTGGTGCTTCATTCAACTGACCTGTCAAAACTCATAAGGTCATAGCCGTCCTTCATCTTTTTTACCTAGAATCAGAAAAGAGTGACCTAAAACAGCAACCATAATAGAATCATGCATTCATGGGCAGGCTATGGTGGCCTCATTTGGGAGATAAAAGCCTGACATTTGTCTTCCCACCAAAGGCTTGGTCCTTGAGTCCTCACTTAAACACATCGGTGAAGAAAACCTAGGCTGAGGGGCTCAGGTCTAGGCTGACTGATACTTTTTGATGTGCCCAGGTCCAGTTCCATAGCCAAAGAGGCTTTTTAAGCCACATTCTTAATGGACTGAAACCATTTATGGAATGTCTTCACATGCTCTAAAGTCAACATGGCGATCACATCACCTGAGCCCCCCGTGCACGCTAATAAGGGTTGGGCTCACTGGCCAATCCCTTTTTACAATCACACATTTTCACATAGAAGATCAGGTATAACTGTGGAGCTATGTTAAAGCTCAAGTGTACTCATCTCCATCACACCCCACTGAATGAATTTTATACTTATATAACCACTCAGATGTGACCTAGACCAGTCCTCCAGATGGTCACTTGGCCATGACCAGTGCCATAACACAGCTTTAGAATGTGTCCATGAAGCTAGAAAACCTGATTATGTATCTTTAATAATGAGGTATGTATTGAAACTTAAGAAATCTAAGATGAAACATGCTAAAACCTTAAATTGCCTATTTAATTGTTATTAAATATTTTATACTGCATAAAGACGTATTCATGTTGTCTCCCTCAATAGAATGTAAGCTCTTTGAGAGATGAAAATATTTCATTTGGTGTATTGTATTTCCAGTCCCCATCACAGTGTCTGGCACATAGTAGGAACTTAATAAATGCTTGCTCATTGATTTTATGCAACTACCTTACAAGGGATATATTGAGATTTTTTTGATATATAATAAAAAACTTATGGAAATACACATATCTCAATATCATTAAATATTTAAAAATTGTTCTTTCCACATATGGAGGGAGAGACAATGGAAACTTTTTTTATTTTACCTATTTAAAAAATTTTAAGGTTTTGGGGTCCTCAAAAGTTCTGATGATTTTAATTCCACTTTCCTGTAGGTCATAGTACAGTGACACCACAACTTTGAGAAGAGTCAGTATTTTCCCTCATGATTTCATATATTGCATTTTTATCAGTAGTGCCTATCACCAAGCCCAGCATATAGTAGCTTATTTAGAAGTTTTATTGATTGATTATTGACTAATTTATGTGTGTACTGATGATGATGAAATAACACCCACAGCCAAACAACCCTGTCTTCTGCTCCTATTTCACATTCTTTGAAGCTGCCTACAATAGATTGCGGCTACAAACACGTTTATAAAACAGAGGCCTGAGCCAGTGAACCACATCAGGCCAGGCAGAGCTGAATACCTCTGGGATTATGGGAAAACAATAAACTGGGGCAATGATATCACACTGTGTGTAATCAGCAAACTAATGAGTTTTCCTGTTTTGAAAGCATTCAACAGGATTTGGAAAATTATAGGCATGAGCAATTATATTGCTCATTTTTTTACAATAACCTGTTAATAAAAGACCTAGTTCTTTTTTAATGTTTATTTTTTAACATTCATTTTTAAACATTTGAGTTTCAAATACCCCCCTTCCCAAAAGTCCCTCTCTCACCAAATGAGATGGCAAGAAATACAATACCCATTATACATATTTAATAATAGACATGTTACAAAAAATGAAAAAAAATATTTAAGGAAGTGGAAAAAATATGCTTCAATCAGCCCTCAGAGATCATTAGTTCTCTTTCTGCAGGTGGATAGAATTTTTCATCATGAGTCCTTTGGAATTGTCATGGACCATTGTATTGATCAGAGTAGCTAAGTATGAAAGTCCTCAGTCTGAAATTATGGGTTCCTCCCCTCTAAAATACCTGAGAACTATTTAAGTAACTTTTGTTGTTGTTGTCCTTCATTCTCAAAGAGGACCATGACATCAGGGAGGTGAAAGCCAGTTAATTACACACCTGAGTGAAGAAACTGGCCTGATCTAATCTTTGTGACCATTTTTAGTTTGATACACTCATCTGAAAAGGGTCTCAGTCTGTCCCAAATGATATTAAGATTCTACATAAATGTTGATAAAATATAAGATACATGATAGATAGAAATTGTAAATAGATGACAGATTGATAGATAAGTAGATAAATTACAAATGATAGATGGATAAATAGAAAGACCAATGGGTAGTTGGACAAAATATTTATTAAATATTTATCATGTGTCAGGTGCTGTGATAAGCATTGTACTTATAAATGATAGCATTTAATGCATTTAATAGTATTTAATAAATGATAGCATATAAGTGATAAGCATTGGACTTTGAAAGCAGAGGATATCTTACTTAAGCTAGAAGCAGAGGGAGGGAGTGGAGATATCCTATATTTTCATGGAGGCCTGGTTCTAGGCATGATAAGGTAAAGATTCATGTAGAAGAGCCCAGAGTCCCGGAGAAGGAGGAAGAGGGTGCTGTTGAGGAGTGGAAGGGAGTATATGGATGATGGCCTGGGGGTGGTATAAACAACTCACATAAACACATACATTATTAATATAATTCTTCCTCTCTGACTGCTACTTTTCCACAGTATCCTAAATCCTCCACACTCATAATATCATCCTTTAGTTTTCCCTAGGAAGGGAAATGAGGCAACCATATAATATTTTAGTAAGTTTCTCTTCAACAAATCCATCCGTATAGGTTTCCAGGCTGCGGTACTACCTTGACCACTTGACTCCCCATAGAAGGGAGTCTCTCTGAACAATGATAATTCATTGTTATGATAAATTATAAGTCATTTTCATGATACCAATGAAAAGCCAGTCTAAGTAGTTTCTTCTTCTAACTCAAGACTGAAACTCCCAGACTGCCTCTTCAGCCTTAGGCCCCGGGTGTGTGATTCTCCTCTCTCTGTAAGATGCAGAAGCTGCTCAGATATTCCTCTTTTGTCTCCAGATGCCTGGACCCAGGGGTGTGCTAGAGACAGCTTGTATGGCTCCTGAGAACCAACTGCTAAATTTCCAATATGAGCATTTATATCTCAGAAATCAGCAAAAATCTCCAAATCAGGCCTTGATTTATTGTTTTGTTGATTGTCTCATCTTAAGAAAGTAATGGAGAAAATGCCAATAGTACAGATTAAATTTAAGCATGAGTAAAACATTTTTTAAGAGCTAGTTGTTAAATGTTTACCAGAACATCCCTCTCTAGACTCCTCCCTCCCCAAACTCTCAAACCTGAACATGTTTGTCAACATTTTTGGCTTTCACAAAAGACTACAGCAGGGAAATGGAACCTTTCTACTGTTTAAAGGAGAGTTAACATGAATAGAAACACACACAGAAACTGGAAAACAAAATGTAAAAAATATGATGGAGATGAGTTAGAAAAACACAGTTAGAAATAGCTAAAACACCAAATAGGAGGGTTTCTTTCAAACCCACTGAGCAGTCCTAGTACAAGACGTTCCACACTATATAATTACCTATGTCTGAGCGAGAACAAGGAAATTCAAACTGGAATGAAAGATGTGTCTAGATGTCATGCTGCTGATGGTCATTTAACCAGAAAAATCATTGTTTGTGGTAGAAGTGGAAGAGGTACTAATAAGTTGTAAATTTGGTTTGGATGTCAATGGTTATTTTGTCAAATTCTTCTGTCTGCAAGATTGGAACAGAAGTTTCCAGACAGTGGGTGTGCTGGGTGATTACTAGCAATCCAATTTCTTAACCTTGTTAAAAAAAACAGACCAAAAATGTTCTAGCAATATTATTTGCTTTTTTTTCCCCCTGGGTAGAAAATGAACATGACAAAGGGAAAATGAAAAAAAAAAATCTTCCCATTTTCTCTTGAATATTCCATGATCTCACTGAATTTTTAATTCTTGAGATCGGATATTGTCTCCATCAATTGACTTCAGTCAAATAGTTTTGGCCCAACCTGTGCCTTACATACAAATTATCTTCCCAGCTCTGAGTACTGGCTGTTTTCAGAGGTTCCTTCCCTAAACTTCAAAAGAACTGCAAAAAAAAAAAACTGTTTAGAATAAAAAAAGATGGCCACCATTTTATCAGGCCCTGAACCAAGACCCAATGAGGGCAATACCTGTTAGGGGCTGCAGCAGCTGTTTCCCAGTAATCAGTCTTCCAAGCATTGGCTGGCATAATCCTGATTGTTCATGTGTGGACAGAGAAATAAAAGAAAACAGTGCCAGATGGGTTTCAGTTCTTCTCAAGCAAATACGTAAAAAAAAGAAACATTGTATGAGTAGAAACAAATAAAATTCCTTTCCATGAAGATTTTATTCGGATTCTAAAAGAGAAGGAATAAAGAGTAAAGATTAAAATGGAAGAGGAATGATTTCCCATCTTTTGTGTTCAATTACACAAACATCAATTGAGTGCCTATGATTTGCATGGTACATCCAGATCCATCTGGGGTTATACATTTTTTTTTTATGTGGGGAGTTGTGCCAGTAAGGCAAAATGGGCTTAGTTTAACGGGTGCCCTTGAGGAGTCTGGCTTTGGTTTACCGTGAAAGTACTTTCACCTGTTAAGTGCTAAGCCCCAGGCCCAAAGCCCTATCAGGTGTGAAACCTGTGTGGGCATAGATTAATGACTTAAGAGGGGCCAACTCGGGAACCAATGTTCTGTGGTCTCTGGTCATTGAGGCGGGTCTTGAGAATGCCAGAGGCTTGGCTGCGAGGAGAGGTGACAAACTACAGGTGAAGCCAAAGCAGAGCCAACCCATGTGTGGACCCAGGAGTTCGAGCGAGGACTTGAAACCAGTGAATATGATTTATACCATCTTATTTTTCTGTGGCCTCCTGGTTACTCTTGTGAGGCAGGCCTACTGGGCCTGGAGGCTTGTGATCACAATATTGGAATGGGGAGGTTGGTTCGCTAATTTGTCGCTGTGGGCCCTGAATAAATTTTTTGATGCCTTCTGCTTAGAGAATTCTATATACCTTGCAATTTTGAACCATTCAGATATATATATGATCCTTTTTGAGATCATAAGTTCGGCCTTCTTACTACAGGAGTGGATTATTAAACTAAGGGAAAAATTGATCTAAAATGACTTTGGTATAGCAATAGTTCTCATAAGTAAATACCAGGGGAATCATAGATGATTTAGGAAAAAAAATAACTAGCTAGCTAGCTAGATAGCTAGATAGAAACATCTTCCCCTTAAAGTATATATATTTTTAAACTAGAGGTATATGTATTTTTTCAAAATATGTTTGCTGATTATTTTAGTGACTAAATATTTTGAAAAGAAAAATATAGACATTTAATAAGATAGCCTTCTCATCTTTTCAACTACAAACTTTATGGCTAAGTTACAGTTTTTGTCCTTTTTTTGGCTACTAGGAACATCGTGGTGCATGGACAAAGCACTGGATCTGGATTTTGAGGTAAGCAGTTCAAATCCCAGCTTTCTCATTACCTATGTGACTTTGGGTAAATCACTTAACCCCTCTGGTACTCAGTTTCCTCACCTATAAGATGAAGGCTTTGTCTTATTTGTTAATCAGGATCTCTTCTAGGTTTAGATATGTGATGCTTTGATATTTTATTTACTTTCTTATTATTTGATTGTCATTTCCACTCAGCCTCTGCTTATTGTGCTACTGAGATTAACCCCATCGTTCAAAATTCTCAAATCAGCATCAAAAACTACTCCAACCATTTCTCTAGCCATACTTAACTTTACAGACTTGGAGTCATTTTGCATCTAAGTTCCAAAGGTGCATGACAATTTAAATTTTGTGAAGTTCAATATTTTTTGAGTGTGAAATTGCAATAATACTTATACTCCCTACTTGACAGGGTTTTTTCAAGGAAACTTCTTTTTAGGAGCTTTCTGGCAACATACTATTCTGGCTGAGCCTGTTCTCCTCCATCACCTCAAAATATAATAAAACATGTGAAATAAAAGAATATCAAATTAATTATTAAGCTAAATTAAATAAATTTAAAAACTTAAATTAAAGTTGATTATTCAAAAGTATTGCAAAACATGAGAAAGAAAAACATTTCCATAAGCTACTTCCCTTCCCCCACTGTCGCATATCACAAGAGCCTGCACTATTGGATTCTCAAGCACTCTTTCCTTCAGCCCTTACCACAGGACCCATGCTGCAAGTCCTACTTTGTAAAAGTTCTGGTGGCTGCCGAGACAAGAGAAATTTTGGCAAAATAGAAAATTGGGCAGATAACCACAAGGGGTCTTTGCCAGTTATCTTTTTTGAATATTCCTTTGGCAATGATTCAACTAGAGTTCTCCATTCATGTACAAGGGAAGTTCAGTAATTAGGGCTCCATAGGTCAGGAGGAAATATGAAAGCAAAGGAAAAGTCCTAATACAATAAACAAATAAATGTATGTGGTAAGAGAATCCAGGAATAAAATTATGGAAGCAAAAATAAATAGTCTCAGAATAAAAAGAATAAATTAATCCCTGTAACCCCAAGAATAGCTGGTAGGTCTAAATGAAGGGAACAAAATCAAAGAACAAATACATGAGATTAGAGCTTTTGAAACAAAATCTGAAATAGGAATACAAAACTCAGTTCAAAAGCATGGAAACATTCTGGAAAAAAGAGAATGGAGAAAAAATAGAACTCAAAAGAAACAAAATAACCTTAAGAAATATAAGCTCAAATTCAAGGAAAAATAAAAAAAGATGTATGAGGCAGTTGGAATAGATGACTTCTATTTCTTTTGATTTTTAAATCTATAATCCTAAATAAAGCTACATAGAGTCCTTGGGATGCTAGCAGAAAGAAATACTAAGTATAACAAACATAAACATATGATTTCTAAGCTCTGACACTCCTAGGTCAAAGAAACAAATACTTCAAGTGGTAAAGGAGACCGTTTACCTACTCAGGAACCCCAATGAGAATCACATAAGATTTATCATTATATATGAAAAAGGAAATGTAGGAAAATGATATACTGAGAGGCAAACAAAAAGTATTCTCACCCAACAATAACACATGCTGCCAATATAAGCATAACTCCATGTTGAGATAATGGACTTTTAATAGAATTAGCGACTCAAACATTTCAATTTAAAAAAAGACATAACTAGGCAATATCTTCAGAAACTAAGTACAATTGCCAAAAAAATGTAGAAAAGGTAAAGAACTTAGAACAACCCCAAAGGATGAAGTGGTCACTAAGGGCTTATATCCTGACATTGGGATTGAATTGCATATTGTCTTTTAAAATTTTCACTATCTCTTATCAGTTAGTTAATGTGAGATAAACCTGGGTATTGAGAAAGTAGTAACAGCATTATCACCAACAACAGCAAAAATACTAGGAATAGGTGGCATTTATAAGGTTTAAAAGTGCTTTAATATATGTTATCTCATTTTATTCTCCGAACCACCCGGTGAAGGAGATGCTATTTTTTCAGCATTTTACAAATGAAGAAACTGAGGCCAAAAGAGGCTGAATGATTTGCCCTGTGTAACATAGCTAGTAAAAAAAAAAGCATAATTGAAACTCAAGTATTTCTTCTCTAAGTCCAGTACTCTATCCACTGTTATTTATTTGTCTCTCAATTAGAATAAAAAGAGAAATTAGCCTAAAAAATCTCGTAAGGAAATAGAGGGGAGAAGGGGGAAGGGAGGAACTTACTATTGCTTCTAATGGGACACCATAGAAGAGTTTTGTTTTGTTTTGAGATGAGAGCAAGAGGAAGAGGAATCTCATGAAGCTCATTGATCTGAGCTGATTAATAAAGATTTTAAAATGTCATGGTAAAGAAATACAAGAAATTAAGAATGAAACTTGATTGGAACAGGAAGAAGGAGTAGGAAGGCAGAGTTAAGGAAGGAAAAGTATATTGTTTCCAGAAATTGTCTAAATAAAAATGTAATAACAAAGGGCTATTTGTAGAAGCAATTTGAGATTTGATAGGAATAAGAAGGGAGGAGAAAGGATTGGGCTCATATTTTCAGTCATAAAACCACAGATATGTAGTGGTGATTCATTCTTTTTTTGTCCTGTAAAGGAGGCAGAGAGAAGTAATATCGTAACAGGATTTGATGGAGGGAAAAACAAACTTAATACTTATAGTTGAGAATGAAATAAAATTGCCAGTGACAAGATGCATGAGAAAATCAAATCAAAACACAACAATTTGCTGCATACAATGAATATACTTTAGCAGTGATTTATACACAATTAAAATGTAGGGTAGTAATCATGATTTCAAACAAGCCAAATTTCAAAACATAATTCCGGGGTATTTTCAAACCATTCCGCCTTTACTTCATTCATCAATCTTATCCTCCTTATTCCCCTGGCCTGGAACTTAGGACTTTTGCCTGGACCAGGGCCTCCAAGTCACTTTCTGGCCATTCCCAAACCTGCCACCTGCACTTCAGCCATCCTCTGTCCCCTTTCACCTTTGTAGTTCCTTTTTATTCACCCTCTTCCATAGAGAGATAGAGAAATAGAGTTAAAGATATCTCCCTACCATTTAACATAGATATAAATAGGTAGTGACTAGCCTATAAGTATTTAATACTCTATCATTAAGCAATTTACTCATTTGTAATTGAGAGACAAGCAGGAAACCATAAGACACCATAAATAATGAAAATATAAACATTTTTACATGTATATCTATATCTATAACGTATTCTTTGCCTTATCTCTGTATATAACTGGGCAATTTGCCTGTAGACAGGCAAGTATGTATGTATGTTTGTGTGTGTGTGTATGTGTGGGTGTGTACTTACAGACAAGTTGCTCAGATGATAGATATATATGTGTGTATGTATGTATATATGGATGGTGGCGCATATATATATGTGTGTGTGTGTATATATGTATATGTAGAGAGATACAGAGAGAGACAAGAGAGACAGAAACAGAGAGGCAGAGAGACAGAGAGCAAAAGCAAGAGAGAGAAAGAGACAGAGAGACAAAGAGAGAGAAGGAGAGACACTGAGAGAGAGGTACTATATGTGGTATATATAGATATATAGATATTGATATGCTTGTCTATTTATAGGCAAGTTGTCCAGTTATATAGAGATACACACATACAAACAGTCTATACAAAGTTATTAAGAAGCTGTGTAATTTGCTTGTTTATAAAATAGGGAAAGGAAGAGAATAAGTAGTTATTAGGTATTTTCTCTGTGCTGAGCACTGTACTAAGTGCTTTTGCAAATATTACTTCATTTGATATTTACAGTATCTCTATAAGGTGGGTGCTATTATTATCCTCTTTTACAGTAGAAGAAACTGAAATAAGTGCCCACTGTCACACAACTAGTTAGCGACTGAGGCCAGATTTGAACTGAGGTCTTTTGGACACCAGGCTCAGTGCTGTATCCACTCTGCCAGTTAGCTGCCTTGATACGGCCCTAGAAAATGGAAGGATGCCTATCAAGATGATTCACTGCAAACATATTGCTCATAGGTGAGTTAGTTAGATTTTCTGATCAAATAGTTGGAGAGAAATGATAGATGCTAACATCAGTGGACGCTGAGCAAAATTACCATCCACCAATTAGATGAAAACTGTCTGACCCAGATATAGCCAGTAAAAGTGATATTTTCAGTAAAGGAGACTATATATACCATTAGAGGACAAGAAGACTGAACTAGGAGACAACTCTTTTCTTTGCGACTTTAGAGACTTCTAGGATACAGATACAGACCAAAGGGTATTAATATACTAATAGCCAATGTGCCCTGGCTGTCAGTTCCTGTATAGACAAAATATGTCTTAATTATTCTGATGGCCAACCCACACTATCTGCTTATTATAGCTTACATATAGGTAGACAGAAATCAGCCAGGAACAGTGAAACTAGACCTATCCAACCAGTCATTAGACCAATGTAGGAGATCACAAATAAACCTAAAGAAATAGTTACACCTGTGTCCAGGTAACAATATGGAGATTACCTATGTGAAGTGTACTTTGCTCATGTTTACTTGATGCACATATAAATGGCTCAGTGCCTTAGTATTTTTTATTGTTTTCTTCATTTGATTGTGTTTGGCTTTATTAGGCTATAGTAATGTTTCTTTGTTAATCATTTTGCTCATTGTTTATTTACATATATAATTATGCTTATAGTTAAGCTGTACTAAAAAAAATAGGCCTCTTGAGGGCACTATTTTTGCAGTTAGTTGGCTTTTCTTTTTTAGTTAGCTATGATATGCTTTTTTTCTTTGTGATTAACTGCAGTATACCATGGATATGCCTTTATTTTTGAGGTATGGATGCACAGTGTCTTGTTTATAACAGAGTTATTGCCAGTGAAATACTCCACTTGGTACTTTGTTTAGTGCTATGTGTGTTCTATGCACAGTCAATATACACTGAGTTTTTTGCTTATGTTTCATTTTCAATAGTACCATAAGTTGGTTACCTAGGATGCCAGAAAAATAACCCTTGTTCTTTTAAACCATTGAATTTTCTGTTTATTCTTTATACTTACATACTTCCAGCTTATCCCCAGCTGATTTTTGCAAAGGACAACAAAAAACTTTTGGCCTGTGGAGGAATGTGACACCCTTTCACCCAAGGGTGGTGGGAGATGGTTCCTTAAAGGACAGTCCTATGACATTACGTGTTCCAAACAAGGGCTTCTGATTGGGTGAGAGACAGCTGAGCCTGTGATTCTAGATAGGTGTGGAGAGACTTTGGAGAAGCAAAGAGGTAAAGTTTGAGAAAAGGGCTGGAAGTAAAGTAGATGGTTAGAAGGAGTTGTTGGAGTGACAGACATATTGGGGAGGGCAGCCTCTTTATTATGTCTCCTGATTCCAAGCACTTGCACTCCCGAAGACTATGAAGAGTACACTCTCCTGGTGAGATTGTTCTCCCTTTAGTTGAATGGAGAATTCATCTTGCTGATGCTCATTGCTATTCTGCTTAATTTGTATAGCTTCCCTATTTTGTTGTTTATTTATATTTATAAATATATAGCTCACCATTCATGATTATCTTTTACGTAACCAGTATTTTGTGGGACAAAGCTGACCTTACCAAGGGCAATCTGTTACTTTCCTGTTTAGGTGGATCGTGGAAAGTGGTTTTTATTCTGAACCTAGAAAAGAGAGCATCATTTTCCTAGATGACTAAGATTCAATGTGTGGTAGATAGATATAATTCTAGCAAATTACAAACTAATGGGGGAATGTAACAGACAAAAGGAAGCTAAAGAGGGGAGTGGATAGGTAAAATTTCTCTTGAAGTTAAGTGAGTGAAAGATTGCGCAGCCATAATTATCTACAATCTTACCTGACTCGTACCTTCAAGGACAGTAGCAATATCCATCACAGATCTCTTCCACTTCTCCATAGAGAAAGGGAGAAATCATAGTCTTTCTGAGAGTCAGCCTGGGTTAGATCCCAGATCAGATATCTATTATTCCATGCCACACATCCACACAGGGATTGTCCATTCTATAATTAGACCCCATCATTACATATATTATACATAAATTTGGTTAAGTCCATTTCTTCTTGCTATCTTTATCTTGTGCAGGGTCAGTACTGCTCCTCATATCACATTTTGGCAGCTGAGAAATTCCAAGTCCAGTGCTATGTTTTCACTGTCATTGATGAAGGAAATAATTTCTTAAAGAAATTCTAAGGGATCTGTTACATTTAGCGCCTTCATGTTGCCTTCCATCTAATTTTAACTTTAATCAAGAAAAATTGAATCTCTTGCTGAACTTTATATCAACTATTTTTTTCTCAATACCAATTTTCACAGCTTTATAAGGTGATGCTGAACATAATTGCTGACCACGTTATAATGGAATGCCACTCAAATACTTGAATAGTTGTTGAATCTCATTGATACAGAAGTTCTCTTCAGTAATGCAGGTTACAACCCATCCATGCCTTTTCATCCTGTGTGACTAGTATGCATACACATAATTTCACTAAAAAGCATTCACTAAAATTCTGGAGGTGTCTCTTGCTTTGTCCTGACATCCAAATGACACTGTTGGAATATTGTGGAGCTATTCACCTGTCATCACTTGCCCTCACTATGTGAACAGCTTAACTGACCTTCCTATAGCTAATTCCTTGATGATATCTTTTATTCTTTTTCTCTTCAGTTTATCTGTCATTTGGTTAGATCCATGTATCAACTCAAGTAGAATGCTGGTATTAAAATGAGGGTCCTAGAATACCTGCAAGATCAAGGTCATTAGATGAGCTTTACAATTTCCCAAAGATAATCCAGGCTTCCCTCCTCCGGTTCAAATCTAAAACTAATTCATTATCCATCTGTGCACTATGACCCAGATAGGTATGGTGATTGACAAGTTTGTATCCTGCCCATCTAAATACAGATTGTTATTTGGTCAATAGGCATTTTTCATTCATGTGGCCTTTCTTGCTTTTGTGATTACATCACACGGTCATTACAGAGACCATAGAATAAAGCATCTAGACTTTTTTCTATGTTGCTGCACTCCTGTGGACAGATTTCCATCATGCCCCGCCAGGAAGCTAGTCATCAGGAAACTCATCTTCCTGTGAGATTTCATCAGCCTTGGTAATCAAACTTCATGAGCACTCTCAGTACCCAATGGCCTCCTCTCTGACTGGAAGGCAGAATGAAGAACTTCCTCCAAAACATCCACTTGAAGGGGCCTCCCAGGTCACTCATCCATTCATTCCCCCACTGTACCCATCCACTCCCCTCTTTAGCTTCCTTTTGTCTGTTGTCTTCCCCCATTAGTTTGTAAGCTCTTTGTGGCCAAGGATTGTCTTTCTTTTTCCTATTTGGATGCCCAAGGCTTAGCACAGTGCCTGGCACTCGGTACCTGCTTAATAGATGTTTATTGACTGATAGGAAAGAATACATAGAGCAATAGTGCATAATATAAAATGCATTAGAGCAATGCCGAAGATCTGAGGGAAAAGATGCTTCCTGACGTGGAGCACCAGGGAAAATATCTGTAAGGTTTTGAAAATGAATTTATTTTCTTTCTTTTTTTTAACTTGAACTTGTGGTTACTCTGTTCAGAAATCTTTCCTGACTCATCTCTTGGATTCTTATTGCCTAATATTCCAGGCCACTCACAACCTATTGCCACATGGTCTTTCTCGTGTCATCTCATATTAATCTCTATAAATTCTTTACTCTAAACTGTATTGCTTTTTGTCCTTTGAACATACCTCATACTTTCCTATGTTTGTACTTCTAACACAAGTATGTCTAGAAATTCCTCCTGATGAATTCTTTAAAAAATTTTGAAAATATTTTATTTTTCCCCAATTACTTGTAAAGACAATTTCAACATTCATTTCAAGCAATTTTGAGTGAAAATGAATTTATTTTCAAGACTAGCATTCTCCTTGGTTGCCAAGTTTCTTTGCTCGGAATGGAGATAAATGTTTGCAATCTGAGGAAGTTTCTGGGATCTTTTGGCCTGCTAATTTGGGCAATTTCTTTCTATCACGTAAACTTCCACGGGAAATGGTGACACAGCGCATGCAGATATCTTCTGACTGTTCATTTTCCCTTTTCCGTTGTTAAAAGCTTTTTGATTGGTCGTATTGCTATTATTAATTACATACCATGCATCCTTCCCATACTTACTCCTTGACTTCTCATTTGGCATTGATATCGATCTTCATTTTCGTAGTCAGTGGTCTGACTGCACGCTCCTGAGCTGGAAATGACTTGGACAATAATGATCAGTTATTTCCTGTAGGTAAGGATAGGGATAGAGATTTAAGCTGAAATTACATTGGTATAAGGAACTCCCAAGTGAAGATAACTCAGGCTGGCACCTTCTCTGTAATGTATAGTCTTAGAGAGCTGCCTAGAATTGACTTGTCCTGAGTCACGGAGACAGTATGTGTCAGAGGCCAGGCTCGTACCTAGGTGTGGCTTCAAAGGTAGCTCTCGATCCACCCCACCGCACCGCCAGGGAGAGTTCTCTTTTGCCATAATAAATTTGTGTATGTGTATGTTTATGTGAATATGTGTGTATGTTTAAGTATATGTGTATGTGTGTTTGTTTGGGGGTGTAAGAGTTGGGCAAGGAGTTGGGTTCTCACCACATCCGACGGCTTCTAATTCTTATTGGGAAAAATATTAAAGAGGTACATTTCTGAGATCTCTTTCTAGTGTATAAATCTTTGACCTCTCGTTTCTTTAGCCTGAATCTGCAACCACATTTTAATGTCTTTAAATCCTAATTCTATCATCCAAAAAAATATTAGTTACCTCTTCCAGGTTTGTGCCACTCAGGAACTTATTAACATGCTGTGTTCTGTCTTTTGGGTGGTACTTTACATTCCATCCTCCTGGCGAGATTAATTCTTATCAGACATTTCCTTGTCTGCTTCTCACCACATTTTGGAGTCTTCTGCCGACTCTGAGCCTATTCCATAGTTGTCATCTTGCGTCTGGCCTGCTGGGTGGTGTTTTTCAGCACTGTCTACAGGTGTCCAGATGGAATGCAGCGGCCAAGCCCATGTCCACGATGTCCCGTTAATCACGCACTGTTCTTCACAGGGAGGACATGACCCTCAGATTAGATAATCACGCCCCGTTATTTTTATCAGATCTGCCAAGAAAAAAGATGACTTCCTTCAAAAACATATTAAACAACACGCTTTTCCCAAGGAAGTTGCATCCATTTGTTTGTGTAAGTTAGGATTGTTTTTGTGCTTGAAAATATAGAACTTTTTTTCTCAAAAATGCATCAATGGATAAGAGGTATTTTGTGTTGTGTTTTGTTTTGCTTTTTGACACTGTGGCATTTTCCTAAGAAATGGAAAGATGGTTAAGTCAGAGGAAGTCAAGATGTTTTATCTATGGACTGAACAACAACTGTTCCCTTGGGTCTTTATTTTTTAATTCATTATTTCCAAGAAGGAAGCATTGACTTTACTTTCATCATAGGCATTGTAATTTACTCTAAAGGTCAGTAGATGCACAATTTGTTTTCCTGGAATGAAGGTCATAGCTTAGGTACGTGTAGATCCCTACCTCTCCTCTGCTGCATTTGGTATATAATACTTGAATAGATTTACTCCAGTGCTCTTCATTCTCTCGTATTCTGTGGTCCAATTTGGACAGAAAGATTTCATTAGAGCTAGAAGGAACCTTAGTCTCTGCTGGGTCCACCCTTGTCCTTTCACAGCTGAGGATGCTGAGGAAGATGAAAAGGCCTTAGGCCACTCCATCAAATATGCAGCAGTGCCAGGATTCATTAATTGTTTTAGCTTAAAAACACAAACTCATGAATTCAATAAAATGACTAGGCCTGTGAAAATAACTTTACTTTGATTAATTTGAGGGCAGGGAGAAGAAACTGTATTTGTGTAACTAATTAATAAAACTTTTCATATCATTAATGGAGAAGGAAGTTCACGAGATTTAAAAATAAACTGTCCCCGGGATTTGCCAAATTTGTGCTTAAAGTAACCTTGAAATTGTTTCTGTCTCACAGGACAATCTGAGGTGTATGTGGTGTGCTGTTCCATGAAAATCACATTCTTTGTTACTGGCAAGGGGGAAGTACAGTTCAAGTTCACTGCCTGCTCTGCAACTTACATTATTAAGAGTTGACTGGGTCATTCCTGGTGCCATGCTGCCAATATATTTATTTCAAAGGTAGAACTTGAACCCAGATCCTCCTGCTTCTGAGGCAGAGCCTCTATCTACCATCCCATGTGCTTCTTGTTAGCTTTAGTTAGCTAAACAATTTAAATTTTATTCCAAATTCCTCACTCCATTGTGGTATACTCCAGCTCTGTAGTTCCAAATCACAGAAGAAGTCAAGAAAAGCATGCTGGACCTGAGTTCAGATCCCTGCTCTGTTACTTGTATGACCTTTAGTAAGTCACTTAAACTCCTATGTCTCCATTACCTCATCTGTAAAATGGGAAGTTCTACCAGATGACTTTCAAGACCTTGACAAATCTCGATCTATTATCCTATGCACGGTTTTCCTCCTCAACTTTTCCATACTGGTAAATACCATGGGGTTCTATTGTGTTACTGATATAAGGATAGGATAGAGTCAGTTTCTGAGGTTTCTTATGCTAGTGTAACACATGGTGTCCAGAGCACTGGACCTAGAGTCAAGAAGACCTGAAATGATCCAGATTTTCTCCTCAAAGCTACTATGGGAATGGTCTCGTAGCCCATTTCATTATTAACTGATAAACTATAGCTAGAAGCTACTGAGAAGAATAAAAATACATGGAGAATTGCCTTCAAGGGCAAATAACAAATTCAAATCTGGTTTCTGACACTTACAGGCTGTGTGGCCTGGCCAAGTAATTTATCTTCACTTGCCTCAGTTTCCTTAACTATAAAGTGGAGATAATAATAACATTTACCTCCCAAAGAGGTTGTAAGTTAATATTTAAGATTGTGAGAAAATCATTTTTTTCAAGTGAGATATTTTCAAAGTGCTTTACAAACCTTAAAGTGCCATATAAATGCTAAGTATTAATTTGTTTTCATCAGTATGAGTTTTCATCAGTTTCTCAGTTCTTCACTCTGTACAGTCAATGACTGAGTTGTGTTAGGGTCAAATCCAGTGGAAAAGTTGGGGTTTACAATATATTATTTTTCAAATTCAGGTTTGTTTTCAAGTAAGTGTGTGTGTGTATGTGTGTATACATATACATATATACACATGTATGAATATATACCAAGTATATATACATATATACTATATATGTATGTATATATTTATGTATGTGTATATATACAAATACATATACATAGAACAGTGCATGTATGTATGTACACGTACATATATATGGAGAGGTAGTATATATATTTCTATATGTATATGTTTATACATACACATATAATTGGATGATGTGATCTAGACCTGTAAGGACCAGTGAGGAAAGTCCCTTATCTGCACTCATCATCTTGTGAGCTTTCTGGGGCCCAGAAATGTTAAATGATGTGCTCAGGGTCACATAGTCATTATGTCAGTGTTTGGACTTGAACTCAGTTCATCCTGACTCAAAGGCCAGCTCTTCTCTATCTACAATACCATGCTACTTCTCAGATGAGCAATATAATACTAGCACCTCACGTTTAGACAGGATGTACCAAAAGTCTTAGTGCAGTTTTAAGCTTTCATAGCTGAATTAAGCTCCATTCTGGCTGAATTCTTCACGTTCTGAAATGATCAATTTGTGAGGACCAAATACAATAATATGTGTCAATTTTACTATCTCGAAACTGTGCTAAGGCTTTTAAAACACTACATTTTAAAAATATTTACAAAGCACTTTGCTAACAAAAACCCTGTGAAGGAGGTATTTTGTGGATGCACTTTGTGGATGAGAAAAAATGGTACCCAGAGACTTTGTGGTTTGCTAAGTGAGAGGCAGGAAGACTCATCTTTGTCAATTCAAATCCAGTGTCAGACACTTACTAGCTGTAGGACCCAGGGCAAGTCACTTAACCCTGTTAACCTCAGTTCCTCATCTGTAGGGTGAGCTGGAGAAGGAAATAGCAAACCATTCTAGTTTTTGGCTAAGAAAACCCCAAATTAGGTCATGAAGAGTAGGACATGACAAAAACAACAAAAAAGATAATGAACATTGAGTTGTGATTCAAATACAGGTCTTCTGAATCCAATTCCATTGTTCTTTCTACTATACCAACATGTTATTTCAAGAGTTTCACAGTCTGGAAAAAGAGCCAATATTGTACAATCCTTTTTCCCCATTAAACCTACTTATTTTTAGACAAAACAAATGAAGTCTTATGAGAGACTTTTATATCTTCTCTTCCAACATTTATCGAGTGTTATTCAGAGATACATGGAGCCAGCTCAAACTGATTAGTGAGAGATTGTTAAATTTTCAGTGTGGGCATTTATACCTCTGGACTTGGAAGACACTATGATATTATTTGGTGGTTGTCTAGACTTAAGAAAGCTATGAAGAAAATGTTGTTAATCATGCAGATTACCTTAAAAGAATTCATACACTTCCACCCCCAGAGAGTCAGTTGTTAAATATTTACCAACACAGTGCTATGAGTAGTACTCTCTGATAGGTTCTGGGTAAATAAAAGTGACATAACCTTGGTCTACATTCTCAAAATCATAGAAAAAATGGCTAATTATAGACAGTAGCATGTGGTAATGTTGTATAGAATCTCCTACTTCCCCTGATACTCTTCATTCATAGTCCAGGTTGTTGGGGTTTCTTTTTTATATTTATAAAAGCCAGTTTCAAAATGGTTCTTATAAATGCAAAAAGACACCCCCAGGCCCAAGTCCTATTAGTGTTAAGCAAGACTGATTTCAGTAAGGAGGAGTCATATAAACCTGAAGCCGTTCCATTCCAGCCTCATGCCTTGGGAAATTTAAACTAGGTTTTTCCCTTCATTTATGGTTTTTAAGCCAGAACCTTTATTTATAAAGGGGGTGGAGTGGGGAAGCACACTGGCTCTCTGTGTTGAGTTTAAAGTCAATAGTTTACCCAGATTTTCAGCTCACTTTGCAGCTCCTGCTCCTAGTAAGCCACTTGTACCAAGGCATGAGTTTCATTAGGGGAGTTTGTTTCAACTGCCAAATTGCATGTTGATGGAAGGAAACGAGCCTTCAGCTACTGGAAATCTATGATGCCAAGTACAACATTCTTAAGTAAATAAGGAGGGAGTGATCATTTGCCTATAGCCTACCTCTTTTCCCAGCATAGCTGCTGGGACCTGAGTTCCAGGAGGACGCAGGAACGAAGTGAGAAGAAATTTTTCAATTAATTACATGCAAAACATGCACCAGGAGGTTTTACTTTCTTAGAAGGAGAGATGGTAGAATCGATAGTCCTGGACCTGAATGAAAAAGACCTGAGTTCAAATCCTATCTCATCCCTTTCACATTCAAAGTTATAATTACTATCACCAGCTGGGTGATTCTGGGCAAGTTACTTAACCTCAGTCTCAGTTACTCATCTACAAAATGGGGATAAAAATATCGGGGTTGTTGTGAGGATCAAATGGGATAATATACATATGTAAACTACTTTGTAAATGTTAAATCAATATGTATTTAGTGTGACTGTCTTGATGTTTGCGGATTACAAGCAGGGAAGACTAGATACATCTCTTCTCTTCTTACCTTTCTTCAGAAGAGATTTTAATTTCTGCCAGGAGGAGAAACGGGGATTGGAACCAATGGTTGTCTACTTCGCTTTCCTCAAAGAGAGGGAGGATGGGCTATAATTATTTCTATCTGCTCCCCTAAATATTATTAGTCTGGGGGATACAATTTTTAGATTCAAGCTATTATCAAAATTATTTATTTAATTTTTAATTTATTGGCAAAAAACCCAAGTATTTCCATAACATAGTATGATATTTATAAAAAGATAATTGCACATGAAGCTGCAAATCTTTTACATACATCTTGTTATTACTTTTAAATATATAATAAAGTTATCATGTAAATATAAGAAATTGAGAAGGAGGATGGGGTAAGAAAATAGAGATAAAATGTGTAGACAACTAATTTTTAGGAATTTCATTTTGAATAGAGGAAGAGATATGGAATGATAACTTAAGGGTATGGTAGGGTCAGAAAGACTCTAGAGAGAAGGAAGACTTAGAGAGAAGGAAACAAGACAGATAGGGGAGATGTCTTGACAAAGGAAAGGCCCACCTATTCAATAATGACTGGAATAAAGAAGAGAAGAAAATACAATTAAGATGTTTGTTGAGTTATGAAGTGATGAAGAGATGGCTCTTAAAAGCTGGGCTCTCCTTTGCCAATAAAGTTAGTATGTTTCTCCATTGAGGAGGTAGGGAGGTAGTTATACAAGAGGTCTGAAGAGAGAGAAAGGGTTAGAATAGCCACTCTGGAGTATGTGATAGTCAAGATGAGTCAAATATCACATGATACCCGTATTTATAGTGCAAGAGTGCAGAAAGCATATGGTGGAAGTAACTTAGGGATGGCTTTTATATTTTTTTATTTTTAGTTTGCAACAAACAGTGCTACATAATTTTGAGTTCCAGATTTTCTTCCCTTCCTCCTCTCCTCCCTCCCCAAGATGGCATGGAATCCCATATAACTTCCATGTATAACTTGGCATTGAATTAATTTAAACATTAGTCAAGTTGTGGAGAAGAACCATGACCAATGGAATGACTCATGAGAAAGAAGAAACAGAACCAAAAAAAAAAACCACAATCCAACAACAAATACAAAAGAGAGAAAAAAAATGGAGGGGAAAAAGGCGAGTATGAAGTGTATCTCGATTTGCATTCATACTTCATAGTTCTTTCTCTGGATGTAGACAGCCCTCTCCATTGTGAGTCCTTTGGAGCTTTCTCTGCATATTGTGTTGCTGAGAAGAGCAAAGTCTGTCAGGGTTAGTCATCAAAGAATCCATATATCTGTAGTTGTGTATAATGTTCTCCTGGCTCTGCT
>CM053623.1:296636171-296668374 GCA_028646595.1 Phalanger gymnotis | reverse complement strand
TAAAGATTTTCTACCAATTTTCTGCTTCCCTCCTAATCTTTGTTGCATTGGCTTTTTTTTAATACAAAACATTTCAATTTAACGTAATCAAAATTATCCATTTTGCATTTTGTAATGCTCTCTATCTCTTGTTGTGTCATGAATTCTTTTCTTTTCCATAAATCTGATAGGCAAACTGTTCCTTTCAGTAAGCATTCTTGACTGTGTTACCTTTGATAGCTGCCTGGAGCACTGACAGGTTAAAGAACTTGGTCAATGTCACAAAGTTAATAAATGTCAGATTTAGAACTTTTAGTCAGGTCACCCTACTTCCAAGGCCAGCTCTCTATCTACCATGCAACACTCACTCTCAAGGTTTATTTGTTATCAAAATTGATCTCTAAGTGCCTTTCAATTATTCTATTAAAAAAAAACAACACTGCCCCTGTGCCAGGGTTGAGTTACATTCATCACACTGCCACTAATATGCTCTTTTGCCTCATCTGTCCTCTCTCCATCCCTGGCCTGATGCAAATATCCGGAGTTATATGATGGATGCTAGCAAAGCCAAGCCAGTCCTCATAATGCTGGACTACTGGGTATCATCTCTGGAGTATGACCCTAGATACTGGTGAGGGATAGAGCAAACCTTTCAGCTGCTGTTCTCTCTGCTGCCCACAGCAGAAAGACAGATAATCAGGTTCCTGGGAAAATGGGAGAAAGAAATTACCTGCTTCTTTCCTAGATATCTTAGGACACCAACTTTGATACCAACTGATTAGAACATTTTTTTTTCTGTTCAAAAACCCTATAGGAATGGAATCAGATGCCCATCAATGGCCAACAGCGTCCTTGGGGACACATTTTCTCTATATACTTTTGTCTTTTGAATCATTCTTTTCACTTTGTACTTTTTGGAAGAAGGTGGACTCAATACTTAGTAGTGGGGAAAGAATCTCTAAAACATACATTCCATTGATAGTCAATGAGTAAAATTAATTTTGCTTATCAAAGATAGGCCCTCCTCTTCCTCCTCCTCCTCCTCCTCCTCATCATCATTTAGATACCGTATTGGTTTTTGTTGTTATTTTGAAAAGCAATAGTGTTTTGGGATTTTTTAAAAACAGGCACATTTTTATACTTTTTTTTTTTTGACAAGAACATATAATTGAATGCTCTCAGTTTCATGGAATTCGTAGCAATGACTTCTTCTAATGCGTTTTTCTTTATTCTGTCCTGTGGCATTCTGGGGGTTTTTATTCAATGTTGGCAGCTAGTGAGTATAGTAGATAGACTTCCAGTCAGGAATAACTGAGCTCGATTTCTGCCATAGACACTAGCTAAAAGACCCTGGGCAAGCAATTTAACCTCTGCCTGCCTTAATTCCCTCATCTGTAAAATGGAGATATTAACAGTACCTACCTCCCAGGGCTGTTATAGAGATATTTCTAAAGTGTTTCGCAAACATAAAGCATTTATAAATGTCAATTGTTGTTGTTTGTTGTTGCTGTTATTCGAGGATTTATTCAATGCTATTAATCAGGCATTATAGAGGCGCTGGAGAAACATGAGACAGAAATAAAATAACCCCAGACTTTGAGGAATTCACATTCTCATGAGAAAGAACATATACATAGAGAAGCATATACAAAAGGTGTACAGAGTATTATATGTGTGTATGTGCATGTGTATATACATATGTTTGTGTGTAGTTATATATGTGTGTATAGTTATATATATATGTCTGTGTATAGTTATATATGTGTGTGTGTACAATTATACATATGTATGTATGCATAGTTATTTATATGTGTGTAAATATGTGTATATGTATGTCTATATACACACACACATATGCATATGTGTATATATGTGTGTATATGTATATATAACATATATATAATATATACATATATATCATATATATGTATACACACACACACACACACACACACACACAGGGGTGGGAGGGAGAAACACTAACCACTGGAGATATCAGGAAAGGCGTCATGCAAGAGACAGTTCCCGGGCTGTGCTTCTACCACAACTAAATGTTCTTCTAGGGCCATTCTAAATATGGAAGGCAGCCTGTGCCAAGGCATTGGTACAAGAGATGGAATGTTGTGTAGAAGAAATTGCACATAGTCACTGTAGTCCAGTTTGGCAGCACCATTAAGGAGTATGTGAAGGGGAGTAATATAAAATCACTCTGAAAGAATAGTTTGTGAAATGCTTTAAAGGCCTAACATGGGAATTACCTTGAGGTAATATGGAGTCAGTGAAGCATCTTGAGCAATGGAGTGACCTAGTCAAACTGAATCTTTTAGAATATCACTTTGGCAACCATTCAGAAGCTGTATGAAGTAGGAAGAGGGCAGGTCAACCAGAAGGCTAAGGTAATTGTCCAGGCCAGAAATAACTAGAGCCAGATCTAGGATGGTGAAGACAGAATGCGGTAGACATGCAAGATGTCACGAAGGTACACTTGATAGATCTTGGCAGGTGATTAGCTATGGGAGGGTATGAAGAATGAAGAGTTGAGGATAACTATGAGGTTGTGAACCAGAGAACCTAGAGGGATGGTGGTACCTTCAGCAGAAAAAAAAAAGAAAAGAGAGGGGGTAGATTTTAGAGGGAAGGTTATTTAGTCTGAAATCCTGATGAGACGTGGTTGGTCATGTGATGTTATAACTCAGGAAACAGAAGAAAACTAGCTGTGGAGATTTCACAGTCATAGGCACAGAGATGATAATTGAACCAATGAGAATTGATGTGATCACCAAGGGAGAAAGTGCAGAGAGAGAACAGATGGTCCCAGAAGTAGTGCTGGGGTACATTCATGAAAAGAAGCTGAGGAATGGGTAACAATGATACATTAAAGGAAACTGAAAACATACAGGCAGAGGAAAACCAAAAGAAAGCACACCATGAAGATACACAGAGGAGAGATGGCCTAGTAGGAGGGAGTGGTCAGTAAGGTTTTGTTTAATTTCATTTTATGAATGAAACTAATTTCCCTACAAAGCCCAGCTATATGACTACATGGGGGAAATGATAGCTCATAAAGGAAATAGAAGGCATAGCTCCTATGGGTGAATGATTCCTATCTGGCAGCCCACTGGCAAGACTGAACTTGAATTTATCATTTGGCTTCCAAGGTTAGAAATTCATTAGATAAATGGGAAATAACCACTCCTCTCCACCCACTGCCTCCTTTCCCCCCACCCCATATCCTGTTCATGGAATGCAGGAAATGACTAAAATTGGGACTGAAGGAAATTTACTGTCCAACATGGCAGTGATTAGTTTCTTCAGTATTTTAGAAACAAAACAAAACGAAAAATAACAAAAGGGAATGCCACTCCTAAAAATTCTAAGAAAAGTTTACTCAAAGCTCACCAGCCTTAGGGTAACTGAGGGGAGGGGTAGGGGAGGGGCAGCTTGTTGTTAAAGTGGATAGAGTGCTGGGCTTGGAGTGAAGAAGACTCATCTTCCTGGGTTCAAATCCAGCCTCAGACACTTACTAGCTCTGTGACTCTGGGCAAGGCATTTAACCCTGTTTGCCTCAATTTTCTCATCTAGAAAATGAGCTGGAGGAGAAAATGGCAAAGCATTCCAGTATCTTTGCCAAGGAAACTTTAAATGGGGTCATGAAGAGTCAGACATGACTGAACAACAACAACAGCAGCTTTGCTTTTTGTTTAGAATACAAACCCAGAATATTGGATGAACTTTTCATATTCAATTTTTAAAAAGTGAGGGGAAAAGGTTATCAAAGATATTAGTTTGCAACCTCAGTCTGAGACCCATATTAGGGTCGTGAAGGATCTACAGAAAGGTTTAAAAGAATCCTTTACAATGTTTCTAAGAAATACCTGTGTAAATCTGTTCAGGGTGTTTCCTGAGTCAATTTTGGGAGTAGACAGAAGCCCAGTGACTAGTAGCCAATCCACCCTCTCCACCCTCTTCATTCTCCTGCCCAAGTACTGGTGTCTCAGAATCTCAAGAAGCTCCCATTTCTGCCCACTTGTCTAGTTCCAGAGACTTCGAGTGTTCTTTTCAAGATGCTTTGAATGCCAAAAAAAGAGATGGCTATGAGGGGTGGGGTGGGGGGAAGTATGCTTTTATAGTTTCAGCTAAGTGTCTTGAAAATATTAACTACAATGATGAAATTGCTAGGCACCATGGTGACTTACTGCCTGGAATTTCTTAAGCCCTGGGTTAAATGATTCTGGAATTTCTGCAAAAAAATATTTTAATTCTTTTATTAAACCATGGTTTTATAGTCTCAAAGAGAGCATAATTATTCTTGGGTAGTCATTTCACTCCCTAAACACCAAAGCCAAAGTTTGTCATTTTTACTGAAATGTACCTCCTAAATGTTAACTCCTAAAAGACCATTCTTAACTTGTAAACCCTTAGATGGACAATACCTTTCTACCTATTATAGAGCTCAGCACAATTAAACCTACTCAAAAAAAAATATTTGTCATAATGTAAATGTGATGTAAAGGAACACAATTCACAAGAAAGTGTTTTACTTGGACAGTACTGCTTTGGTGATGGTGTCGGAATTGTCCAGCTGCAGCAAATTCAGAGGGATCTGGAGGGAGTGGATAGTCTCACAGAACCAAGAACAAGCATGTGCCCAAAGTACAACGTAGCTAATTAAGATAGCTGTTTGTCAAAAATGTGTGCCCGTCTTGGTTGCTTTTGTGCTAAAACTTGAAGATTAATTCCAGGATCACATCTACCCTCTTGCCACTTGTATCTTGATCCTAATAAATGGCGGGAAAGATTGGTTGGGGTAGGGGGGAATAAGAAGGGAATAAGCATTTAGTAAGCACTTATACTACAGGCCAGACACTGTGTTAAGCACCTTATAAATATCTCTTCTGATCCTCACAACAACCCTGTGAGGTAGGTGTTGTTATTTTATCAGTTTATAGTTGAGTTAGATTCCAAATACTGGTAATTGGCCAGGTTAATACAGAACACTTATGGTGCCTAACAGTGCAGGAATTTCCCAGCCATGGACTTCTATTGATATCTACTTGGGGAGACTTCGACCTACACCAGAAATCCTGGTCATGGCAGGTCCCAACACTAACCCTGTCTTTGGGGTAGGGCCAGAAGAAACACTCTATATCCTATCCATTAATATATGAGAAACTGTTAATGCTCCCACACAGTTATGATTATACACTAAGCGCCCAATTGAACTAATTCTTTCATTTCCCATCTCTCTGCTTTTGCTCATTCCCAACATCTAGTGTGCCATTCCTCCCCTGGGCCTTGCTTTGTTTTTGACTGTCGCCATCCTAGGTATTCTTCAAGATTCACCTCCAGTGAGTGCCACTCCAAAGGATTTGATTTCTCCTTCCTCTGAACTCTCATCACATTTTCTACATCTCTTGGTATCTAATGATCTCCATTAGATTAGAGCCTTTTCTATATATGTCTTATTTCCCCTACTAAGCTGTAAACTCCTCATGGAAGGGACTACATCTTATTTACATTTGTACATGCAGGAAGTTTGTAGAGCAGCCATTGGGCAAAGGTTGTGGACAGCTTGCCTTAGAGACAGAAAGATTTTGATTGAAGTCCTGGCTCTGACACATGATGCAATGTGACTCTGGGGGAGTCATTCGACCTCTCACTGCAACTCATTCTATGAGTTGCAGATCTGGTGCTAATTTGCTTTGGTAGAGTTTCTTTACTAGGAGTTCCCTGAAACAATAAAACTACTTGTCTAGTCTGTCTCATTTTGAGACCTCAAAGACTGACCCAAGTTAGAATAAAATTTCCTTCCACAACAATAATATAAATAGTATTTATGTGGTGCTTTAAAAATTGCAAAGTACATTAAAATCCACAAGCTATTTTATGAATATTATCTCATTTGACCCTCACAGCAATCCTAGGAGTCAGGTACAATATTATCCTTGTGTTACAGATGAGGAAACTGAGTCAGACAGAGATGTGATGGCTTGCCAAGTATCACACGGCTAGGAAGTGTTGAAAAACATTTTGAACTCAGGTCTTCCTGACTTCAGTTCCAGCATTCTATTCATTATACCACCTGATTGCTCTAAAGCAGAGGTGTCAAACATAATCCCAGGTATCATATGTGGTCTATGGAACTCCCCAGGGCCTCTTGAGACAGATTAAAATTTATATATTTAGCAAAATAAAAATATAATAAAACAGATAATATTTGGACCGTGTGTTTGGTACCTCTGATCTACATCATTTCTTTATATCCTGGTTTAGGAACCCTGTGGGGGGAAAAGTAAATAATTTTAATCTGCCATGATCTGTTCTTGAAACCATGAGGACTCTTGCCACTCCAACTTTTTTCTAGAATTTCACTACCAATCACTTGAATATGTTCCAGAATTTTGCAGAAATCAACGTCAAGCTTACTAGCTCATAGTTTGTGAATTCCATTATCTTTCTTTTTTGAAAAACTGGTACATTTGCCCTTCTCCAATCTTATGGTATCTTTCGCATTCTCCAAGATCTGTCAAACCCCTCTTATATTGGTTCCACAGTCCTATCTGACAATTCTGTCAAGATGCAAGGTTCATCTGTGGCAGGTGACTTGAATTGATTAAATCATCTTAAGTATAAACAACCTGCCAACCATTTTTCACTTTCTCCTTTCCAGTCTAAAGATCTTTGTCTTTGATGGAGAAAACATTAGCAAAACAAGAGTTAAGTGCCCTCTGATTCGTTTGTTATCAGTTATCATCATATTAGCCAAAATGAACAAGATGGCAGAGTCAAGATGGTGGAGAAGCAGCAACCCATCTGAGCTCTCCCAAAACTCCCTTCCAAACAACTTTAAAATAATTCCTCACATCAACTTTTGGAGTGGTAGAGCCAACACAAAGTCCAAGTAAGACATTATTCCTGCCTACGGCAATTTAGGTTGGCAAGAGAGGTATGTGGCACTGGGCTAGCGGCCAGCCAAGAGTGCAAACATCAGTAGCTGTGGGCTTTGGGGGTGGCTATGACAGAAGCAACAGGAGCAGCTTTGAGAGCTCTCAGCCCAGAGATGGTAACTGAGCTTGTACATCTAGCCAGAAAGAGATTACAGCAGATCCTTTGTTGGTGCTGGGTGCAGCTGATGCTGATTGTTAACACTAATTCTCAAACACAGTTCTTAGAGTTTCAGAATGCAGAGGAGTGCTTATGTTCAGTCACAAGGGAGAAGGGGCCCTGGTCACAGTTCCAAAGCAGAGAAAAGTACCAGTCCTTGAGGCCTCTGGAGGACAGGAGACCTGGTTTGTAGTCCCAAGGCAAAGAGGAGTCCTAGTGCTTACAGCTGCAGGAGAGCAGTGGACTTGGTCATAATTCAGGAGCCAAGAGGAACATTAGCACTTGCAGCTACAAAAGAGAAGGAGTCCTTCCTGGGTAAAGACTAGAGCACAGACTAGGAAAGCAGTGATCACACCTCTCCCTGGGCCATACCACTTTGGAAGCACCAAAAGCTTACAGAACCCCAGAACTATTTTTAAAAACAGGAACACAAAAAAGCTTTAAGCTTGGGACAGTGCCTCCCCACCCCTGGGTAAGCAGAGCCCAATTTTAACATATAGTTCAAAGTCAACAAGGGGGCTGGAAAAATGAGCAAATAGCGATGAGAGAACTTAACCATAAAAGTACTATGATGGCAGAGAAGACAAAGTCACAATATCAGAAAATAATAATGCAAAAACAGCTACAAACAACACCTCAAAGAAAAATGTTAATTGGACCCAAGCTCAAGAAGGATTACTGGATGCATTAAGGAAAGAAATAAGAATGGTAGAGAAAAAATTGGGAAAAGAAATGTGAGTGATGCAAAAAAAAATATGGAAAGAGAATTAATAGTTCGATCAAAGAGGCAAAAATAATAAAAGGAGAGATAATTTAAGAATTGTTCTACTATCTGAAATCCATGATTTTTTAAAAAAAATCCAATACATTATATTTCAAGAAATTACAAAAGGAAAACTGTTCTGTTACATTAGATCTAGAGGGTAACATGAAAATTGAAAAAGAAAATCCACTAATCGCCTGAAAGAGATCACAAAATGAAAACTCCCAGGAATATTACAGCCAAATTCCAGAGCTCCCAGGTCAAGGAGAAAATATTGCAAGCATCAAGAAATGAAAAAAAAGATTTAAATATCATGGGACCACAGTTAGGATCACACAAGATTTAGCAGCTTCCATATTAAAGAAGCGGTGGGCTTGCAATGTAATATTCTGGTGGGCAAGAAAGCTAGAATTAAAACCAAGGATGACCTACCCAGAAAACTGAGCATAATCCTTCTGGAGAAAGATGGATATTTAATGAAATAGAGTGTTTTCAAGTATTCTTCATGAAAAGACTAGAGCTGAATACAAAATGAGACATTTAAACACAAGATTCAAGACAAGCATAGAAAAAAAGAGTAATCATAAGGGACTCAATAAAGTTAAACTGTTTACATTCCTATATGTGAAGATGATACATGTAACTCCTAAGAACTTTATCATTGGGGAATTTAGCTGTTCATATAGACAGAAGGCATGAGTATACATTGATTAGATTGAGACGATATCAAAAAAAAGAATAAATGGGAGTAAGAAATAAAAATGCTCTGGAAGAAGGGGAAAGGTAGAGGTAGAATAGGGAAAATTTTCTCATGTAAACGGGGAGTTCAAGAGGGGCATTTATAGTTGAGGAGGAAATGAGGGCGTGGCAGGCAATACTTGAATCTCACTCTCATTGGAATTGTTTCAAAGGAAGAATATATATACACCCTCAGTTGTGCATAGAAATCTACTTCACCCTATAGGGAATTAGGAAGGAGAGGGGATAAGAGATATTGTGTGTGGTGGGGGGGGGGTTGTCATAAAAGGTGGGTGGATTAAGGGAGAAGGTGGTAGGAACAAAACAAACTTTTGGGAAAGGATAGGAAAAAAGAGAGAGATAAGTGGAAGAAAATATGATGAAAAAAATGTACAGTAATCATAACTGTGAATGTAAATGGGATGAACTCACCAACAAAACTGAACAGAGAACAGAATGGATTAGAAACCAGAATCCAATGACATGCTGTTTACAAGAAAGACACTTAAAACAGAAAGAAATGCATGAAATTATGGGGCTAGACTAGAATCTATTATGCATCAGCTGAAGTAAGAAAAAAAAGTCTGGGTGTAGCAAGCATGATCCCAAAAGAAGCAAAAGCAAAAATATAGCTAATTAAAATAAAATCAGGGTAACTGCATTTTTCCAAAAGGTATCATAAACAGTAAAATAATATCAAAAAATTTACAGCAAGTTTCTCTGATAAAAGCCTCATGTCTCACTTATATAGGGAATTAAGTAAAATTTATGAAAATAAAAGCCATTCCCCAATTGTTAATTGCTCAAGGGATGTGAACAGGCAGTTGGCAAAAAAAGACATCATGGCTATCTATAGTTATATGAAAAATGCTCCAAAATGTTCACTATTGATTAGAGAAATGCAAATTTAAGAAACTCTGAGATACCACCTCATCACCTATCAGAAATGGTAACTGATAGAGGGAATAAAACAAAAATCAAGTACACCAATAAATGGTTGGTGGAGTTATGAACTGGTCCAACCATTCTGGAAAACAGTTTGGAACTATGTCCAAAGAGTTATAAAACTGTATATAACCTTTGACTCAGCATTACCATTGCTAGGTTTGTACCCCAAAGAGATAAAAGGAAAAAGACCTACATATTCAAAAATATTTGTGGCACCTCTTTCTGTTGTGGCAAAAAATTGGAATTTAAGAGGATGCCCATCAACTGGGGAATGACTGAACAAGTTGTGGCATATGATTGTAATGAAGTATTGTGCTATAAGAAATAATTTGGAAATGGGTTAAAAAACATGGCAAGACCCATATGAACTGAAGTAAAGTGAAGTGAGATGAACAGTAACGGCAATGTTATGATGATGATCAACTGTGAACGAATTGATTACTCTGATTATTGGTCAATACAATGATCCAACTCAATTCCAAAGGACTTACGATAAAAATGCTATCTGCCAGAGGGAGCACAGATGAACTATTTGTGTAAATTTAAGTATATTTTCTTGGCTTTCTTTTGCACGATTTGACACGTAAAATTGTTATCATTTTGTTTGCCTTCTCAGTGGGTAGGGTAGGGGTTGGAGGGAGGGAGAGAATTTGGCACTCAAAATTTAAAAGTAAATATAATATTAAAAACAAATAAACAGTATTTTAAAAAATAAAATCAAAATGAACATTGGTCCTTCCTTGATCATCTCCTTCCCTCTGAGAGCCAAATGAAACCCCTTTTTTTAGCTGTCTACATCATTCCCTTAGTAATTTTCAAGGTTCTACTCATTCTAAGCTTTACACTGGAGATTGTCTTAAAGGATGGTGCCATATTTTTGCATTTGTTCTGTTACCTGCCCATTCTTGAATCTTTTATGCATGTATTTAGTAGAATTTAGGTTAGTTGGTAAGTACCCTGCCTTTGAGCAGCATTTTTGGCATAATCTTTTGTTAATAATAATCCACTATTATCAATCTACTCATGCCCATCATGAGCCTTCGCATTTATTTTTGGGTGATCCATAAATTTAATTTTCTGGGACGCTATGGCAGATTTCATTACTCATAGCTATACAGAATTATCATAAGAATATTAATGTCAAAAATCATTTGTCTCCCGAATAAGTTTGTTGTTGTTCATTCAGTCATGTCAGACTCTTCATAACTCTGTCTGGAATTTTTTTTTACAATGGTACCGAAATTGTTTACCATTTCCTTCTCCAGTATATTAAGGCAAGCAGAAGTTAAGTGACTTGCCCAGGGTCACACAGAATAGCATCTGAGGCTGGATTTGAATTTGGGTCTTCCCGATACTGGGCCCAGTATTCTATACACTGTGCCACCTAGGAACAAGCTTAGGGACACTCAAAACACTTCTCAACTTTCCAGCATTAATCTATCCTACTCTCTTCTTCTTTCATTCTGGGCCAGTTCATTGTTCTCTACAGTGTCATTTCAAGATATTTCCATTTTTATCTCCATCTTCAATATATATATATACATATATATATGTACATATATATATATCCATCTCAACATCTATGCTACATCTCTGTCTCTAATCTGTAATACTACATCTATAAACTACATTTCTAGACTGATGAGCCAACTCTTGTAGATGGTTATGAAAGGAAAATGAAGGCTGTTTGTCTCAAATCCATTAATAATTTAAGCATGTGAATGCTCTTGTCTTTGATTGACCACTTTCCAAACCCTTGGATCAGAAAGAATGCCATCTTTCCCATCTAGCTTGGCATAAACAAAATCAATCCTAGCCTTCACACTTTCACATCCCTCCAGGGGTGTACTGGTAAATGCTTAATAACCCCTAGTGGAAAAAATGTACCCTCAACATACTTTAAAATTTAATCTGCAATATTAATATTTTCTTTATCGCTTTCTTAAGTCTAGACAACCAACAAAACTATAAATCAAGCCCTGATTTGTACTGTTTGCTGATTTCTGAGGTGTAAATGAGCACATTAAGTGGAGGTATATTTTTCTTTGTTTTTCCTTTACATGATGAAGAGGTTTATCATTTATGAAAATAAGCCCTAGGAGCTGGTACAAGTACATCCCTGCATACCTCTCTGTACCAAAAATGGAAATTGAATTATTTTATTATTATGTATAGGGACTCCATAACCCATATTACATCCACTGCCTAAATTTCACTTATCCCTATTCTTACACATCTCTTAATTCTCTGTATAACATAAAATAAACTTAGATTGTCACTCGTGGTCATTTCATTCTAAGGACACTTGGTATCATGGAAAGAACACTGAATTTTGAGTCAGCATAGAGGTTTTGATACCAGCATTACTACTTATTTGCTGGGGGAACTTTGGCAAGTCATTCATTATCTCTAGGTCAGCCACTGTAGACCTGGGGTCCATGGGATCACTCCCATCTCCCACAATGGGCTCTGTAGATAAATTTCAGGAGTCCATTAAACTACATGAGAAAAGAATTATATTTTTATTTTCATTAACCTTTGGTTTTCTTTATAGTCCTACGTCTTTCATTTCAGACACTTAAAATATTGTCTCTAGAAGGTCCACAGGCTTCCCCTGACAAAGGGTAGAAGACATCCACAAAAGGTAAAGAACCTCAGTCTAGGGACAGATTCAAACTCTTCTGGTAGAGCTTTGAAGTCCTTCAACATCTGGCTCCAACCTCCCTTTCTAATTGACTAGCCGATCCTCTATATTGACTCAGTTTCCTCATCTGTAAAATAGAGATAATAATAGCACCTACTTCTCAGGGTTGTTGTGATGAGTATTATTCACTACTTATTATTATTGCTCATTACTCCCTTTTGCACACTCTTCACTCCATCAAATGGACTTTCTTGCTGTCCTTCATACACAATACTCCACAGTGCATTGCCATGACTTTGGATAGCCCCCATGCCCCAACTCTTCCTCACTGCCGCCTACTAGAGTCCCTCCCAGACTTTCTCCAAAGTTCAGCTCAGGTTCCACCTTCTACCTGAGGGCTCGCTTAACTTCCTCAGCTTTTTCCTCTTCTCTTCAAATTACCCCATATGTGTATATAGACAGACAGACTTAAATAGGCCGAAGTATAAACCCCTTAATGACAGGGACTATTTTAATCTTCATCTCTCCAGCATCTGGTACAGTGCTTTCTACACGCCTCAGAAATCAGCAAATGCTACAAATCAGGGCCTGATGTATTGCTTTGCTGATTGTCTCAACTTAAAAAAGAGATGGAAAAATCTTAATAAGGCAAATTAAACTGAAAACTGTGTCATGGGTACATTTTTCTCCCTGAGGTTAGGTAGCTGCTTAATAAATCTTGTTCATTAATTTATTAAATGGCTTCTCTGGTCCTTCTTTTCATTTTATTTCAAATGAGGCATTAGACTTGATCCTCTCTGTTGCTTCAATTTCCTCATCTGTAAAATGGGGATAATAATAGCACCTACCGCCCAAGGTGGTTGTAAGGATCAAATGAGAAAATATTTGTAAAGTGCTTAGCACAGTTCCTGATATATAAATGTCAGTCATTGTTATCAACATCTATAAATTAAGGAAAATAACACTTGTACCAAAGGACTCACGAGGTTCTTGTGAGGGAACCACAATCACAGAATCATGTACCTAAAATTGGAAGCAACTTAAGTGACCATCTCATCCAACCATCTTACTTTATAGGTGGGGAAATTGAGGTCCAGAGAAGTTATGTAATTTGTCAAAAGTCACACAAATAAGTAAAGGTCAGAACCAGGATTCCTACTCAGATCCCTGTGACTCTTAAGTTCATCTCCTCCCACTGTATCAGGCTAAACAGGATCTGATCAAAGTTCTCCAAATGTAAAATGTGACCATACAGGGCCCCTGTTTCAAAACAGCCTTCAGGTGGATCTGAAGGCTGTGGCTCCTGTTTTTCTGCTCTAAAGAAGCTTTTCCCTCAATAAAATGCCCCAAGAAATCACTCTCAGAACAAGCAAGTAGAAAGCTATGAAAACCTTTTTTTTTTTTTTGGCCAGCTTATAACCAGGGCTAAGTCTTATGTTTGAGAAATGTCATATACATTCGATGTAATTCTCCAGTGTTTGAGTTATTTGGCTTCTTGGGGGAAAGATCTGGTTCAATATGTTCATTAAGCGGAGATCTATTTTTCTTTGTTTTTTTTCTTTTCTCAATGTAAAGGTTTATCATTCATGAAAATGACATCTGACATTTACATAAGGTCTTCCTCCTCAAGGTATTGACACATTGCATTGCAAGACATTTCCAAAGATGGCTGTATCCAATAATGAAATGCAGACGCCCTCTGGGATAAGGCACTGAGTAACCTCTAATAAAACCCAGCTGTTGAAGTCTGGAAGAAAAGAACTCATTCTCTTGGGATTGCAGCAAGTTAAGAGAAGGTAAATAAGGCAAGGTTTTGTTTTTTTTTTTTAGTCTGCGTTTTTGAAAAATTGCCAAAAAAAAGTGTGTCTTTGTGTGTGTGTCTGTGTGTGTGTGTGTGTGTATGAGAGAAAGAGAGAGACAGAGAGTATGTTTGTAGTTTGTAGATGGGGAAGGGGAGGTATGATCAGAGAATCACAGAGTTGGAAAGGATCTTTCATTTTCTGGGAGAATGAGATGCAAATTTACCCGAGTTTACATCACAAACCGGAGGCTGAACTAAGCCATGCACACACATCTGTGTCCTAGCATAGTTTGACAAAAGCCCACGCACCCCACTTTTAGTTCTCACCCTGAAGATGACATTGACAATAGAAAGGGCTTCTGATTTTCCAAATATGCCTTTTGCATGGATCACTTAAGTAGCTTAACTCCTTTGAGTGGTATTGAGCTATAAAATTGAAAGACATAGTAATACTCAATCTCCTTACGTAAATCTGCCTACAATTCCCTAGGAGGAGGAATACGGGAGCAGCAATTATTCCTGAATAATAGATTAGGAAAATGAATTCCAGAGCACAATAAGTACCTGAAATTTCTCATACTAGAGTGTTATAATTTTTCCCCCTTTTAGGCATAACCAGGAGATACTAAATATCACTGTGAGATACCTTCTATGCAACATTGCTGCTAAGGGAAAAATTGGTGTTAGAACTCTGGTCAGCTATTAATAAATTGTTTCTAGATTAGATGATGCTTCAAAACTGCTACTGGACCAGTTTAGATTATTATTCCTTCTCACAAAAGGATCCTGAGATAAACAGTTAATAAACAATGATTTGGGGGGGGGATCCAGAGGTCCACTGCCCCTTTTGCTAAAGTCCTGATTTTTAAAGTTCAGTCCCTTGACGGACATTGCTAGTAAGGAGATTGGACTAACTTTCTCTTTCATATCCCTCCCAGGTAGGGAAGCTATTGTGTTCTGCTCAGGCTTTGGTGGGACATAAATTCTTTGAATAGATTGCCCAAGTCTTGGGGGTGGCGGGACAGAAGAACTAATGACCTAATCAAGGTTTGGGTCTAGACCTTCATTGTAATATTCATTCTCTCATTAATTGTTAAACAGAGTTGGTTGCCATCCTTCTGAACACTCCTCTTCCAAAAGAATATATAAACTTTGAACCAGCCCACCATGATTGCCTTTGATCTAAGAGAGATGGCCAAATGACCATCCTTTTGTTAAAATACTGGTTTTAGTAATAAAATGATTAAATTACCCAGAAATGATGTTTCTCGAGCCTTTTTAAATACCACAGTCCCTGTGCTCCTAAATCCTCTCACCAGAGTTGTAACTGATGGAGTAATCAGAATCTTGCACTGGGTGCTGAAATAAAGAGGACATGGACATGGACAGCAGCATCCATAAACATCTTCCGGAAGGACCTAAAGCCGTACCCCTATAACCTTTGAGGGGTATTCCACGCTGCTTCCTTACTAATAAATATCTCTGGTGACAGCTCTGTTCCTACTCCTACTATCCTGGAAGTGCTTCAGTTGGTTGACATCCTTTCTAAAACGTAGTACTCAGAACTGCACACAATACTCCATAAGTGATCTAACAAAAGCAAAGGCAGATACCTCGGAATTGTGACTTCCCTTATTTCACACACTATACCTGTATTCATGTAATCTAAGCTTTCATTAGGAATTTCTTCCATCACATTCTTTATTGATCTATATTAAGCTCCAGTCCTTTTCAAAAAAAAAAAACTTGTCTTTTTCACATAAATGGCATTTTATACAGGTTTTTCCTGTTCTGTTCTTCTGATTTTGTAATACCAATGCAAGAAGATGTTTTTGCTGATTAAATTCCATCTGTTCCTAAGCTTTGCCGAAGAGCTCAAACATTCATCTTTTAGGAGTGTCTAGAGTAGACCCATCAGAATTGTTGATAAGAAAGAGAATCCTCAAGTTGCAACAAAAGTAAAGAATTTCAAGTTTTTTTTTTCTGCCCTAGGTATATGGTCTGGGTCAGTGTCTGTCTTTAGAGAATCTAAGCAAAAACAAAAATACAAATATGCTAGACATTGGGGATAGGAAGATTAAAATGAAATAGTCTTTGCCTTGGAAGAGATTATATTCTGTTGGAGGAAAACAATATTCATATAGATAATTCAATATAACATGTGCTTACATATACATATGTCTACAAATATGTATACAAATGTATACAAATGTATACAAATACCATGTCTAGTATTTGAACAAAGACCGAATCAAGCTGAGGAGGTGGGGTATTGCAGGAGTCGAGACTGCTCATGCAGATTCATGGAGACAGGAGATGGGATGCTGAAAATAGGGTCAAGTCAAAACAACACATGTTTATTAAGAGCCTACAACAAATAACAACTGCTACTGGGATTACAAAGAAAGGTAAATAGTGTCTGCTCTTAAGGAGCTCACAATTTGAAGGGTAAAGCTCAGAGAATAGCAAACAGACAAGGTTATCTCAAGTATATGAAAATGGGTACTGTTCAATAAGCTAGGGGTGTAATTCTACAGGCTTTAAAAGTCAGATATTGGGATTTGTATTTTGTCCCAGAGATGATACAAAACCACTGGAACTTTCTTTGTAGGAGAGTGTTGTAGTTGAACTTGTGCTTTTGGAATATTAGTTTGGTCACTTTCAGAAAGATGGAGTTGAGACCAGGGGCAGGGAAGACCAATGATAACATGACCTACTTTAGAGGTATTTTGTGAGGAAAGTGCTTTGTTAACCTTACAGTTAAGTCTAAAGTGAATTCTTTATATGAACAATTTTAGTTTTCTATAAACGGAACAGACTGCCTATGGAGATGGTATGGTTTTTGTCATTGGAGATGGTCAAGAAGAGGTTGGATCATCACTTTAAAGGGTATGTTCTACAGGAGGTCAGGGCTTCACTTGAGAGCAGGGACTGGATGGTCTCTGGGGCCTTTTCACCTCTGGAATTCTGTGTGACTCCTGTACAGAGCTGGATGACTTCAAAGAGCAACCAAGCCTTTTCCCATTGGTGTGATCTGTGTGATATGTTCATTGAGAGAGATTAAAGAGGAGGAGAGGAGGAGTATGATAATTTTTGCTGCTCTCTAGAAATCCTGTCTAGTTACTTGTCTAACATTAAGCAACTGCCATTGGGGCAGAGTGCTGAGGCACTGTGCTTCCCTCCCTTCTCCACTAATAAGCCGGTCTACTTGGGATGTGAGTGTATGGTCTAAATGGGTCCAGTCCTAGGGGTAGGGAGCTAGCCTCTAATTAGAGAGGGGCTAGGATCTCTTTTCTCACATGTCTTGTCTCATTCAACCCCTACCCCAGCACCCTAGGGACAATTAATTTAAAGTTTAGAGTGTGACTCATGGCTAGGGTCTCCCCAATCGGAGTTTTCTTTCCATTGGTGCATGTTGCCATTCATGCTGGGACATGGACATGAGACACACAGGAAGAAACGTGGTTTATGATTCCTCTGGTAGGTAGGAGTAGTCACATCAATAAGATTACAGATATTTTGAAGTAGCAAGCTATTATAAATTTCCACTGGTGCTAGTAGAAGTTGATTCTTTTCTTGGCATTCTTTACTCAAAGGCCTCAGCCTTCAGGAAAGAACCCCTTTCAGAGAAGAAAAAGCTTTATTCTCTATAACCCTGTGGCATCTATACCCTTCACCCACTGACCCGCTGTTGATGTTATTAAGGAGGCCAATTAAGCTACCCTCATTGTAAAGGCACTGAAACAGCCCCTTACATTCATAAGTTGGCTTAGGCCTCAGCTGTGTGTCTTTTGTGTTTAACAATTTTATTTGTGAAGGTTGTTACTTTTCCCAGGGAACTGAGGATAGGAACATTCTAAGCAGAGAATGTTATGTGTGTGTAATAATGAAGGACAGGAGTCATGCTGAGACTTTGATTATGGAAATGATGTGCCCAGAAACCTTAAATAGAGATGTGATTATTTCTGTTTTAGAGAAATTCACTCTTCAGCTTGTATTTTTTGAGGGTTTTTTGTATTTTTTTTTCTTCTTGTAGAAGATTAGACCTCTGGATTCAAGCAATTTAATTCAGAGCTCAACTCCCAGATTCTAGATCCCATCCTCCCTGAGCAAAGAAATCTTTTCTAAAATTAAATTTAAATTTTATCTTTTCTTATTCCGAACTTTAACATCTAACAAGAACATTTCCATAGGTACTGCAGAACAAAAAGGATAGTATGTGAATCTGTAATTCTCCATATCATACTATTTTGCTTAAATAAATATATATATATGTGCGTGTGTGTGTGTTTGTACATGCACACATATTCTGTCGATATGGTATATATGTGTGATTTACATACATATTTGTGTATTTATACACACATATGCATGTATGTGTATATGCATGCATGTATGCATGTATGTATAGGGGTATATGGACTATTCAGGGGGAACTAATGCTTCTGGTGTGAGGGCTTGCCAAGCCCTTTTCAGGGATGCTTATCCACCTTTGCTTTCTATCTGGTACTCAGTTCTCATCTGTGGCTCCAAGAAGCTGTAGCATAGTGGCCACACTCCAAAAAACCATCTCAGAAGATGGGCTACACCAGACTGAGGGTAACCAACAGTCCTCAAACCTGTTGGTGAATTAGGGGCATGCCTACCCCAAGCATGTGAAGATTTCACCCGGTGGAATAGGCAGATGAGAACAATTTGTTCCTTCAGCTGTGAAGTTGGCTGAAGCAGCTATTGTGGAGTGTTTAGAGTTTGGTCAGACCTTGAAAATGCTAACATCATCCACTGCATCATGGGCCGTTGCCAATTGTCCTGACTTTCGTCTTGCCACTGGACTTCACTGACTCTGGGAGAGAGAGTGAGGCTGATGATTTTGTGCAACTCTGTCTCACTTAAATCGAATTAATGCATGAATTAAGATTTCACCTTGTGATGTCATTGGTCCTCTTCAAAAACAATGAACAAACAATATACATATACATGTTATTGCCCTGTTTGTGCTTCCTTTTCCGTTTCCATTTGTTTTCTTCTGTGCATGTTAAGTTATTAACAAGAATTTATTATTTTTCCTTTTCATCCTTCATCCCCAATTTCTTCAACCTTAAAATGGGGATAAAAATAGCACTTACCTCCCAGAGCAGTTGTGAGGATTAAATGTGATAACATGTGTGCAATGTTTTGCACATCTTGAAGTCTATTATTAATAGCAGTACAAAGAAATCTAGACCTGGAAATGAAAGCAATCCAGAAACAGGTACGCTTCCTTGGGTTTTCTAAGATAGTTAAAAGACATGATCTGAAATTCAGCACTAGCCATAAGAAATTGAATACAAAAGTGCTAGAGGGTTGCCTATTAAAAGTCAATACTACATAAAATTACATTTTGAATAGTGCCATTTTTAGAGATGTGTTCTTTTCTACTTCCTAATTCTCCCTTTCTCTTTTAAAAGAAATGTATCTTGATTGTTCAATTTTAATGCTGATGTACTATGGGGGAATTATCTCGTTTCCTTTTCCAGGCTTAATTTTTGCATACATTTTGTATATACTTGTTTATGTACATGTGCTGTGTCCGCAGAGAGAATGTAAACTCCTTAATAAGGGCAGAGACTCCATTTCTTCATCTTTTTGCCCCTTGTGCAGATCATACAATAGTGTTTAATTTATTGATCTTTGCTTGGGGTTACAATGGCAAAATCATTGTTCCTTTCTATATCATAAAATATTTTGTCTGCACCTTTGGCAACATGCACTTTATATGTAAATGTTGAGCTTCTTTTGGGTGACTTGAGGTAAATAACATGCATTTGGGCTGTAGATAGGCTTATGTTGATGTATGCTGATGATGATGGTGATGATGATGATGATGATGATGATGATAATGCCTAGCACTTACATAGCAACTTAAGCTTTGTGAAGAGCTTTACTACTAGATGACAGTAGTGCATAGCGTGCTGGGCCCAGACTCAGGAAGACTCATCTTCCTGAGTTCAAATGGCAGGTCAGTTAATCCTGTTTGCCTCAGTTGCATCTGTACAATGAGTTGGAAAATGAAATGGCAAACCATTCTAGTATCTTTGCCAAGGAAACCCCAAATGGGGTCTGAAGAGTTGGACATGACTGAAAATGACTGAACAATAACAACAAGGCCAGGTAACTGGTGATGAATTTAAAAGTATGACATAATTCTATAGAAATAGTTTTATGAGTGTTGAAACTCTCAACAAACTGAAGACTGAGTGAAGCCAAGGTTAAAAAGAACAGTGGTTGTTTTGGGTTTTCTCTAGTTTGTTTAGGGTTTTTAGCTATATTAAGAGAAAAAGAAAAATAAAAGAAGGGATTAGACCTTTGTTTGGGGTGGAAGGGATGATGACTGGAAAAAAAGGTGACACTTGTTCAATTAATATTTTGCTTATGTTTTCTTGGCCATGGAGAATGACTTGATTTGACAGAAAGAAAATGACTAATGGGGATGTAATTCCAGCATAAGGTGATAGTAAAAGGGAACCTAGTTGTCTTTGATGAATTAAGGTCATGAAGGCTCAGGTAAAATATGTCTTCAGTACTGAAAGAACTGGCAGAAGTAGTTAGTGAGCTGTCAGTGATATTCAAAATAGAACTGGAATGGGAGAGGTAGCATAAGATTGGAAAAGGAGAAAAAGGGAAGAGAAGCAGAGTCAGCAAATTCTAATCCTTCAAGCTTGACTTCAATTGCTGAGAAAATTCTGGAATGGGTCATTAAAGACATTATTGGTGAATATCTACAAAGAGAAGCAGTGATTACAAAGCCATCCTGGCTTCATCAAGAACAGATCATGGTTCATTTCTTTTTCCTTATTCATTTTTTTCTAACAAGATGATGAAAGTTATAGAGGAAGGAAATATTGTGGGAGTTCAACCTTTTAGCAAAGCTTTGGATGAAGCATCTCATATTGTTGGAGTAAGATTTCCTCCTCCCCAGATGTAGCATGAAGATATCATTGTGTGGCTCAAATCCCTAGCCTCTTCTCATTTAACCCTTATGCAATGGAGACTTTAATTCCTGTCAGGAGGAAAAGCAGGCATAGAAGGTGAGAGGCTACCACTCTGACCTCCTCAGAGAAAGGGTTAGTAGGCTAAAAATTCTATTTTTCTCCTCCCAATCTATGGAATGTGATTTCCAAGTTCAAGCTAAAGTTCTGATCACTTTTTGTTAGTGAGGAAATGTGTTTATATCTAAAGCTTGGTTTCCTTCCCACCAAACACGAAGAACATGCACATAGCTGATAGTAAAGAAGCCCTATTTACCAAAGTGTGTTGGTAAGCAAAATGGGTTCCTTAGCACTTAGTTCAACAAGTGCCCTTGAGGAGTTTGGCTTTTGTTTGCTTTGAGTGATTCAGCTATTTCATTGAATCTTGCTAAGTGCTAAGCCCCAGGTCCAAAGCCCTATTAGGTGTAAAACACTATGTGGGTGTGGATTGATGACTGAGGTGAGACCCAAGGTGTGGCCGGCTAGGGGGAGGTGTTAACTCCAGAGCTATGCCCTGTTGGGTGTTGACCTAGTCTATGTGGATGTGAGCCTCCTGAGGTCCTGGGGGGGGCAACTTGGGAACCAATGGGCTCTGGTCATTCAGGCGGTGCTTGATGACGCTGGGGGCTCGGCTGGGAGGAGGGCATCTCAGCACCATCGCCACCGCAGCAGCCATGAAGCGGAGCATGGTCTTGGAACAAAGTGAGGGCGCAAACTTCCCCTGCTGGTGCCTTGGCCTCTAGCAGCCTATCATAGACCTGGGACTGAAGGAGGAGGCAAGGAGGTGCCCTGAAGGCGAGCTCCTGGTGCTCGATCGCTGGGTCGAGGTTGGAGGCTGCGAGGAGAGGCCAAGTGACAGCTATAGCCAAAGCTGAAGATAAAGCTGAAGCCGAAGTAGGAGCTGTGGAAGCAGAGCTTACCCAGAAGCAGGGCCGACCCATGTATGGACCAAGGAGTGCCGAGCAAGGACTTGAGGCCGGTGGGTAATCTTCTTACCAGAGAGGGGAAGCATGAATATGATTTGGTTTTGGCCTCCTGGTTACTCTCGTAAGGTGGACTTATTGGGCCTGGAAGCTTTGGATCAAAATATCAAAATGGGGAGGCTGGTTCGTGGGTCTGTTACTTTGGAGCCTGAATAAATGCTTTAATTCTTCTGCTTTCTACTTAGAGAATTCCTTATATCCTGCAGTTCTGAACTGTTCAGACATATATATGATTCCCCTTTAAATCATATATTCTGCCTTCTTAAATGTGCTTATATCTAAAGCTTGGTTTCCTTCCCACCAAACATGATGAACATGCACATAGCTGATAGTAAAGAAGCTCTATTTACCAGAGTTGATAGCAAAACAGAAATCAGAGCAAGGAGACATAGGATACTATATGCAGACAATACAGAGTAAAGGACTTTTCCCATTAGGAGTAAGATGACTTAGCTCAACCCAGAGAGACAGTCCTACATCCTACCCAAAGTGAAAGTCGTCAAATCTCTATTGTAGCAAGAAAGAGAAAAAGTCATGGTAGAGACTGCTAGCTAATTTCATGTTGACTGCTTCCTTCCTTCAGCAATCTGAAGTGGATTTGGCATTGTCCATCTTCTCCCTCAAACACAGAAGCCAGAAGTGCCTGAAAAGAAAAGAGCTCTCTTCTCCTCACTCTGCCAACTCTACCCTACCTCTCTTTTAGGAGTAGGGTCTGGGTATCTACCAATGAGGAGAGGGGCCCATACCAATGGGATTTGGGACTTGTGTTACACTATTCTTATCAAGAAGATGAACAGATGTGGACTAGATGATAATAAATTTGATTGATTCAGAATTATAAAAGATTAGTTGTTAATAGTTCAGTGTCAATATATTGGAAAGTCTTCAGTGGAGTACCCTAGAGATCTGTTCTTGGCCCTATGCTATTTGACATTTTTATCAGTGACATAGATTGCATGATCATCAAATTTGCAAATTATATAATAAATTAATGAATAAATTAATTAAATACCTACTACATACCAAGTACCATGCTAAATTCTAGGGATACAAGGACTTTACATATGAATGAAGGAGAAGACAGGTAAATATTTCTGTTCATACAAGACACATAAGAGATAAAAGTAAGGTAATCTTAGAGGGGAAGAAACTAGTGGGGTGGGGAGGGGATGGAAAAAAAAAAGTCTTCTGCAGAAGATGGTATTTGAACTGAACCTTGAAAAAAGCCTGGAATGTCAAAATTCAGAAATGGGAAGGAAGGGCATTCTAGGTAGGCAGCAAAAGGACAAAGACACAGAGACAAAAGATCTCACATGAGAAAAAGAGTGATTAGTCCAGTATAGCAAGATCCTATAATTCCTGGAGGGGAGTCCAGTGTCAGAAGACTGCAAAGGTAGGAAATGCAAACATTGTGAACAACCTTAATGCCAATGGGAAGGCTTTAGATATTTAGATTTGGTCCTGGAGGTAATAGGGAGAGGCTAGAACATTTGGTTGAATCTAGGAAAACAAAAGGGCAGCTAAGTAGCACAGTGGATAGAGTGCTGGGCCCGAAGTCAGGAAGACTCAGCCGAGTTCAAATCTGGCCTTAGGCAGTTACTAGCTGTGTGACCCTAGGCAAATCACGTAGCCCTATTTGCCTCTGTTCCCTCACATATAAAATGAGCTGGAGAAGGAAATAGCAAACTGCTCTGGTAACTTTTTCAAGAAAACCTCAAATCTGCTCAGACGTGATTAACAAGAAAGGAGGATGAAATTCAGCAGGAATAAATGTAAAATCTTGCAATTGGGTACTAAATAAAAAATAGATAAGTAAATAGACAAATAGATAACCTTCACAAGTTACAATGTGAGGGAGGGAGGATGCTTACCCAGGAATTGTTCTGTAAAAGATCTAGGGGACAAGGAGTTTAATGGGCTATAAGCTCCATGAGTAAACAGTGTGATTTGGCAGCTAAAAAAATCTCACCTGATTTGGGGCTGCAATAAGAGAGATGAAGTCCAGGATTAGGAAGGCAATAGAAGCACTGTTCTGCCTTCACCCAGCCTTATTTGAAAAACTGTGTAGTTTAAAAAGGACATTGATATGCTAGAACAGGGTTGGGGAACCTGTTTCTTTCAGTCAAAGGTTGAGGACCTAGAGGGTCACATGTGGCCTCGAGGCTGCAGGTTCCCCACATGAGCTGGACAGTATCCAGAGGAAAGTAACTTAGAAAGCAAAGAGCCTTGAATCCACATCAAATGAGTATTATTTGAAGGAAGTGAGGATTTTTCACCTGGAGAGAAAAATCTTAAGGAGAACATGAAAGCTTTGTTCAGAGATTGGAAAGGCTGATGTGAACTTGACATTGGGAAAAACTTCCTATTCATTAGCCTGTCCAAAAGTAGAATGGGCTCCCTTGAAAGGTCTTTGAGCAGAGTCTGGATGACCCTATGTCTAGGGGATTATTAGTGGGAATTTCTTTTTTGTCTGGGTTAAAATGGCTGCATGCTGAGGTCCCTTCGTATTCTCAAATACAACTGTTGTGTGATTAAATCCAAAATTTAGTCCAGTAAATCACTGAACCCTAGGTATATCCAAATGCATAAAATGTGGTTCATGCACACTGTCACTCTTATTTGCAGCCAAGAAAGATGTTTATTTTAATTAATTAAATTGATTAATTATAAATAATTTCAATTAATTTATTATTCATGTAATTATTAAATAATTTATTTCTATATTTATTAATTTTTAATAAGGATGTACATATTTGTTTGCTCTAATTGTCACCATAATTTTCATTTTTTTTTCTTTTGGTCTCCTTCCGTGGTTTCATTAGTATAGGGAATTGTCAGTGAAGGAGGTCTTGGTGATAATAATGAACAGCACTAGTTTAGCAACTTACCACCTGACATGGTTGCTTGAGGCACTGAGAGGTTGAGTGATTTTCCCTGATCACATAACCAGTATTGTGTCAAAGGTGCTACTGGAACCTAAATCTTCCTGACTCTGAGGCCAGCTCCCTATCCATAACACCCAAGTGTCTCTCAGTTATATGTTCCCATACATTAGTAATCTAAACTAAGAAATGCTCTTACTGGGAACAAGGGATGACTTATGGCAGACCAATGTCTTAAAATGTCAGTTTTATTTATTATAGCATGGAGCACCATGCAATATAGCAGAACAGGCTGGCCAAAAGTTCTTGTAAAGTGGCATATTCTCAGGATAAACTACTTTTATCTATAGCAAGCTTTCGGTGCTGATAGATGGTTGCTGATCTCGGAGTTCCTCGTAGGATTTCAAATGGAACAAATTGTATTTGACATGTATTGAGGGTAAACACACAAAAAATTTTGTTTGCCTTGAGGTGTCTTCCTCACTCAATTTTACAAAAACATATGCCTCAGTCCACTAACTTAGTAAGTGTATAGATCCTGGTTTCTGAATCTGTAGCTCGTTATCAAGAGCACAAACCATGACTGAACCCAATAGGCCTTCTAAAAAAGTGAGCTGAAAGTAGCCAGCTACTGGCCTAGTTCCTGTTGCTGTGGAGACAGACCAACTAGCAAAGCAGGAGACAAGACATCTGTTTAACATAATTGCCAATGGAGCACTAAAAGAGACATTCCCCTCCCTTGTCTTTGTCCCTATCTATCCACATCACCTCACCACCCAACCATCCCATCACCCTATGCTCTTTGATGATAACACTTTGTCCCTAGTGCTGTCTAAACCAGAGCAGCAGAGAGAAAATGAGCACAAGCCTTCTCTGCAGCCTGGGTGGCACCTGCCCAGAAAACAGCCCTTTCAGCAATGTTTTAATGGGAGAGAATAAATGACTGCTGTGTCCAGCCTTATTTGTCAAGTCAGAACCTCAGCAATAAATTAGGGGCTCTCAAAAATTCCAGCTAAATTACTCCTTTGGCAGAAACCCTATAGGGCATCCCATTTTTCATATCATAAAGGGAAAGCAGAATTTATCTGACCAGGCCGTAAAGTGGAAGTAACAGCAGGTGGAAGCAATGTCAACATTCAACAGTGGGGAAGTAAAATAAAGGATGTAGTTAGGAACCCTCAGAGAAGGGCTGTCACAGGCTTGATATCAGCACTAGGGTAGGAGTGAATCAAAGAAAAGGTCAGACAGAAGGAGCCAAGGGTGAAATTGAAATTAATGGTTGGGGATGTTGACCAAAGGGCATTGATAAGGAAACCAGTTACTCTAATGAAGAGGTGTGAGTACTGTACATCCAGGAAGGAACAAGAAAGTGGGTCCCAAACATATGTTTATTTTTTCACTCAACAAGCATTTATCTGGCATATAGGGGTGAAGGGGAAACTTTATCAATGGCCCACATTGGTGAGTAAATAAGTACATACCTAGCTAACCCACTACAGCTACCCTTCTCCATTCATCCTAAGCATCTTGCTATCTATGCTGTTGCTATGTACAAACACCACACACCCTTCTCCTTGCTCCTTCCCTCCCTTTCTGGCTTGTAGCATTATATTTTTTATTTTTAGTTTTAGAGGGTGGAATGCAGGGCAATTGTGGTTAAGTGACTTGCCCAAGGTCATATAGCTAGTAAGTGTATCAAGTGTCTGAGTCTGGATTTGAACTCAAGATGTCCTGACTCCAGGGCCAGTGCTTTACTCACTGCACCACCTAGCTACCCCAGCTTATGGCATTCTTGCATTAGATTCTGAGCTTCTTGAGGGCAGAGACTTTTATTTTTTCCTTTGTATGTATCAACACTTAGCACAGTTTTTGACACAGAGTAGACATTTAGTAATGCTCATTGACTTGATTTCATCTGAAAAGAGTAATCAAATGCTACCATTACTTCTAGAAAGGATATGACAATTGACTACTCTGTAATGTCAATCCCCAGAGTAACTCCCCAAACCAAAGCTGCCTTTGTTCTGACCACTCCTCTCTTATTTTTTAATATTTTGTTTCCAGTTACATATAAAAACAATTTTAACATTTGCTTTTTAAAATTTTGAGTTCCAAATTCTCTCCCACCCTCCTCTTCCCCCTTCCCTGAGAAGGCAAGTAAATTGATATAGATTACATATGTACAGTGATGAAAAATATTTCCATGTTTACCATGTTGCAAAAGAAAATGCAAACTAAAAAAAAACACAAGACAAAACAAAAAAAATAAAGAAAGTTAAAAAAGCATACTTTGATCTACATTCAGACTCCATCAGTTCTTTCTCTGGAGGTGGATAACATTTATCATCATAAGTCCTTCAAAATTGCCTTGGATAATTGGATTACTGAAAATTGCTAAGTCTCTCACAGTTGATCAATTTCACTATTAACCATGTACAGTGTTCCCCTGGTTCTACTCATTTCACTTTGCATCAGTTCATATAAGTCTTCCTAGTTGTTTGTTTTTTTTTTTTTTTCGGAGAGCATCTTGCTCATCATAGTATTCCATCACAATCGTATATAAGAACTTGTTTAGCCATTCCCCAATTAATGGACATGCCCTCAATTTCCAATTCTTTGCCACCATAAAGAGCTCCTATAAACATTTTTGTACATATAGGTACTTTTCCTTTCCCCCCCTTCCTCTTTGTTTTGTCTGTCCCCATTAGAATAAGAAACTTGAAGGTTAGGACTGTCTCATTTTTGTATTTGTATCTCCTGTAGTGCCTGGAACGTGGCAAATGCTTAGTAATTTTTTAAAATTTCTTTATTCTTTCCTAGTTCTGTGCTAATAGAGATAGTTGATATAAAGATGAATGAGATATGGTCCATTTCTTCAAACATCTTACAATCTAGTAAGGGAATGAAGACATACATGTAAATAAGTGTAATTCAAGGTAGGTAATAAATACCTAGACTACCAACTCACTTCAAAAAACATAGCTAGCAGCTACTATGTACAAAGTGGCTAGGTTACACAGTGAGTGGAAAGAGGGCTGGCCATAGAGTGTAGAGTCAGGAAGACCTGGTGACACTTATTAGCTATGTGAACCTCAATTTCCTCATCCAGATGGAGGATGTCCCTTACAGCCCTCAATCTATGATGCTATGACTCTATGACTTTATGAACATGACACTAAGCACTTAAGAAGGCAAAAAGATACTATCTCAGTCTTGGGGAGCCTACAGTTTACTGGATAGTTATGACACATAAATATACACAAACATAGTACAGAATGATATATGGTAAGTGTATAAAAGAGGTACGAAATGCCATCTAAGGCTAAAAGAAGGAAATTTTGCAATGGAAATTGGAAAAAAGGAGGGGACACTGTTTTGATATCAGGGAAGGCTTCTTGGATGAGACAGCATTTGAAGGTGAGAAGAATTTTGGGACAGGCATTCTATTCATGGGGGAAAGCATGAGTAAAGGTGAATTATATATAGAGGCAGTATGTAATAAATATTTAATGGCCCATTTGGTTAAAGCATAATGTAAATGAAGGGGAGTAGAGTAAGACAAGACTGGAAAGGTAGGTTGGATGATATTGTGAAGGACTTTGAATGCCAGCCTAAGGAGCTTGGACTTAATTCATTGGACTATATATAGGAAATCACTAAAGTGTTTTAAGCAAGAAAAGGGCATGATATAACTTTGAGAGAAAATAATTAATTTGACAGCAATAGGAAAGAGGGGGCAGTATGATGGAAAATAGACTTCGCCCAATGCGTCAGTAATTCAACTCAGACGTGGCCTCTGAAATGGCCAGTGACTAAGTCTCCATTTTCTTACCAAGCTTTTGAGAACAATCCCTACTTGTGTTTTTTTTTTCTTCATGTGAATTATTGGGTAGGTCTTGTGGTATTTGTTCTCTGACTTAGAGTATTACATTGGGTTCTTGAACCAATTTTGAGTCATCAAGGTCTATGTCACAAAGACCAGTGTCAAAGGCACTAAATAAGACTTTAAGAAGCACATGTTTAAGTATCTTGTTAAAAATTATTTTTTGGCTCCTCCAACTATGTGGCAACATCCAAAATATTTTCAAAAGCAATTAAGTGTTTTATGACTAGACATCTGACTCAGTGGTCCCACTATGTGGATTCCCAGAAGGTCAATAGAACAGCTTGAGTCCCAAACAGCAACTGGGATTGTGACTGCAGCAAGATAGGTAGTTTTCAGACTCAGAAGCACATGATTCTGAAAATAGGCAACTATCTAGGATGCAAAATGCAGGGAGACATCCTATTTTCTATTACTTTTTAAAAAAGTGAACATAATTTAATTGTCAGGAAATTCTGCTTCCAATGATGTATGGGTATTTATTTTGTTTTGTTAAATTTCATGAGTTTCAGAGAATACAGTCTGAACACTGAGGTGGAGTGACCAGCATTGGTGAGTTTAAGAAGAGAGGATTCTTCTACTCCCAAATTCAGTCCTCCCCAAACCCTTAGGATCCACTGCAGTTGGCCTGTAGGAGTGTAAATAAAACATGCGAATTTCTTTAAGAGACAAAGGATGTTTATGAATTAAACAGAATGAGAATGCAATTGGAATTTCTAGGAAGCTTTCAGAACCAAATATGTAAATCATAGCAAAAATAGCATCTATAAATTGAAAATCTACCTCCTTAACACTCAGTCAAAAAATGCATTCACATAGGTTTTCCAGCATTGACAACAGAGATCAATTATAAATATGCAAACATTTTTTACATGTTACTTGCAGAAGTCACAAAGCTTAGCAGCTCCAAATATCAAACCATAGAGAAAAAAGGAAGATGAAGAGGAAAAAATGGTGGAAAGAAGAAGGGGAGGGGAGACAGAGAAAGAGACAGACAGACCAATGAACAAATAAACAGACCAGCATCTTAGCAATCCCAGGAGAATAATAGATTGATGAATGCAAGGGCTTTCAAACTTGCCAAAAATGATGTGTCACAGATAATTGCGGCTTCAAGTCAGCTGGGGCTACAAAGAAAGGCATAAGACAGTCCCCGCCACTGAGGAGTTTACAATCTAATCTAAAAAGAATTAATCTTAAATCTAATCTAAAAATAAAAAGCTTTTCAAGGTGTAAGAGGGTACATTACAAAGTCCTACAGCCAGGTGGAAAGTGATCTGAAGAGGTGGAAGTTAGAGTTCAGTTCATCTTGCAGGATGATGAGTTTCTGGAGATCATAAAGTCCAGGAGAGCAGCTGGGTGGGAAATGCTGCTGTGAATGCCCTGGGTGCTCTCCTTAAATAGAAGATCAGGGAGTATTTCCCAGATGTCCACCGCCCTCTCCAACTAGAGAAAAAAAGGAGCCTCAGAAGGTGCTGGTGCTACTGTGTGAATTTCAAAGTCAATTCCATCTTGCAGGATGATGAGTTTCTAGATGTCATGAGAAGGAAGAGACCTCAACCCTTTGGCAGAAATATATCAGTAAGATGAGATTCATGACCTCAAGAATGACCATGAACATGCCTGAATGGTTTGGAATCACAAAGTATGAAAAAACCCTCTATGTGGAAGACAGAGGAAGTATAACATTTATTTAGACTCCAGAGGATCAGATCCTAGAATCAATACCCCCAATTCGATATAGTAGCAATTATATTCCAAAACCCGTAAGCCCACCTCAATGTAGTAGCAAGGAAATTATAACACAGTATTATAGCAAGGAACCAAGTCAAGATTACGATCTTCCCCCATGCTAGGCCCTTCCTGTAAACAATCACTCAGGAATCCTAACTATCCACTCAGCACTCTCTTCTCCAGCTCTGCCAACACTGATTCTCTCAATGTCAGCTCTTCAGTGCCCTCTTGATGTCTGTTACCTCAATGTCTTCTTCTCAGTTCTGCATTTCTTCAATTATGGTTCTCTTAGACTCTGGATTCTCCTTATATATGGTCCTACCCAGCGTCTGATTGGCTAGAACTCAGGTCTCTGGCTGAATTCATGATTGACTAGAACTCAGTGCGTACACCATTGGCTCTGGTCTTAGCAACTCCCCCTAGGGCCCTGAGGGCTCTATGCCCACATCAACTTAGCACCTCATAAGTAGGGGCTTTAGGCCTACTTACAAACAAAGATATAAGTAAGCTTTCCCACCTGAGGCATATTGAATGAGTGAGGAAGATCTTCTATCACATTAATGCTGGAAGAAGCCAGGCAATATGAGACAGATAAGATGGATGAGACCCAATGTCTCCCAGGAAAGAGGGAAAGTTAGGAGATACAGCCACCAGTCATTAGACTCCCAGAGAAAAGGAAACAAGAGAGATAAGTTTTACCCAAGCCAATTGGAAGAGAGAGGCAAGTCTAGTGGTGTAGGTCCTCAGTAGCTACTTACCTTCCTTATTTGTGGGCCTTACCTGTGGACCTTACTTTGTGCACCTGATTTTTCTGGTATAGGGAACTCCTAGTGAGCAAACTCTCTCTACCAATAAAGTGGCGTAATGTATAGGCTAATTACTTACTGCTATGCATCTATGATTTCTCTGGCCAGGAAACTAACACTATGTAAGAAAACTCTATCAATGAAAATCTAACATTGTTCTACAACGGATCATCTCTGAAGCACTGAGAAGCTCCTTCCTGAAGATCACACATTGACACATATGGATCAGAAGTGGGACTCAAACCCAGGATTTCTTGACTTAGAGAAAGGTTCTCTATCCACTGTGCCACATACGTATATATATATATATATATATATATATATACACGTTTGTACATAGATATAGATAGATAGAGACAGATAGATAAATAGATACTTATAGATATAGATATATTTTAATCTATTCCCAATGAAAGAAGAAATTATGTAGAAATAAATATGGCCCTGGGAACTGGGCCATCAGGAAGAAGGGGAAGGCTCTTGTCTGAATTTTCTTTACATCCCAAATTTTCATTCTAGTCAGAAATCCTGACCAATGTGTGTGGAGGGGTAGATGATAGGGTGCAGGGGGGCGGAGCCAAGATGGCAGCTGGGAAGCAGTGACTGGCATGAGCTCTCCACCAAGTCCCTCCAAAAACCTATAAAACAATGGCTCTGAACCAATTCTAGAGCTGCAGAAACCACAAAGTGGCAGAGGGAAGCAGGGCCCCAGCCCATGACAGCCTGGATGGTCTCTGGGTAAGGTCTGTCCTATACGGAGCTCCCAGCCCCCAGCTGAGGGGAGCGGAGCTGAGCCCAGCGCGCATGGCGCGAACAGACCAGACACAGACCTACCAGACCAGGAGATGAGCGGAAAGTGCACTGGCATCCTGAAGTACTGAGCTGTGGCATGTACCAGACCTCTCAACCCACAAAGAGCAAAGACATCAGA
>CM053623.1:296593567-296635671 GCA_028646595.1 Phalanger gymnotis | reverse complement strand
TTTGTTCTAAAGCTGCCCCACCTCTGCTGCCCCAGGGGCAAATGGCCAGAACCGCAAACTCAGTCACACAGCTTTTCCCACTAACCTTCTCTGCTGTCTATGCTCTTTGTGGGTTGAGAGGTCTGGTACATGCCACAGCTCGATATTTCGGGATGCCAGTGCACTTTCCGCTAGTCTCCTGGTCTGGTAGGTCCCCGTCTTGTCTGTTCACGCCGTGCGCGCTGCGCTCAGCTCCGCTCCCCTCGGCTGGGGGCTGGGAGGTCCGTGTGGGACCAACCTTACCCAGGGACCATCCAGGCTGTCCTGCGGTGGAGCCCTGCTTCCCTCTGCCACTTTGTGGTTTCTGCAGCTCTAAAATTGGTTCAGAGCCATTGTTTTATAGGTTTTTGGAGGAACTTGGTGGGGAGCTCACGCCAGTCACTGCTTCCCAGCCGCCATCTTGGCTCCGCCCCCGAATCTTACTCTTAATACACAGCCCAGACTTCTTAGAAAAACGAATGCTAGCAAACCTAATTAAATTTTCCAGTGCAAGTAGCAACTTTTTTTGTCCTCCTTCAATATCTTTGGCAAGTCTACTCCATTGCCTCATTAGTGGACCAATCAGCCCAATACCAGTGATTGTTTCTAATGCTACCTAGATCTCAGTGATGATCAAGGCATCAATTCGAGCATCGCTGCTGTCTATAGGTGTTGTGCTCCTGTCTGCGTAATCACATACCAGCACTTCCCATTTTTTCTGTAATATTGCTTACATTTCAGTGATGGGTCTTTTGTACCCTCTTCTTGCACCCTCTCTTTTCCTGATATAGAGACTACTGGGAATCTGTACTGTGAGAAGTATACCAAAGAGATATCTTCACCCACCAAAGAGCATTTGGGTAAAATTCATGGGAGGCAGAAATAGAAAAGATGCTCTCATCAGAATATATTATGGACAGCCTGGATAGAAAGAAGAAGTAGTGGAGAAGTGTGAGAAACAGATCATGAGCTGGGCATTAAGACAACATATAATTCTATGGGGAGACCACAGTTATCCAGGTATCTGCTGGAGTTCTGTCTCTGCCAAAAGGAAAGCTACTAGTAATTTATTGACTGGCCTTAATGATAATTCCATCTTTACAAAGATAGAGTAACAAAGGACAATTTTTTTCTGGACCTGATTTTTACCAACAGTGCAAGATTGCTAGGCTAGAAATAATGGGAACCATGTGGGAGAAGTGACCACTCACTCAAAGAATTTATGATAGAGAAAGAAAGGAAAAATGGGAAGAGACTGACTTGTACCTTAGATTTTGAGAGAGAAGTTTGCAACAAAGAGCTCAGGAAAATCATAGGAAGGATCTTTTAATTTAAAATTCTACAGTAAAAGTCAACCTGGGAAGGATGGGAAACTTTTGAGGATAAAACTCTAAAGTTAAAGAAAGAAATAATTCTGTCGAGAAAAGGCAGGAAATGGCATCCATTCCAATCCCAAAAGCCATTAGAACACAGAACTCTATAAAAATTCATATGCATGCCGAGGAAACTAATCAAATAATTTAGATTTTGGAAGAGATGCATATAGATGATGAAAGCAAGAATCTTAGGCTGGCAAGCAATGGTAAGAACTAAAAAAAGTGGAGGGGAGGCTGAAGTAAGGGACAATAGAAGATTATTGAATAACGATTAGGATACTAGGGATAGATAGAACGAAGTAGGCCTAGCTACTCAACTCTTGGTATTCTTCCTTTTTATTTTCTGTCAAGAAGAATGATCTTCAGACTGAAAGGCACAGAACAAAAATGATTAATAAGAGGTTTATATCCCCAATAAGTTGGGAGATAATAGGAAAACACCCAAATAACCCTGATGAATTCAGGTCACCTGACTCAGATTAACTTAACCTATCACACTGAAAAAACTGACGTGTGATTGCCAGGTCATTGTTGCTGAGATTTGAAAGATGGTGGAAATGAGACGAGTTCTATTGGACTGAAGTGGGTCAAATATTGTCCTGATTTTCAAGAAGAGAAAAGCATAGGTTCTATAAGCTATAAGCCAGTGATATAGAGTGGCAAAATTATGTGACATATTATTAAAATCACCCAATCAATGTCTAAAAAAGTGAAGAAATAGTCACGAAGAGGCAGCATGGCTTCATAAAGAACAAGTCATACCAGATTCATTTTATTTTCCTTTTTCCCAGATAGAGCAATCAAGAAGCACTCATTAAGTATCTACTCTGTACCAGCTGTTATGCTAAGTGCCAGGGATACAATTACCAAAATGAGACTGTTTTTCCTTCTAGGAGCTTACATTCTATAAGAGGAAAATGTGGCAGAAAATTTACCTAGATTTTAGCAAAGCATCTGACAAAATCTCATGTTATTTTTGTAGGAAAGATGACACTGCCATGATCATAATATAATTGGGTGAATTTGGAATTAGCTGAACCACTCAACTCAAAATATAGTCATTAATGATTTTATTCCAACTTGAAGGGAAGTCTCCAGAGGAGTTCTCCAGATGTCTGTGAATAGTCTTTACAGTTACAATTTTTATAAATGATTTGTATAAAGATATAGGTTGAATGTTTATAAAATTTGTAGATGTATGATTGCTAACTCACTGCATGACATAGGATTCTAAAGACATCGACTAGCTATAATATTAAGATAACTTTAATAATACGAATAATGGTAGCCATCTGTAGGTTTGGAGGGGGTAAAAGGAGAAAAAAGAAATTTATATAATAACTTTATTAACTATTTAAAAGGGAAATTAAGTTGTACATAATAGGTTTGCAGTTTCATGTGCAATAATTTTTTTTATCACACTATATCATGGAAATTCTTGTTTTATTCCATAAATTAAACATAAAATATTTAAAAGAAATTTAATGTGAAACTAAATATTATTTTTAAATAATTACTAGCAAATTAAATGTGATTATAATATATTAGATATGAAATTTAATTAATACAAATGTAATATTTTATAGTTGGGCATAAAAATCAATAAATAAAAGATGCAGTCTTAGTAAAGTAGTAATTCTTCTGAAAAAGATCTGGGGTCTTAAGTGGACTGTAAGGAAATAATGATATATCAACCAAAAAAAATATAATGGCAGTTAAAGATTTATTAAGAAAGTTATAGCATCTGGATGAGAGGTAACAGTCCTTCTGTCCTCAGAAATGGATTCTGTTTCTAGAGTAGGAACAAGATCCTAATCCCTAATTCTACACAAGTCTTTTCTTAAATGGTATTAAGGCCATTCGCAAGAACTGATTGGCTCAGAGAAATAAAGGCTTAGTCTGCTGACATTGTTTCCTGGCTGTCTGAGAACCAAGAAACTATCAGAGGAGCTCCAGGCACTCTCTATGATGCTTAGCAGACCATGATGTACAACTCAGGCAAAAAAACTTCAGCCAACTGAATCAACTCAAGATGTCCTCAGTGCCTCTCCTTGTTGAATATCCTTCTGTTGCGATCAAGTAAATCTTTCTGTATGTGTTTCATTTCTTTTCAATATCAAACCTAAACTTCCAGGGGACTAGCCTACATCAGGGCCAGCACAGAACAGTGCCTCCCGAGCACTGCTTATGTCATTCAAGGTGTCTTCAAAAACTCAACAACAACATTTGCTACTAAGCACACAACCAGGAGATAATCCACCTGCTGTAAAAAAGAACATTTACAAGTACTTCTAAGAGGTCAAAGCAAGAACAGCTGAATGAAAACTTGGCCTGAACTGAAAGTAGAATTGGGGGACGATGAAAGGGGGGCTGGCAAAGATGAGGGACTGAGGTATAAAGGAATGAAGATGTGTGAATCTATAGGGGGCAGTATATTATAACAAACTACAGGGATATTATTCTAAATTATTATTTTTGGCATTCAAACTTTTCATTATTATCTCATAGAAAAATATGCAAAGAAAGAAGATGAATACAGTATTGAGAATTCAAGAAAAAAAACCTAGTCATTCTAAATTACTACAGCTTAAGAATGGTATTTCAACATGGAAGAGCAAGCAACTTTGAAAAGGTCAAGACCCAACCTAGTTTTTGGTTTTGGTTTTGTTTTCTTCCCCTCGAAGTAGGAACTGAAATTTTGTTTTGTTGTTTGCTTGGTTGAAAAAAATGTTTAAAAAACTATTCCAGAAAAAGACTACAATCTTCTCAAATCAATAAGCCTTGGGAGAAGGATCTAGGGAGAAATGAGATGCTCGAGTTCCTAGCTTTAGTAGGAAAAATAAGAGTCCACTTTCTAAAACACTTTTATGGAACTATTTGCTGATAAAAAGATTACAAATAGATTTTAATTATGAAACACTGAGTGCCATAGATTCACAAGGCACCATAACTAGATAGGACCTCAGGATTTATTATCAGAGGCACCATTTTATTGTTGTTGATACTCAGTCATATCCAACTCTTCATGACCCCATTTAGGTTTTCTTGGCAATGATACTGGAGTGGTTTGCCGGTTCCTTCTCCAGCTCATTTAGGACACTAAGACAAAGAGACTTAAGTGATGTGCCAAGGGTCACACAGCTAATAAGTGTCTGAGGCCAGATTTGGACTCCAGAAGACAAGTCTTCTTGACTTCTGGCCCAGCACTCTATCCACTAGTTTCCTAAGAGGCACCATAGTATAATGAAAAATCTACTAGCTTTGGAGTCAGAAGACCAGAGTCCAAATTCCATCAATGACATCTGCTATCTGTATTGGGCAAGGCTCTAAACTCCCCTGAGCTTCAGTTTTCCCATCATAAAGTAAGGTCCCTTCGAGCTCTACATCTATGATCCCATGAGCTATTCAATTTCCTCATTTTATAGATGAAAATAATGAGGCTCAGAGATAAATTTCTGATTTAATTCTACATCTCAACAACAACAAAAATAGAGTCCATTCATTTCTTTTCATCATGACAAAGAGCTTACAAACACATGAATGTACCAACGTAAAATAATGGCTTAGCTTGGTAATTGTTTTATCATTTGTGTTTGTTTTCTTCAGTATCTTCATTTTACTGACTCTTCAAGCAAAGTCACAATAGTCATAATTATTTTGAAAGGTTAACTGTAATCCTAATCCATATACTTAGAATGATGATAATTTTTTCATTAACATTATTTTTGGTCAGATCTCACTGTAAATACATATATAATGTGTGTATGTGTGTGTACATATATCCAAATACACGCATACATATATGTGTACATACATGTGTTTATATTTATTGCCTGTACATAAATACATAAACAATTCATATGTGTGTGTATGTATGTACATGTATATTTGTATAATCAGATTCCTGCCCAACCATTTAATTTTCCTAAAACATCCTGTATGCCTGAGAATATCCTATGCCCAACTGATAAGGAATATCCTCTGGAAAAGGCTACCCTGGGTTCAAGTTATTTAACTGGCTCACATACGCTTGAAATTATCACTCACAAGCCCCCATTGGTATTTTTACCTTTAATAATAAGACAGAGGACACAATTTAAGATAAAGACAGGGAAGCTAGGTGGCATAGTGGATACAGTGCCAACCTGCAGTCAAGAGTACCTTAGTTCAAATCTGGCCTCACACACATGAATTGTGTGAACCTAGGCAAGTAATTTAACCTTGTTTGGCTCAGATTCTTTGACTGTAAAATGAGCTGGAAAAGGAAATGGCAAACTACACTAATGTCTTTGCCAAGAAAACCACATTGGGATGATGAAGAGTTGGACATGACTGAACAACAACTCCTATCTGAAGACATTTAATGAACTAGGCTGATATGAAAATTAGCAGTGGAACTCCCCCTGCCTGGACACACTGTCCCACAAGTGCAGACATTATTATTCAAATAAACACACAGAATGAGTGTGTATAAAAACACCAGGCTAAAGACACATGTGGCTGAGGATGCATGTATGCATAACACTTAGTGAATAACATTTTGCAATTTTATTTAGTTAATGTTTAGATTTTCTTGTAGGCCACAGGGTGTTGCAGCATCAGTGTATGAGCATTAGAGAGGGAGAGATGTCCCTGCTGTAATTCTAGAATGAATTTAGACATCACTGAGTTATTCTGGGTTGGGAAGAGATGATCTTGATCAACCTTTTGAATCAAAGATTGAACAATGAATATTCAATTGTCCTCACAGAACACTCTGCCTCTAATAACCTTTAAGTCTGATTCACATATTCAACAAGCATTTATTAACTTTTTACTGTGTACCAGACATTGTGTTAGGTACTGGGGGTGGAAAGACAAGAATGAAATTGATAGCCCTCAAGGAACTTACCTTCTGTTTGTGTGTTTGTTTGAGGAAGGTGGGGGACTTCTTTTCCATTTATTTGAAAAATGTTACAGAGGTCCTGCTATTTTTTAATCACTATTACTACCTCCTCCCCCCACCTGCATCTTCTTCCTTTCCTAATTAATAGAGAGAAAGAAGGGAAGGAGAAGAGGGGAGGAGGGTAACCTCATACCATATAAACTCAGTCAAATTACAATTACAATGGTTATGTCCAAAAATATATGTCTCTGGACCTTGTGACCATGCTCTGTCAGGAGTCAAGTAGCATCCTGGATGGCAATTAGGCAATGCAGTGATAGAGCACTGAACCTGGGGACAGCCAGGCAAATTCAATCCTTCCTCAGTTTTCTCAAGCATAAAATGGGGATGACAATAACCACCTACTTCATGCGGCTGTTGTGAGGAAAATGAGATCATATTTATAAAGTGCTTAGCACAGAGCCTGGCATATAATAGGCACTTAATAAATGCTTATTTCCTTCTCTTTCCTTCCCATGATTCATCATAGGCCTTTTAGAAACATAATTGGTCATTGCTTTAATCAGTGTTCTTAAGTCTTTTAAAATTGTTTTGTTCTTTATAATGCTGTTATCCTTGTATAAATTATTCACTTTACTCTGCTTTAGTTCATAATGCATAATAACAATGATAATAACTACCATTTACTTAGCACTTATTATGTGTGCCAGGCACTGTGCTAAGTGCTTTACAATTATCTTATTTGACCCTTACAACAACCCTGAAAGGTGGGTCCTATTATCCCCCACCCACCCATTTTTTGTATTTCAAAGTTGAGGAAACTGAGCCAAACAGAGGGTAAGTGACTTGTCCAGAGTCACATAGCTAATGTTGGAGGCTAGATTTGAACTCAGATATTCCAGACTCCGGGCCCAGACCTTGATATTTATTCTATATTCATTCATCATAATTTGTTCTACCACTCCCTAGTTATCTAAAAGGCAATCTAAACATCTCCTTAGATAAATGCTCTCTCTCTTCCCTTTTAATTCCCCCTTTAGGATCAGAAAATTTGTTTTGCTTTTGTCTATTCTGTCACTGATATTTTCCAGCCCCATTGTTTCCTTATATTTCTACAACAAGCTGTGTGTGTGTGTTCTTTGTCTATTTCAGATAAGGACGAGCTTCATTTAATGCCCAACACTTGTATCCCATCCTTATTTGCATATTCTTCTCACACACTCCAATTATGAGAAACAATAAGTTATGTCTCTTTACTAATCTTTCCTATATTAGTGTATTAATCCTTTTAGCCTACCTTTTCTTTCCCTTCTTAAAACCATCAGAACAGAATCAATCACCCTTCACCACTACCACCACCACCACCACCACCACCACCGGTATTATTCTCATTTAACTTCCTCAATAACTTTTGAAGATAATGCACTTCTGAGCACTGGATTGTTTCTACTTCTTTCCTTATAAAATCTAATTCATGGTAACTGGGAGATATTAACTAACTAAACAACATTTAGTAAATACCAACTGGAGATTGATAGTGGAGAAACACACCAGATGGGGTCTAGTAACTGATGGTAGAAAAGAAAAACACCAACTCCTCAGGGCTACCCCTGGAGCCCTGAAGGGACATGTAATAACTGTGCCAGGTACCAGACTTAGTGTTGTAAGGGTGGATTGGGATAGTAGCCCTAAGGCCTATATGCTATATCAGCATGGTCAAGCTTTGGCTTGCTGGTAGGGTATAGTAGAAGGAGTGCTAGATTTGAGGTCAGAATACCTGAGTTTGGAGTTGGAAGACTAGATTCAAATTCTGTCTCTAACACTTCCCAGGTTACTTACTTCCTCAAGTAAACTAATTCATCTTTCTGGAACATAGTTACTTCATCCATAAACTGATGCAGTCGGAGGAGTCCATTTCTGAGATGTCATCCAACTCTAAATTCAATGATTGTATGACGCTATGATCCAATACCTTGGCTTGGTTCTGGCTCTGGCATTTGCTAGCTGTACAACCTTGGCTGGATCATCAAACCTGTCAAAAAGTGAAGAGTTTAAATGAATTGAACACAGAAAGCACTGTGGGATCTGCACATCAAACTTTTCAGTTATACCCTTAACCATGTATGCCCACCTCCTTCTGCAGTCTTTGAGTTCAAAGATGAGGGCTATAAAATACAGTTCTCCTGGACTTAGCTTAAATTACAAAACTTCCAGATGTTAAGAATACCTTATTATTTCTAAAATGTCATCAAAGTGATGTTGAGAGTGAACAGGAGGAAGTTCATTGGTTGTGAAATATTTTGCAAAACATTCAGTGAGTGATTATTATTCCATCTGTTGATGTGATTATGGAAATACTGCCAGAGACTGTGAAGTCATGCGTATTGTGGCATCCCCTCCGTTTTCTCAAAACAGTGGATGGCTGCCAGTTACAGAGCATTTTGGACAAAGATGAAAGCAAATTGCTGACCTTGAAGTAGTGTACATGGGTCCTTTTTACCTCTTTGGTCCTGGCTGTGGGCATATGTATGTACATATTTATACAGCCATTCAAAGCTTTTCAGTTACTGTGATTCTCAACTGAGGTGCTTTCGTGTTCTGGCCTTTGAAATGGAATGACCTCAGAGAAGACAGAATGAAAAGTTTGGGCAAGAAATTATGATATGATATATACTTGGCAATTCAGGGTGCTGAGGAAAATGCCAACGCCCATGTTGTGAAATGGCAGCCAAAAATAGTTCTTACAAAGAGAAATCATAATATGGGGAAAATGTTCCTTTCCTCAATCTATGTTCTACTCTATTCCTCATTCACGGAATCTCAAAGTGACTTTTATTTGGGGTAATAAAAACACCAGTAGTTGCAAACTCCCATGTTTTTATACGTTATCTTTTATTCATTGACTTGGATGCATTGACTCGTTTTTAGCAAAGAGATTGTGACTAAAGTTTCATCTGTGTGATGTCCCACATCCTGATGAAAAGTGAAAAATGTCAGTCATCTAGACTGTTCCAGATGCTGGGCATGAGATTCTACTGCAGGTTGTTGGCATGTGATACCACTTTCTCCCAGGTACTCTGCTGTGTGATGAGGCAAACTTTTTTTTATTCAAACAGGGATGGTAATTCAATTCTACATGTTCCCCTAAGGTAACTAAGGTAACAGAGATTCCAAAAAGAAAAAAAAAAGGGTAATGAGTCTCAATGGTTTGTTTCATCTGGTAACTTAAAAGACCATATTTACCATTGTTAAAGAGAGAAAATTGTTCCTGTGTGGATAAAAGCCAGTCAGACTCCCTCTGATAAAAGGCATGATTTAATTTCCACCTTTGAGCCCATCTTTAGGGGACTTAGTTGTATTCCTTTATGCTGAAACTCATCCACTCCTATCAATAGGTTTGCCTATTTGTCAAATGACCAAGAAGGCAAAAAATAGACAGATAACTACAATCGAAGCATAGATATCACTGTGTAGTATCATATACTTGGTAATGTGTTTAACTGGGATATCATCATAGGAACAAAAACAACATGGTTCTCAAATGGCACCTCCTGCTTTGAGATTACATCAGTTTTTATGCCCCTGCCTTATCAATGCCTTCTTCAGTGTTATTGGAGAAGCAGAGGACTGAGCAAAGAACTCTTCCCAAAACCTGAATCTGAAGAGGGCTCCTAATTCAGCAGCTCTGCCTTTCCCACCAACTGCATGCCTTGGACCACATTCCACCATTGGCTATCTTCTTTCCCAGCCTTTCCCCAATCTCTTCCCACTTTTTATCTTCCTTTACGTATTGTCTTTCCTCAGTAGATTGTAAGCTCCTTGAGGGCATGGCTTGTCTGTCTTTTCATTTGGTTACCCAGTGCCTGGCACATAGCAGGTGTTAATAAATGTTTATTGACTGCCTGGCTGGCTCATTTAAAAAGTCATCCATTTTAATGTCAAAAAGGAGGAGGAACACAATCACCAGTTCTGATAAGTTTGTCACTGGGCTGTTTATTTTTTCCCTTCAAACTTCCTAAATCAAGCCATCCCCTCCAAGAAAAGAGGGAGGATATTCAAAAGAGTGTTTATGCTGACACAGAAATTCACACAGTCTTACCAATTTGAGGCCAGAGGAATAAATAGGGTGGGTCTAAAAATGCTCAAATATTTTTAATAGAATCTCAAAATCATTGATACTTACCTACGTCAAGTTACTAATAAATAATCAATCAAGAATATTTGTTAAGTGCCCAGTATGTGCCAGACACTGGTCTGGGGTAAGGTGAATACAGAAATGAAAATGAAACGCTCTCTGTTATTATCATGGAGCTTGTTTACAATCGTTCAGAGGGGACAATGGGTACATATAAGCACACAGAATAAATACAAAATAATATAAATTAATTTGGGGGAGACAAATGCTGGCAGCTGGAGAAGCATCAAAAACTTCTTTTAAAATGTGGTACTTGACCTGAGTCTTGAAAGAAGTAAGGTATTTTTCAAGGAGAAAATGTATTCTATACATGAAGAAAGGAAATATTGCCAGTTTGTTTAGACAAAATTGGGAGGTGAGTAATGAGGATAGAAAGGTAGGTTATGGCAAAGTAGTGAAGGGTTTTAAAAAACAAACCAAAGAAATTAATTTTTGTTTTATTCTAGAGCAACTAGGAAACTCCCAAGGTTTGTTGAGTAGGAGAATGATGTGATAAGATCTAAACTTGAAGAAATCACTTTGGCCATCAAAAAGCATCTTGCCTCGCTCCCAAAATTGGAAAGGAAACAATTAGAAGGCCATCACGATGCTGTGGGTGAGTGGTGGTAAGGCCCTCAACTAAGTGGGTGTGAGGAGAGAGGAAAAAACAGATACAACACATGCTGTGGAAAGAAAATGTTTTAGGAACTGATTGGATATGTTGGATGAGTGAGAGTGATATAATACAGAAAGAATATATGGAATATTTATATATTATACTACATGTTGTATAGAAAATGTATAGAATATTTGTATGCTCTTTACAAGTACATATAACATGTATAGAAAATATATAGGTATGTATTTTATATAGGTGTATATATACATACATATATGGAGAGAGAATAAATTCAAGTAAACATAAATAGTTAAATCAAGGAATTGGGGGGGGTAAGAGCAATCAAGAAATTAGGAAAGGCTCATGTGGAAGGTGATGCCTGAGTTGTATCTCAAAGAAATATAGGGATTATATAACAGCCACTGAAAAGGTTCAGTCTGGGTTTCTCTGAGAGGACTGTATATTAAGAACAGGGAAGACTAGTTTGGCTAAATTATAGCTTGGAGTTACAACCATAATTCAAGGGCATGATATGGTTGTTAAGGGATAGAGACTAGAAGTGTGATTGTCACTCTGGGTGAGGAAATTCCTTCATGTAATGAAGGTTCATTAACCAGTGCAGGTTCCTAACTTTTAACTATTGGACCAAGAGATTAAGTGACTTGCCTAGTGTCAAACAGGCAGTTGAACCCAGGTCTTATGGGTTTTAGGGGAAAGAGCTCTAGAGATTCACATTATGCTGCAACTCTGTAGATGATGGGACATGAAAGAAAAATGAGGAAGAAATAATAGACAGAAAAGAGGTAAACTTAGCAAAACTAATGTCACAAAATCCCAGAAAAGGAGTATTTAGGAGGTGACAGTGGACAACAGCATCAAAGGCTGCAAGAGGAATGAAGATAGAAAAAAGGTCATTGACTCATTCAGTTAAGGGATCGTTGGTAATTTCTGAAAGAACGGTTTCAATTGAATGAAGAGATTGGAGTCCACTTCAAAGACAGGGAAGAGGATTGGGGGAGGAATAGGAAACAGTGTGGAATTGACCTAGTTAACTTTGGGGTCAAGAATGGGAAAGGAGGAAAGTGAAGTCACAGCAGAGCTTGTGGCTTCCTAAAGATGGGACAGTGGAATTCAAGATGAGCTTATGGTCACAACGTGAATGACAGAGCTTTTAGGTTGTTGTTTTTGGTTTTGTTTTTCATCTTGAAGTGGAACATTTGTTGGTGATGGCAAGTTCTAGGGTGTGACCACAACTATGTAGGACTCAGAGTGGAAGGGTAGGTCACAGTACTTGAAAAACCAGAGGAACTGTTACATTATCCTAGGGCAGAGGTGCCTAACTCATGGGCTGCCAAACTAGGTTAAAATATAATAGACAAATATTTAACAAGATGCATAAGAATATAATAAAATATAGATAATATTATATATACAAAACACAGGGATTCTTATTTCAGTTCCACACTGCTGTTGGATGGGGAAATCATCATATATATAAGGCAGGGAGAGGAAGACAGTGAACCAGGTACTGCCTTACTGGAGAAAGTAGGGAGAACAATCCAAGAACTGGTAGACCATGTGTGGATCTAATTTAGATCGTTTTATACATGGTGAAATAGTGCAATCAAAAAAGAAGCTGCTGAGTTATGGTAAATAAGAGAGAGTCAGGAAGGAGCAGAGGTGAGCAAAGAACATTCTGACTCCAGGACTAGTGTCTATGGGGTTTGAGAGGACATGGAACCTGCGCTGGAAAGGAATGGACAGGCACAATGTCACCTGGGGGATGGTAGGTCTTTGTGAGTGCCAGAAGATGAGACAAGCAAGAGAGGAGGATTCATCATAATCTTTTAATTGTAGAACTCAATGGTCTTTCTATAGTCATTATTGTCTCTGAACTCTGTGCAGAATTTCACATTCTTATCCACTCTTTCTTTCTGAATACTTTCTCCTCTCATTCATAGCTGTCATCTCCTGGGGTTTTTTTCTCCTTCTTTGCTCTGATTTGGTAAAGTAATCAACAGACATCACAGGGAGGCACTAAGGAAGGAGTTCAAGAAATTAATGAGTTAAAACTTTTAGGACATGTTCTCTGGTCCAGGAAAAAAAAAAGTAAGATGATGATATTGTTAAAAAAAATGGCCAGGTAGTAGGAAGTCTTAATTTTCATAAAACAAAATAAAATCTGCCAAAAAGAGGCCAGCGAATTTGACTTGAGTTCCTGGGAGTATATTGGGACTACCATCACGGCTGTTTTCAGAGTGATTTAGCAGTCTCATTTGCTGCTATGACTTTGTTTTTCCCTTCTTTGCAAGTAAAAGGAGACTGCCTCTGTCTACCTGAATTCCAGTCCTGTATTTGCATATGCCAACTGAGCATCCCCACATATATGTCCACCCAGCACCTCAAACTTAACATATCAAAAACTGAATTTATCCTCATCCCTGTAAAATCTACTCTTCTTCCTAAGTTTTCTTTTTCTCTATTGATGACAATGCCACCCTCTCAGTCATTCGAATCTGAAACCTCAAAATCCCTTTTTTCTTTCTTATTTTCCCTTACCCTCCTCATTCAGTTTTCAAGTCCTCTCAATTATACCTGACTCCAGTACAGAAAAAAAAAATCTCTCACATCTTTACTCTTTGCTACTGATTCTTTCATTGCCCTGGTTCAGGACATCATAACATCTTCCCTGGACTATTACAATGAACTCCTACTTGAGCCTAACTAACTCATGCACTTTTCTAAACTTTGGAAAATAACTGGAATGAAGTTTATATGGTAACAAATCAGAAGTCGATCGCTCCATTCCCTCCAAACTTGACTTCTTATGTGTATGTGTATTTTAGCTATGATGAAATCATATGTGGGGCTGTCTAAGGTAACCTTTCTTTTTTGTTTTTTGTTTGTTAGTTTGTTTGTTTGGGATTTTTTTTTTGGCAAATTATCTAATCCTTGGAGAAAAGAGTAAAATTATCCTAAACATGACAATTAGTCTAAGGCTGAAATGTTGGGAAAGTCCATACAAATGATGTTTATGTTATTCAATGATGGGTAGAATAGAAGAGTGTGTAGAAAGCCAACCTTGAAACCAAGAAGACCTGGGTTCAAGTCCTGCCTCTGAAATTTACTAACTGTGGGACCCAGGACAAATGTCTTAACCTCTCAGTGCTAACATGGAGGCAACTCTCTCTCTCTCTCTCTCTCTCTCTCTCTCTCTCTCTCTCTCTCTTTCTCTCTCTCTCTCTTTCTGTCTCCAATTTGGATTAAGTGGATTGCCCAGAATCACACAGCTAGTAAGTGTCTGAGGCTAGATTTGAACTCAGAACCTCCTAACTTCAGGGCTAGAGCTAGGCATTTCTCTTAGACCATAAATTACAGAGAAAGTACTGACCTCTATTGGTAGAGGGAATTTCCTCACCTGGGAATTCCTTATAAAAAATGAAATCATGAAAACTGTCATCATTGTTGTTGTCCAGTTGTTCAGTCATATCCAACTCTTTGTGACCCCCATGGACCACAGCATGTCAGGTACATCAAGTTTATATTCATTGTTTCCATGACGCTATCTATCCAAAAATCTTCCAATGAATCCTGTCTTCTCATTATTTGGCCCAAGTATTTAACCTTCCATATTTAACCTTCCAGTGAATAGTTTAAATTAATTTCTTTAAGTATCAATTGATGTACCTCCATAGTGTCTAAGAGAATCTCAAAAGTCTTCTCCAGCACCACAATTCAAAGCTTCAATTCTACAGAGCTCAATTTTCCTTATAGTCCAGTTTTCACAGCCATACATTGCTATTTTGTGATAAGGCATTGTGCTTAGCCTTGGGGATACAGAGAATGACAAAAGTAAAAATAATAAACAGTAGTCCCTATTGTCAAAGAGCTTAGAGTCTAATGAGGAAGCAGTTCCTCCCGTTATCACTCAGTCATTGATACAACAGATGGGAATGTTCACATGATGATCTTTCTTTCTTCTGCAGGAGTGGTAGTTCTGAGGTTTCTCAATCCTAAGTGTAATACAGTCTATTGTTGGGATAGGAGTGGGGAAGTTTATTTACTTACTTTCTTGTACTCTTTTAATTTTAATGAGACAATGTTTTATAAACATACTCACCAATCTTTAATACGAAATAAAAAATGTAGCATACATTTGGATACACAATGGATGTTTATAGCTTATAAAAACCATATTAATAATATTGTGTTGAGTGCCCTTGTTTTTAGATATAAAGTTTCTCAAAACATGGTATCTTTAATGACGCTACTCACAATTCTTTTTTTTTTTAACTACCTGTCTTTTTTTTCTTTAATATTCTGTCCTTCCCAGCATTAAACTTGAACTATACCTCTGGCTGAATCATTTTCTTTTATATCTCCCACAGTTCCTGCCTGGCACATACTCCATAGGACCTCCATAAATACCTTTTCTGTCGAAGTGAATGGGAAATGTTGTAGAGCAAGGCAGTCACTGAGTCACTTAATAAACATTTATTAAGCACCTCCTAGGTAGCAGCTACTGGGCTAGGGAGACAAAGGAAAGTTAAAGATGGTCAGTCCTTGCACAAGAAATTCAGGAGGAAGTGTTGAAAAGGAAGAACATTTCAGGCATGAGGAACAGCCGGAGGCAACTCCTAGAGACAAGAGATGGAATGTCTTGTTCTTGGAAAAGCCAGGGGGGCGTTGTCACCAGACTGAAGAGTATGTGGCACCCAGGAAGGTATAAGAAGACTAGAAAGGTGAGTCTATGTGTTTTGCAGGAGGGTGATTCTGAAAGGACTGAACACCAAACAGAAGATTTTGTATTTGTTCCTGGAGCCATTGAGGATTTTTGGTAGTGGAGACAACACTGTCAAACATGCATATGATATGGCATTTATCTATATTATAAACTCATCAATGTATATATATGTGCATGTGTGTGTTTAAAGACATTTGTAAATTCACAATCCTTTAGGAATAAAGAATAAAATACTTCATTTTCATAGGGTCTGTGCAGAGACAAGGCCACCAAGGACTTGGGTTGGAAACAAAATCATTAAAAGTAATGGTGCAGAGAGCTCAAGGTCCTAAATACTGTGGCACCACTAATCCCAAGAAATGTAAATTAAACAAAACAAAACAAAACATGGTTTCTCTGTAGTTTTTTGAGACTAAGCCATTCCTTGGGTGTAGGTAGTTTGGGGCAATGGAAAGAGAGCTGGGCTTCAAATCAGAAAGCTCCAGTCTTCATAATACATTTGAATTCAGTAACTTTGTAAAAGCCTCTGTGTGCTGGACACTATGTCACTGGGAAATACAAAGGAAAAAAAAAGACTCACTGCTCTCAGGGAGCTGACATTTCAACAGAGGCTTTTAAACATTCAGCCAACACAGACAAACCTCAAGTGGATGGAACTGCTCACACCTTTTAGGCAACATGCCATCTTTTGGGTATTTCTATTTTTCTCTAGTCTGCCTTTCAGGTTCATCTTAATCTTATTTAACTTTAGAGTCCAGTTTTCCAGACGGAGTCCAGCCTAACATTTGCCTGAGGATGGCCTTGGGTTTTTTATGTAAAAGGGTTGGAGCACAATACACAGTGATTCTGGGGAGCCTGACTTTCTTTTTTGTTTTTTAGTTTCATTTGGATTTTCTCAGAAGGTGAGATATCTTTCTTTTGCTCACTTGTAGTCCCTATGTTCTTGAGACCTGCTGTGCTGGGGCTACCAGGGAACAGGAAGCCACAGCCTTTCAGCCAGCTCTCTATATCTGTGAATGTTGAGAAAGTGATCGAGGACCTTTGTCTCAAGTGTCCTTTGTCTTCCATTAAATATATTGGGCATCCCTGACACAATTGATTGAAGAACTATACCAGTTATGTATAGACTATATGCTAGATAGATAGCCAGGGTCTCCCATTGCATACTGGGTCATCTCCAGTCATCCTGATGAATATCTGGTCACTGGATTCAAATGGCTCTGGAGGAGAAAGTGAGGCTGGTGACCTTGCACAGACCTCCCTCATTCAAATCAAAGTCAACTGCAAGTCATGTCATCATCTCCCTGATGCCATGGTTCTCTTCGAAAATGAAGGTCAAAACATACACAACGACAAGGACAGATGATAGAAAGAGAGACACAGAGACAAGAGACAGAGGCAGAGACAAGGGAGAGAAATAGTAGATGGATAGTAGATATTTATTTATTAAATTTACTAAATGCTTACTCTGTACCAACCATTATGCTAAGCTCTTGGGATACAAACACAAGCAAATAAGGCACCCTCAGCCCTCAAAAAGCTTACATTTTCATAGGAAAGACAGCACCTAAAAAGGGATTAGAAAACAGGAAGGCTGGTGGGTTCCTATTTATATTGCATGGGGTAGAAATAAGGGTAAAATGGTGTAGAGGTCCGGCTCAGGACAAGAAAAGGCTAACATCTCACCTATGAGAGCAGAGGTGCCAGAGGTAAAGGCCAAGATTGTGGTGGAGATGATGTCCAGAGTGAAGGCAGCATTGTGGAGAAAGTAGACTAAATCCTAAGTGATGCACCTTTCTTTCTATTAAAGGAAAGCAAACCAAGTGGTATTTTTTAGCTGAAGAAGACAATAAGCTTAGCTGGGTTGGAGAGGAGCTAAATTCTAATGTTGTCTACTTGTTTGAAAGAACTTAGAATGTCCATGGACAGAGATGGATAGATAGTAAAAATCTTAGATGATGACTTGTCCTGACAGAGAACAAATTACAGGTTACTGGGAGTGTGAGAAATGATGAACACTTTCAAGCAATTTGTGTGTAATTCAAAACACAGTCAAGATAGTTTAATTTTAGCTTGTATAGTCACTAGGAAAATGGGTACCAGTAGATACAGCAGGAATTATTTTATTCTGTTCTATCTCTGGCAGGCACTGGAAATAAGAAAACAAGAAAAAGAGATATCTGCAAGGCAGCAGCTCTGTGATTCGGTGACCAGCTAGAGTATTGGAGGTATATTTTGGCTCACCTTAAGGTCTTTCCTTAGAGTCTGCATCTCTTTATTATTGAACAGCTTCTGGATCAGATTTCCATTGTCTATCTCTGAGCCTATGAATTACAAAATACCCCTCCCTGGCAGGACCATCCATGATAACAGCAGGAAATTAGAGCAACATTCCAAAGAAAAAAATAAAGGAATGGGAAATCAGGCATGGGAGGGAATTAACTGTCATTGTAGTGGCTCTGGGTTATGTCAGAGCTGTAGTGTTGAGTCAATATATATCCTGAATGTCCTATATCTTCCATTGATATAATCCCTGAACCTTGAGGCGTTGGATCATCAGCCTAGCCCTGAGATATCCATAGGCATATGACAACTAACTGCATCCACAGAAACATGATGTTGGGTGAAATAGCATCATAAGGGGTATCATTCATGGGCTGGGACTAACTCAAGTAGGTCCCTTGATAGTTTAAGTCCAAAATCAGAATGAAATGAAACGTTAATCTATCTAACAGTTAACAAAAGGAGGTTTCCTTGGTAATAGGTAGGGGAAGGACATTAAGAGTAGGAAAAGGATATTCATCCGAAATAAGGCATTGATTCAGCTGAGTAAGGCTTCCTTTGTTCTTGAGTTGTTTCAGTCAGATCTGACCCCATTTGGGGATTTCTTGGCAAAGATACTGAAGTGATTTACCATTTCTTTCTCCAGGTCATTTTACAGATGAAGAACTGAATTAAAGTGACTCGCTCAAGGTCACACACCTAGTAAGTGTCTGAGGTCACATTTGAACTCAGATCATCACTCTATTCACTGAACCACCTAGCTGTCCCTACCACTTTTTCATCTTGTTTATACTGCTTGTCTGTGGTCATCAGCCGGAGGGAGGCACCCTAGCCCATTCTGTCATGGCTGTTTTGTACCGAGGCGATCACAAAGCCACATCCATGTCCCAACCTGCTGTCATCTGAGCCAATTAAATCTTGAGGACAGCTTAAATGTATATGAAGGAAAAACTAGCCTAGCTTGCATGGGGGACAGTGTTTAGGATATTATTCTTTCCCAAGGAGTCCTTAGCTCCATAGCACCCACTCTATAATTTAGCAATATGCCCCTATCGTAATGGCCATGATTTTGAGTATAGATACTTAAATGAGTTCTCTTAGGGATCTGAGACTATGTGGTCTTTATGATGTTAATATCCATTTCTCTGCTTCCCATATCTTTCCTTTCCTCATTTGCAGAGACAGTATGGATAGTGAAGTATCACAGATTGTGAGATAGTTCTCATTTCTTTGGTAGGGAAGGGAAGGGCAAGGGGGAACCACTGTACAACTGCTTCCTGCAAATGTCCGCAGTGATGTAGAAAGGGAACCTAGTGGTGGGGCCAGGAAATGTAGTTGTTGTTGCCTTGAATTAAATTCCTTTCTGGGCCTCAGTTTCCTCAACCTTCAAAAGGAGGGGCTTGGATTTGATGGTTTTGAAGACATTGTCCATGAGCCCCTGAGCCTTCAGCCTCCATAGAAGTCAAGGCATGTTGTAGGGGAGGGCGAGAGAACTACAAAGTGGTTGCCTTGAAAATTTGCTACCACTGCCCTGGGCTTGACAGGAAATCATTTTGCCATTGGCTCAAATTTAAAATGCTTCAAAGAGGGCTATTTCTCACTTTTCACCAAACTAAAAACAGGATTTTCATCTCCAAAAATCAAGTGAGAGAGAGAGAGAGAGAGTGCGTGCGTGTGTGTGTGTGTGTGTGTGTGTGTGTGTGTGTGTGTGTGTGTGTTGTTTTTACATTAGGATGGGGTATGTGTATAATGTATTAACAATATTCTTAATTAGCAGTTTGGGTCAGAGCAACCTTACGTGGCTTATGCCAATATTTCCAAAGCTCCAAGAATAGCCTAGTTCAATCACTTCCTTGATATTACTTCCCCCTAATCCCTGCTGGGAATTCACTTCCTCCAGATCAACTTATGTCTTTAACTAAAGTCTGGTTTATAGCCATTTCCCTATTGCCCCTTAGGTTCTCAGTTCTCTAAAAATTTTACTGAATATGAACTAGCTCACTTACTGTCTTGATGTCATCCATGCCTAATAAAATGTTTATTGATTAGTTAATTCATAGAATAATGGATTGATAATTGTTCATTGATAGATGATTAATTGTTAGAAATGAAGAGAAACATTTAAATATTAAAAACAAACACATAGATGAGAAAGGCATGGGGTTCAGGATGAAAAAGCAATAGGTTTTTGCAGGTCAGAGAGAGGAAAGATGTTCTTCAGCCTTCACAGAGGGCTAGGGTCTAAGGCACACAGATCCTTGTAGGTCTGCCAGCAAAGTTTGGGCATGTCCTGCTATGTGATGCTGAAGGGCTAACCTCAGCCTGTAGGCATTTAGCAATATTCTGGGGACATCAGCAGTTGAGATTATGCTTGAGTCAAAATAGGCACTGGTCCACTGACTCACATTCACAGAGATGAATGATCAGTGTACTTACAGGTAACTTTAGAGTAGTGGGGATAAGATGGGAAAAGGCCAAGCTACAGTTATAGCCAGAAAGGACACACTGTACAGTGGAAAGATCGCTGGCTCTGGGGTGACCTTGATTCAAATCCTACCTCTGACACTTAATGGCCTGTGGGACCTTCAGTCAAGTCACTTAACTCCCCTGTATCTCAGTTTCCTTATTTATAAATCAATAATCAAGGCCTCTGGCTTTGAAGAGGATTGCAAAACTACAATTTCTAGCTTCAGTTCCTTTAAAGGCCAGTCTTATTCATTTCCTGTAATGTCCTATAATTGTCCAGGGCTATTTCACTCTCTAGCAGGATCCTCTACCTTCTCCAAAAACCTTCTCATTCATGCAGAGGTCTTCTTTCCCCACCTTCATTGAGGTATTCCTTTGCTTTCTTGAGTGAGATCAGAAAGGACTCTATAAAGGCTCAATATTAATGAATGCCTGCGATGCATAGACCAAGAGTCTGAGGGTGGCGGGTGATATCATGGGGATGTTATCAGCCAGACCTGCCATTTGCTTCCTCTTCTCAATTAACCTCCTCCTTAACCTAGGAAGATAGCAAGAAGACATTTTTATCACAGCTGCCCCAGTGCATTTCCCTGGGATTGGAGCAATGACCAAGTTCTCAAAACCCATCAGAACAGTGGAGAGTTAGTCACGAGGCCCAAACTTCCACCCCTGAAGGGAGCAAGCAGATGAGTCATAAGAATGGTTTTAGTGCTATTTCCAAACATCCATGAATCTAGTCTTTTATAGCATTTTTCTAGTTCATTTTTTTTCCACTCTGATTCCTCTATTTCATCCACCTCCCACTACTTTCCCAACCAGGAAAAAAATATCATAGTCCTCTAACAATCATTCCTGCCCTTCTTCCTCTCAATTTCACAGGTTCTAAAAAGTGTGTTGGCTCATGCTTATTTTTCCATTGCCAAATCTTGGCAAAAGGTGTGCTGAAAAATATTTTTCCCCAGCCAAGAGAAAGTGGAGGTAAAAAAAATGTTGAGGGTAAGAAGGAGGAAGAAAAAGAGAAAAGAAAGAAAAATGAGGAAATTACAAGTTCAAATCATTTTCTGAGAGCAATATATCAGCCCTCCACCCTAGTGATGGCTACCATTATAAACAAATAGGTGTGTATATGTGTGTGTATGTGTACATATGTATGTATACATATATGTATGTGTGTATATCAAATTATTCTATACATATGTTATTTATCAGTTCTATCTTTGAATGTATATAGCATCTTTCTTCATATGTCCTTTATAGTTTATTTATAATGGTCAAAATGACTTATTTGCTCAAAATCCTTATTAACAATATTGCTGTTACTGTATACAATGTTCTCTTTGTTCTTCATTATTTCATACAAGTCTATCCATGTTTTTTTCTAAGCTCATTGAGCTCATCATTTCTTATAGCATAGTAGTATTCTACCACAATCATGTATGACAACTTCTTCAGCCACTTCCCAACCGATGGACATCCTGCAATTTCCACCACTACTTGTAATCTACATCATGAAACTGGTCCCATGCTAGTCATTTGAGTTCAACCAAGGCAAGCAGGATCGTTTCAACAAAATCAAAAATATACATGAGGCTATTAAAATAGCCTCCTGATTGATTCCCCTACTTCCATTCTCTCGTCTTCACAGCCACAATGTAGGCTGTGAAACACTTCCTCAGTGGGCAGAACCAGATTAGAATGTAATTAGGAAATTTTTAACAAAATAACTAAAAATACAAAGAAGATGTAAAAATGCAATAAAACAGCAGTCAAAATGTGACTAACAGTGATCTTTACGTAGTGTTTTGTGGCCCCTATTTTTGTTTGAGTTTGATACCATTGTGCTATACAACTATCATACAACTATCAGATGAATAGCCTTTTTAAAATTGATTTATTTAATTTTAGTTTTAGTTTAAAACATTCAGTTCCTGAAGTTTTTGAGTTTCAAATTTTCTCCCCCTTCCTCTCCTCCCCCCACACGACAGCATGCAAGCTAATATAGGTTCTACATATACCTTCACACTAAATAGATTTTCAAAATAGTCAAGTTGTAAAAAAGAACTATGACCAATGGAATGAACCATGAGAAAGAAGAAATAAAATGGAAACAAAAACGAAAACAAGAAAAAAAGAGAGATTGCTTCAATCTTCATTCAGATTCTGTAATTCTTTCTCTGGATGTGAATCCCATTTTCCATTATGAGTCTTTTGGACTTGTCTTAGAACCTTGCATTGTTGAGAAGAGCCAAGTCTATCAAAGTTAGTCATCACAGATGCCATGCATCTGTAATCATGTATAATGTTCTCCGGGTTCTGCTCACCTCACTCAGAATCAAACCACGTAAGTCTTTCCAGGTTATTATGAAGTCCATCTGCTCCTCATTTCTTATAGCATAATAGCATTCCATTACATTCATATACCACAACTTGTTTATCCATTCCCCAATTTATGGACATCCTCTTTATTTCCAATTTTTTTGCCACCACAAAAAGAACTGCTATAAATATTTTGTATGATTTTGTATGATTTCTTTGGGATACAGTCCTAGAAGTTATATTGCTGGGTCAAAGGGGATGCATATTTTTATAGCCCTTTGGCAAAGTTCCAGATTTCTCTCCAGAATGTTTGGATCAGTTCACAACTCCACCAAAAATGCCTTAGTGTTTCAATTTTCTCACATCCTCTCCAGCATTTATCATTTTCCTGTTTTTTCATGTTAGCCAATCTGACAGATGTGATGTGGTAGCTAAGAAATGTTTTGATTTGCATTTCTCTAATCAATACTGACAGATCATTTTTTCATATGACTGTAGGTATCTTTAATTTCTCTTCCTCTGAAAACTGCCTGTTCATATCCTTTGACCATTTATCAACTGGGGAAATTAATAGTCTTAAAGCTTTGGACTGACCATGTCAGGTCACTCTCCTTTTTAAGATGCCCCACAGGCTCCTCATTGCTTTTAGGATGAAATAAAACTTTTCTACTTGGTATTAATAGTCATTCTCAGCCTATCTCTCCAGGATGATTTCATATTTGCCCCCTCAAGCCCTCGATTTTCCCATATTATCCTACTTACTGGAAAATGATACTCTCATATATAACATTCCCACATCTGTACTTCTTCACAGGCCACCATGCCATTACCCCCATTCCGGGGAAGAATTCTTTTCTTCCTTCTCATAGAAACCCCAGCTCCCTTTAAACTTTAAACTTTAAAACTCAAGAGATACTTCCTAAATGGGGTCTTTCCTGACCCCTCCTTCCCCCACCTACCAGGAATTCATGTTCTTTCCTCTTCTTACAAGGAATGACTTTGTCTTTCTTTTGTATGTTTTTAATTTGGCTGTGAACATGTTACTTCATCCCAGTAGAATATGAGTTCCTTGAAGACAGGGACTATTGAATTTTCACATTTCCATCCCCAGGATCTAATACAACAATTGGTACACAGTAAGCATTGAATATATATATATATAAATATTGAATTGAGTCAAGATAGAGTTGTGATTATGAAAATCCTTCCAATAACAACTTAATTTAAAAGGATAGAATTAATTTTTCTTCCCAACCTGTGATCTCATCCATCCAAAAGTACACATTCAAAAAGCTATTCCTTCTAAGAGTAACAGAAGACAGTAAGGGGAAAAAAAGAAATTTACATAATAATTTAATTGTATATTTGGAGGGAATATAGCATATTGTATGAAGTAGATTTGCAGTTTCATGTATGATCATCTTTTCTTGTACAACATTATAGAAATGCTTGTTTTGTTCTATGAATGGAAAATAAAATAAAATTGTAACACAAAAAAGGTTTCATATGTGCAGATGAAGGGCACCTCAGAGACCATCAAGTGCAAGCCCCTTAGTTGACACATGAGGAAACTGAGTCACAGAGGCTGACTTGCTCAAAGTCAGACAAAGAGGAAATACCAGAACATGGATTCAAAGTTAGATTCTTTGACTCCAAATAGAGTGACCTTCCCCCTGCTTCCCCTACTTAACTAATAAGGAGTCAGGAGAAATGAAAAAAATGAAAAATGAAAAAAAAATAGTTGTCTGATCATGAAAACTAAAATGACTTCCCTTTGATTTTTTATTTCCGTGCTACAAATAAAATGACTTTCTTGACATTTAGCATCTTGCACATGGCAGCTATATTAGAGGCACCAGGTAGCGCGATAGAGAGAGTGCTAGGCCTGGAGTCAGAACTCAGATCCAGCCTCCAACTCTTACCAGCAGTGTGACCCTGGCCAAGTCATTGAACCTCTGCCTCAGTTTTCTCAACTGTAAAATGGGGAGGGTTGGTAATTGTAGCAACTATCTCACTGTGTTGTTTTGAGGATCAAATGAGATAAGATTTTTTAAAAGCACTTAGCAGTGCCTGCTGCATAGCAGCTACAACATAAATGCTTATTCCTCCTCCCCCCTATACACGTCTTCTACAAGACAAAAGCCCCTTGATAAAGGGAGCAACATCTTATTCATCTTCTCATTAACTCCTGTGCCTGGCACAGTGCCTTCTATTGGAGATATAGGAACTCAATAAGTATTTATTGAGTGATCAATGAGCCAGCCAGGTGGTACAGTGGATAGAACACTGGGCCTGGAGTCAGAAAGATATGAGACCTTGGGCAAGTAACTTAACCTCTATATGCCTCAGTTTCCTCAACTGTGAAATAAGAATAATAGTAATACCCACCTCCCATGGTTGTTGTAAAGACCAAATGAGATAATACTTTAAGAGCACTTGGAACAGAGCCTTAAACATAGTAAATGCTTAATAAATGTTTGTTCCTTAAATGAATGCTTCTCCTCTTAGTTTGCTTCTGATGACATTGAATAATAGCGTCAAAAACATTTAGAATTGGATGGTCCAAACACTCTATTGGATAGCTCATGACGTGACAGGTAGAGAGAAAGCAATGGGCTCCTTACTTTGGAGAATGATGGACAGGCAGAGGAGAAAGGGTTGAGGGGAAAGCAAGGACATGAACAAAGGGAAAGGCAGAATCATCGGGAGCAACAGAAAGAGAAGGGGAATGAAGAGATTGGTTGTTTGGCAGGGAAGAAATAGCCCTGAAATGGTAACAAGCTTAGGCTGATCTAGTTGGTACTTTAATGGAGTGATGATTTAATGAATATGGGTACTCCTTTCAACAGTGGAGGTCACAATTTCTCATCTCGTATAACTCTGATTCACATCTTCCCACACATACTCAATCAGGGGTTTACATCTCTTTGTGACAAAGAATTTTCCTCCAAATCTTCTTCCATTATATGAAGAAAACATAGACTACCTGACTGACCCATCTCCTTTTCCAGTCTTAGCATTCCTCTGAAAAAGTCTTTCACACAGCAAGGAATGGTGATGCACACCTATAATACCTGTAACTGAGGTGGCTGAGGCTGGTAGATCTCTTAAGCTTAGGAGATCTGAGCTGTACTGGGTTAAACCAATGAGAAGTCTGCACTGTCCAGTACAATATGGTGAGCCCTGAGAAACGGGGGAGGGGAGGAACTTAGGACATCTTAGGAGGGGTGAATTGGCCTAGGTAAGAAACAGGGCAGGTCAAAACTACTGTACTGATCAGAGTGGGATCAGGTCTGTGCATAGCCCCTAAACTTCCAGCATGGGGGAGATAGAAAGACCTAGCCTTTAAATTTTTTTTTCACAGTACAATTTTTATATGTGTGTAAAAATATATGTGTGTATGCATGCATGCATGCATTTATGTAAGTGTATATGTGTGTATGTATATATGCATATCCATGTGTAAGTATATGTGTATGCATACATATACATTCACAAGAACATACACACATATATAAATGCATGCACATGTATTTTACATATACTCATACATATATAGATACATATATGTACATATACATGTGTGTATATAATACACTTAAATATATACACAAAGGAATACATATACATACCTATATACATTCAAATATAGAATATTTATTTATATTTATATATACTTAAATCTTTAAAAAGCGTATCCATATGCACACATATATACACATATACACAGACATATGCACTTTGTGTATATATGTGCACACGCACAAAGAAGAAACAATACACACAGGCTTTGAATATTGCATCAAAAAGACACACGAATGTGCAGCTGTTGAATTTGATTTTAGATTCATTAGTAAGGTCTTTGTAGTCATTTTCTTTAGCAGAGCCACCTTTTGAGACAAGTAAGCATTATAATTCCCTTTTTATTGATGAACTTGTAGCACAAAAAAAATCAAGCAATTTGATCCAAATGACCAAAGGAATAAAAACCACCAAGTTTGTACCCAACACTTATTCTTTGAATATCCAGATCATCACATAACTTATGGAATCCCATTGCCTATGAGCGTCTCTCCTCAGAGAGAAGCAGAGACCTGGATCATAAATGTTGTTGTATTCTGTAGTATCTGGACAATTTGAAGCTTAAAAAAATGAATTGCATTACCTGGTGATTCTCCACTAGCCTTTGTGTTTATGAAAATGTATGTGCTGTTGTCAAAGTTAAAAAGTCTGAAAAAGAATGGAATATATTATAAAAATGGTGTCTGGGCTTCATTATTATTCAGTCTGAGTTTATCACCTTCTCACATGTGTTCCTTCCCTCTAAATGTATCTTATAAATCATAAGTAAAGACTTTACGGCTCTAGTTTCTGATTATTGGTATGGAAAGAGCCACATATTTTGTTTTTCAACAGCAATTGTTATCTTTTGTTTTCATAACACCTGGTGATGTTTTACAACACCTTGTTTTGGTAAAAAAAAAAAAAACAAGCAAACAAGATATCCAAAATTTGTTTTTAAGAAACATGGCTCTTATAAATAATCAGTTAATGAAGTGAAGAGTATTCACAGAAACTAGAAATAGAAAATACCTACTTAGAATTTCTAAGATTCATTTTTATTTAAATGTGTAGATATGTATGTAGGTATACTTATGTGTATATGTATATATTTATGTCTGAATATATACATACATTAACATTTATGTCTATTATCTATCAATCTATCTGTCTGTCTATGTATCTATCTATTTTCTGCTCTCCTACCTAAGGAGCCTAAGGAGGCTGTAACAAAGAATAAGAAAGGAAAATATTTAAAAAGCATTTAAGCAAAAATAACCAAGCCATCACGAGTCTTACCGATTCATATGCAATATTCTTTACCCCTATTCTCCCACCTACGTAGAGAAGGGAGACAGGTACATTTTCCTAATTCTCGTGGGAGACCTGAACTTTCTCATTATGATTACATGAAGTTAAGTTGTTGTTGGTCTTGCATTTTTGTAGTCACTGTGTATATGGTTTTCCTACTTCTGGTTACTTTGCCATGCATCAGTTCATATAAGTTGTCTTCCAATGTTTCTCTGAATTCTTATTCACGATTTCTTAGAGTATAAGAATATTCCATTATGTTAATAAACCACAATTTGTTTAGATAATTCCCCACAGACGAGCAACTACTGCTTCCCTCAAGCCTCTGCTAAAGTCCCACTTTCAGCAAGAATCCCTTCCCACGCCTTTTTAATCTTAGTGCTTTCCTTCTGAGACAACCCCTATTTTGTCCTGTTTATATTTTGTTTGTATACAGTGATTTGTATGCTTTCACCTTTACTAGACTGTGAGCTCCTTGAAGGCTGGGAATATCTTTTGCTTTTTGTAATCCCTAATGCTTAGAGTAGTGTTTCACACATAATAGGGGCTCAATAAATATGAATTAATTGATTGCTTTGCTACTACAAAAAGTGCTTTTATAAATATTTTACTGCCTATGGGGCCTTTCTTCTGATCTTTGATCTCCTTGGGATATCAGACCTAAGACAATTGTCGCACGTTTTCAGTTTTAGCATTAATGTAATGAAACTCAGATTCAGCAAGTGAATTTCAGAATTTCACTAATGTGCTGAATAGAGCAAAACTATTCACTTACTCCAGACAGCTCAAACCAAAAGAAAGGAATAAATGGTAGTTTAAAAAGTGATCCTCCTTACCATGGTAGGAGATCCAAATGTCATCGCATCTGAAAAGTTGTTGTACATTAGTTAGCAAATAGTCACAGATGAGCATATTCAATGAGCAGGGTTGGTTTGGTTGAGCTTAGGGCTTTTATTCCATAATGTACAAAATATTCTATTGTGACCCGAGTCCCAGAGTCCATTAGTATGGGATTCTGTCTTTATCAGTGAAGATCAACGTCCCACAGACCTGCTTGAGGGGCAGGGTGGAGTTGGTGAGAGTGAGGTGAAAGGGGAGGTGTGGTCTCTTCAGTGCTTTCTTCAGTACCTTTGGGCTCTGCGGTTACTTCAGATGCTTTTGGCTTCCTGCTTGGAGACAGAAGATGGATAATGTCAACTCCACTTCAGGTTACTGAAGGGAGAAGATTCTGGGAAGAAGCCAACACGGGAGGATCTAGTAGTCTCCCTCATGTCCCTATCCCCAGCTCGCTACACTAAAGATTTGGGGAATTTCCCCTTGTGTGAAATCTAGGACTCTCAACTAAGCTGAGTTAACTCACTCCAAATGGGAGAAGTTCTGCAATCAGGATGTCTGGTGTATATTCTCCTATGTATACTTTCTATGTATACTTTTTATTTTGCCATCAACTTGGGCAAATGGAGTTTATTTTGCTGGGTGTTCTGTTACCCTCATGACCTTGGGCAAGTTACCCAAATATGCTGGGCCCCTCTTTCCTTATATATAAGATGAAAGATCTGGACTAAGTATCTTCTAAGTTTCCTTCCAAGTTTGCATTTATGATCCTCTGACTTGCTAAACTTCTCTACCAGTTTATTTTCCAGACCCTCTTTGACTCAAAGTGCTCTGCCACAAAAAGAAATACTAGACCTAAAATAAAACAATCGAATCTTAGTTTTAAAAAGAGAATGAAAGGTTTACCACATCTATAATCCTGTGATATCCTGTCTAACTCAAGGATGAGCGACTACCATAATTAAGGTTCACTATGACACCAATCCCCAAAATGTTAAAAGTTAAGTTGCTTGTAACTTTCCTTTAAAGCAAAAACTTTCCATTTAAATTTTAAGCCTGTGCTTAAAATTCACAGCTGGATTTTTTCCTTCATTGGATATTCTTTTATCATTTTTCACTTTTAAGTGAAATTACAAGCCTTTTGTCCTTTAGGGAGACTCTTTACTTGAAAGAACTGTTGCCTGTAACCTGGAAACATTCAACTAACAAGAATTTATTAAGTGCCTGTTATGTTTAGTAAGGCACTAAGATTAAGGAAAATCAGAGAAAGAAGATTCGAAGGAAACCAGGGAAGCCAGGAAGCAGAGATGAGGATGGAGAATATTACAGGCATGAAGGTCACTCAATCCACATACTCAGTCAAAAGGTGGTGTATTATGAGCAAGGAATGGCAAGGAGGCCAATGTCACGTGTCTATTATAGGACAAGCCCTGTGTTCTCTGGATCTTCATTTGTTGTTAATGGATGCTCCATCCTACTATGATAACAAGGTCATAGAGTTATAGATGGAAGGGACGTTAGAAGTCTTCAAATCCATCCTTTTAGTTTCCTAGATCAGAAAACTGAACCCTAGAGAGCCCATCATCCAGGTGAGTGGAAGAGGAGGAGGAATTTGAATCCTGGTTCAAATCTATTGCTCTTCCCATTGGTAAAATAAAAGTACTCCTCCCATTAGATCACTCCCCTTTCCATTCCTTCCATCTTGTGTTGCACTCTGAAACCTAAGTTTTCCCCAAAGGCACCATGTTATCTCTTAACACTCTTTTCAAGGCTTCTAGTTCTTTCTCTCACATCCTGACTCACAAAACCAATGGAAGGAATTGTTGCACTCCTTGATACCAGAACCAATTAACTGACCTGCCTCTGCCTCCAGCACTCAGAAAATACATCTCCTTTAAAGTTAACCCCTACCCATCTCTGTCCATTCTGCTGTCACTTTCCTCCTACCAAATAAATTCAGTGCCTGGCTCATAATCACCTCACCTCTTGGTAATTTGAATGCTCTGGCCTTCAGGTTTCCTAGCATCTTCAAATCCCAAGGGTTTGTCAACAATTAACCTCAATCATGGTGAAGAGTGGTCATCAAATAATGCCTCCTTTTCCCACCTTTATTGTCTCCTATTCTCCATCATCTCCCATTCAACTTGATTTGGCCCCAAGTGCTATATTCCTCTTTAAATCTATGCTTAGGAATACTGTGATTTTCATCTAAGGGTGTGTTTAAACCAGCTCTGAAGAGCTGATTGTTAAATTTTCAGTGTAAGCATTTACAGCTTGAAAATTACCAAGGACTGAAAATCAGGGCTTGACTTATTGTTTTATCGATTTTTTAGACTTAAAGTGATAGAGAAAATGTTAATAAGGCAAATTAATATTTTGATTGGTATGGGGCTAAATAAGTAAATTAATTTAGGTAAAATTGTCATTTTTATTATATTAGCTCAGCCTAACCATGAGCAATTGATGTTTTTCCACTTATTTAGATCTGCCTTTATTTGTGTGAAAAGTGTTTCATAATTATGTTCATATAGACCCTGGGTTTGTCTTGGCAGGTAGACTCTCAAGCATTTTAAAGTGTCTAGAGTAACTTTAAATGTAATTTCTGTTTCTATCTCTTGCTGTTGGGCTTTGTTAGTAACATATAAGAATGCCAAGGATTTATGTGGGTTTATCTTATATCCTGCAACTTTGCTAGTTTTTTATTATTTCAAGTAGTTTTTTACTTGATTCTCTAGGATTCTCTAAGTAAATCATCATATCATCTGCAAAAGTGATAATTTAGTTTGTTCTTTGCCTATTCCAATTGCTTCAATTTCTTTTTCTTCTCTTATTGCTACAGCTAACATTTCTAGTACCAAATTGAATAATAGAGGTGATAATGGACATCCTTGTTTCACCCCTGATCTTATTGGGAATGCATCTAGTTTGTCCCCATTACAAATAATGCTTGTTGGTGGTTTTAGGTAGGTGTTATTTATAATTTTAAGGAAGGATCCATTTACTCCTATGCTTTCTGGTGTTTTTAATAGGAATGGGTGTTGTATTTTGTCAAAGGATTTTTCTGCATCTATTGAGATGATCATATGGTTTATCCTAGTTTTGTTGTTGATATGATAGATTATGCTGATAGTTTTCCTAATATTGAACCAGCCTTGCATTCCTGGAAAAAATTCTACCTTGTCATAGTGTATTATTCTCCTGATGAGTTGCTGCAATCTTTTTGCTAAAATTTAAAATGTTTGCATCAATATTCATTAGGGAAATTGGTCTATAATTTTCTTTCTCTGTTTTGACTCTTTCTGGTTTAGGTATTAGTCAATATTTGTGTCATAAAAAGAATTTGGTAAGACTCCTTCTTCACCTATTTTCCCAAATAGTCTATAAAGTATAGGAATTAATTGTTCTTTAAATGTTTGATATTGTGCTACAAGAAAAGAGGAAGATACAAACTTCATAATAACCTGGAAAAACCTACATGATATAATGCTGAGTGAGCAGAGCAGAACCAGGAGAACATTATATACAACCACAGATATATTAATTCTGCAATGACTAACTTTGATAGACTTGGCTCTTCTCAGCAATACAAGGTTTAAAGACAACTCCAAAGGATTCATGATGGAGAGAGCTTTCTATATCCAGAGAAAGAACTATGGAGTCTGAATGCAGATTGAGGCAAATTATTTGCTCTTCTTTTTTTTTCTTCTTTGATTTCTTTTTTTTTCTCCTCTTTTGTTATTGTTTTTGTTTTTTTGGTTTTGTTTCTTCTTTCTCATGATTAATTCCATTGGTCATAGTTTTTCTTTACAATTTGACTATTGTATAAATAAGTTTAATGCGAAGTTATATGTAGAAGATATATCAGATTCCATGCCATCTTGGGGACGGAGAGGGAGGGAGAAAGAAAATTTGGAACTTGAAATCATGCAGAATTGAGTGTTGTAAACTAAAAATAAAATCTTAATTAAAAGTAAGGCAAATTAAACTGAAGTATGCCTCCATTTCAGAGAGGCAGTTGTGAAACATTTACCAGCACCCCTTTGCCTCTAAGCCTACCTCTTTACCTCTACCAGCCATGTGAGGTGTTAGTAAGTGGTGCTGGGTTGTCTCCTTCAGGAAATACCAAAGTTTGAAAGCCTTTTGGTGCATGCCAAAAAAGGCACATGGAGCGAATATTTCAAAGATGAAACATATGTGGAAAAAATGTCTGCTGTTTCCTCTTTAAGAGATTGATCCTAATTTGAAAGCTCACACTTCTCTGAATAAGACTGTCTTGCTTTCCACCACTCTTTTTTATCTCTGAAGATAAAATGCCCAAATATTCATCATAGTATATTAAAGATTCAAAATTTAAAAGAACAAACATTTCATAAATCTCTGTCCTATAAAAATGCTTTTTTGAAACATATATAATGTCTAATTTTGAACCTTTTGACTAAAACTTGTTCCACAAAATATGGGTCAAATTGGACATACTGTTTTTTTTTTTTAATGGGCATAGTAACATTGACTACTTCACTTTTTAAATTTTTATTTATTTTATTTTTAATTTATGGAATTAAATAAGCATTTCCATAACATTGTATAATAGAAAATTGCACATGAAGCTACAAATCTATTATGTACAACTTGCTATTCCTTTTAAACATATAATAAAGTTATCACGCAAATATCTTTTTTATTTTTTTCTTTTTGTTCCTTCTCTGCCCTATAGACTTTTCTAATTTAACCTTGTATTTTTAATATTGTATTGATGATTGTTTTTAAATTTGATTCTATTCTCTGTAGTACACTGTTTATGATCCAGGCAGCTCAATAAATCCCCCACCTACCATGCACCACAGAAGTGTGCTAATAAATGTTTAATAACTGTCTTGGGGGGAGAGGGTGTACCCACAACATACTTTTAAGTTTAATGTGCATTATTATCATTTTCTTAAGTCTAGATAGTCAACAAAATAATAAATCAAGTCCTGATTTGTAGAATTTGCCAATTTCTAGGGTATAAATGTTTGTACAGAAAATTTAACAGTCTGGTTGTTGAACCTGTTAGAACTGTCATCAGCAAACAACCGTCCCCATCGCATGTGTAAAATGTCCTCACTCCTTTTCTCTGCCTCCTAAAGTGTTTAGCACCACCACCCTCCAATCCCTTCCTCAAATTTCCTTGAAGAGTATTTTCTTGATTTTTCTCACATCCTTTCCTAATCCACTGCCACCCCGCCCCAGCACTTAGCACACTGCTTAACATAAACTAGGCACCAAATAAATGCTTGTTTAACAATTCATTGATAGTATAATTAAAAGGAACATGTTCAGAATCTAAGAAACATACCACTTCAATCTTGAAATTTTACCTTCTTCAATTGTGGTTTTTAATTTTATCCCCTTTTACCTAGCAAAAGAATAAAAACGTCCCCAAGAAATTGCATGTGTTCAGTGGCTTACTGTGCTTTGTAAGATCCTTCTCATGACTGAATCTGACATTCAGAACAGAAATGCAAAGCCAAGTCTCCACAAGGCTTGGGGTAGCATCTTCCCACACTCCCCATTATTTTTGTCCAGACCCCAAAGAATGAGCTCATTCCAATCAAGCACAATGAAGATGAGATTTGGGTCTGGACAGATAATAATGGAGCTTACTCACTTTTTTTTGGAAAACTGAGACCTGACCCAAGCACACACTTCTGTTTTGTTTCCTCTGAGACAGCCAAGAGTGGGATTATTATGAGCACTGCAGATACCAAGAGAAGCCAAAACTGACGCATTGTTTCCCATCTCATTAGGTCAGGACAGGATGCGCAACTCATAAACACATTGGAGGAGTCTTTCTAGGGCACAGAACTTCTGGCAGAGGCCAGAGAGCTCTCCCTCCAAAGGAAGGCTGATGCTTGCTCAGAGAGCCTGAGTGGAACCCTGAAATCTGCATCATAATGACTGATGGCATTCTTTGCTTGCATCTGTCTTCCCCCAGCTCCTGCAAGACCTTCAGCATCTATTTAACTCAGAGACTCAAGACTTTGTAAATTACACAGAAAACTAGCATTCATTTAGAGATCATGGTCAAATATAAAAGAATACAATTAAAAATCAGAATATTGGAATGAGATTGTCTAGAACAGCTTTCAAAACTCTAATTCAGAACCTGTTTACTTTTGTTTTAGGTATCACTCAAACTACATTCATTGGGGATGGGGCCATCTTTGAGCTGCTTCTATCCCCTGTCCTCCTTCAGCTGCCATTCTCTATTAGCTCAGGTTCTGTCTGTGACATTTAAAATAACCACAGCTCTCTCTGTACTCTTACATATTAGTAAGGGAAGCCAGGGAGTTCTACCTCTTTATGGGGCCAGTGATGAAAGTACTTCCTGTAGGGTTCTTGGTCTCACAACAATAGTTATAATAAGGGCAAACATTTCTACAGAGCTTTAAGGTGTACTAAGCACTTTGCATGCAGTATTTCTTAGGTGCTAGTTATTTATAAATGAAAAATTCTGAGAAAGAGTTTAAGTGAAGTTTCCCAGGTAACACTGAGTTCATCTCCAAGTCAGAGTTTGAACTCAAGTCTTCCTGATTTGAGGTGCAACCCTCAATTGTTATACCAAACTTTCTATCAGAAACTGTATGTATGTAAATGTATTTCATATATGCATGTATAGGCATGTATGAATATATGTATATGTGTGTATACATATGTATAAATATACAAAGAGATACCAAGACAAAGAAAGAATAAGCCACTGAAAAAGGGAATCTGTAATTTTTCTCAATTGTCAAGTATTTTTTCTTTCCTTTCCATTTCCTCCACCCCAAGGGAAAAAAAAAACAAAATTCTTCTAACAAATATGCATAGTCAAGGAAAACAAATTCACATATTAGCCACATCATGTACTTTTTCAATGATTAACAACAAGCATTTAGTGAATACTTGCTAGGCATCAGGCACTGTGTTTAGTACTAGGGATACAAAGAAAAGAGAGGGAGAGCAATTCTCCTCAAGAAATGTACATTCTAAAGGAGTAATCAGCATGTAAATACCTGGGTAGATATATGTACATATATTTATACATATGTGTAATATAAATAGTGACAATCCTTAATATAAGGGAATGCAAGGCATTTTAATGTGAAAGGGGGATTGGTTCTAAGTTGAAAAAATAATGGAAACTAATGATCGATGCTAACGAAGGCACGTCCTTTTAGTAAGATGCAACATATATACAATGTGAGATAGAAATAACCTCACTTTCATAAATGGAAATCATTTCTTTTGGTCAAATCGTTAGACTTAACCTTAAGGAAAATCCTTTTTAACAGCATGGATTAGAGAGGGTCGCATTTAGTTTTTTTCTTTTCTTCAGACCACAGCTCAATGCCTTCCACATGGTACATACTTAATAAATGTATGTAAATTTAATTGTTTATGGTTAGTAAGGCCTTCTCTGATATAGATATATATATGTACATATGTGTTTATAATGTGTTTATGTTACATTTGTTATATATTCATATTATAATGATATGTGTATATTGTATATGCTTATGTAAATTCTATGAATATATGACAATCTTATGGAGAGAATTTTTTTTTTGTTTTTTGTTTGTGTGTGTTGTGTGTGTATGTGTGTGTAATATGTTTTGGGGACACCTTACATAGACATACATACACATACAGTAATGAAAACAGAAATGCAAGAAAACTCATTAAATTTCAGAGTAGCACTAGAATTTTTAATGGGGTCGTGATGTACAACCAAAGGCAACTTTCTTTCCAAAGCATATTTCAGAAATTTTCAAATGGTTACTCCAGAAACATGTCTCTTAGCAGCATCTCATTTATCATTCTCTCTGTCTTGGAGAATGAGGAAGAAGTCTCCTTGCTGATGAAATGGGCACCAGAGAGGAGAAGGAGGCAAAGAGGGTGGAGATACTGGAAAACAAGGTTATGCTGAGGAGGAGCACAGAATGTGATAAGGAACTCTTCAGGTTCCATGGATTCTGAGAGCCTTTGCTTTCTCTTCCTGTTTTTTTTTTTCCCCACTACTCTAACAGAAGCAGAATAGTGATAATATATAATAATAGCATCTATCATCTATGGTGATTGTGAGGACAAAATAAAATAAGATGATATTTATAAATCACTTTGCAAACCATAGAGCACTATATAAATCCTAGGTATTATTAGTTTTCATTAAATAATAAATGATAATATGCTGTGATGGACTCAACAATATATGCACAACTTTGAGAGAAAAAAAGTATTTAATAAGAATTGTCCAATTCCCAGACTTGTGAAGAATGTTTTGGTTCAATTCAACTTTGTGTGTGTGTATATATATATATATTGAATTTGTAGGAATTGTGTATACTATATATATATATATATATATATATATATATATATATATATATATAGTATACACAATTCCTACAAATTCAAAATATAATTCCTTTGTATTATTAAATTTTATTTTTAATTTATGGAATAAAACAAGAATTTACATAACACAGTATAATAAGAAATGATGATTGCACATGAAACTACAAATCTATTGTACACAACTAGCTAGTCCTTTCAAATATACAACAAAATTATTCTGTAAATTTATTTTTTTTTTCTTTCTGACTTCCCTCATGCCCTAGAGATGGATACCATTAGACACAAATATATATATATATATATATATATATATATATAATTATTCTATACATATTTCTACTTATCAGTTCTTTCTTTGGATGCAGACATCATCTTTCTTCATAAGTCCTTTATAGGTAATTTGGGTGTTTCATTCAAAGTCATTCTTAAAACTATATTGCTGTTACTATATACGGTGTTCTCTTGATTCTGGTCATTTCGCTTTTCATTATTTCATGGAAGTCTCTCCACATTTTTCTATAAACATTATACTCATTATTTCTTATAACACAGTAGCATTCCATCACAACCTGTTCAGCCATCCCTCAATTGATGAGCATCCCTGCAATTTCCACTTCTTTGTCACCACAAAGAGAACTTCTTTGAACATTTTAGAACATAAAGATTCTATTCCTTTTTCCCTAAGTAGCTTTGCAAATAGACCAACTAGTAATATTACTGGATCAAGAGGTATAGGTAGTTTAATAACTCTTTGGGCATAATTCCAGATTGCTCTCCAAAATGGTTGGATCAGTTCACAATTCCACCAATGGTAAATACATCCCAATTTTCCACATTCTGTCCAACATTTGTCATTTTATTATTTATCATTTATATATTATATATTATTTATTATTTGTTATTCTATCATTTTAACCACTCTGGAAGGTGTAAAATGATATCTCAATGTTGTTTTAATTTGCATTTCTCTAATAAATAATGATTTAGAGTTTTTTTCACATGAATATAAATTGTTTTGATTTCTTCAAGGAAAACTGCCTGTTCACATACTTTGACCATTTATCAACTGGGAAATAACGCATAATCATAGAGATTTGACAAAGTTCTTTATATACTTTAGATATGAGGCCCGTATCTGAAAAACCCCTTAAATTTCCCCCAATTTTCTGCTTTCTTTCTGATCTTGGTTACATTTATTTGTACAAACTTTTTAATTTAATGTAGTTGAAATTATCCATTTTACATCTCACGTTTCTATCTCTTGTTTATTCATAAGTTATTTTCCTGTCAACAAGTCTAATAAGCAATATGCTCTATGTTCTTCTAATTTACTTGTAAAATCTCTCTTTATATCTAGGTCATATTCCATTTTGACCTTATCTTCGTAAATTGTGTAAAATATGCCCAGTTTCTGCTGTACTGCTTTCCAGTTTTCCCAACAAGTTTTACCAAATAATGAATTCTTACCTCAAAATCTTAAGTCTTCGCACTTGTCAAATATAAGGTTATGTTTATTTGCTGCTACAAATTATATGTCTGTAAATTGTATGCTGGAAATTATATTGTTCTCCTTTCTATTTCTTAACCAGTGCCAGATAGTTTTGATAATTACTGCCGTGTAATATAGTTTAAGATCTGGTACTGCTAAACCTCCTTCCTTTACACTTTTTTTTCTTTATTTCTTTTTATATTCTAGACTTTTTGTTTTTCTAAATGAATTTTGTTATTATTTTTTCTTAATTCAGTAAAAAATGATAATTTGATTGGTATGACATTGATTATATAAATTAATTTGGGTAAAATTGTCATTTTTATTATATTGGTTGTGTCTACTTATGGACAATTAATATTTCTATATAAATAGGTTTTTTTGTAATTTTGTTTATGTGTTCTTGGGTTTGTTTTGGCATGTGTACTCCCAGGTATTTTATACTGTCTACAGCTATTTTAAATGGGGTATATTTTTACTATCTCTTCTTGCAGGGTTTTGTTTTGACATATCAGAATGCTGATTATTTATATGGATTTACTTTATATCTTGCTACTTTGCTAAAATTATTGTTTCAACTAGCTTTTTAGTGGAGACTTTGGGATTTTCCAAAGATATCATCATATCATCTGCCAAAACAGAGTTTTATTACCTTATTCCCTCTTCTGATTCCTTCTATTTCTTTTTCTTTTCTTAATACTATTACTAGGATTGCCAATACAATATTGAATAATATTAGTGACAGTGGGTATCCTTGTTTTATACCTGATCTTACTGGGAGGGCTTTTAATTTATCTCCTTTACAAATAATGCTTGCTGATGACTTTAAATAGGTGGGTTTTTTAAAATCAATTTAAGGAAAAATCCATTTATACCAATACTTGCAAGTGTTTATTAATGAAAATGAGTGTTGAACTATATCAAAAGCTTTTTCTATATCTATTAATATAATCATATGATTTTTAAGCTTTTATTATTGATGTAATTGATTTTGTTAATAGTATTTATTATGTTAAAACATCTCTTTATCCCTGATATAAATCCCACTTTATCATAATGTATAATCTTTGTACTATATTGTTATAATCTTTCAGCTAGTATTTCATTTAAGATTTTTGCATCCATATTCACTAATGGAAATGGTCCAATATTTTCTTTTTCTGTTTTTACTCTTCCTGGTTTAGGTACCACTATCATATTTGTTTCATAGAAGGAATTTGGTAAGAATCTCTTCCTTAACTTTTATTCTAAATAATTTACTTAATATTGGAATTAGTTGATCTCTAAATGTTTAGTAGAATCACTTGTAAATTTGGAGCTCAAAACCTTATGGAAGTGATTGTTGAAAACTAAAAATAATTAATAAATTAATATTTTTTAAAATTCTTGTTTTCCTTCCCCCTCCACAGTCTTCCCAAAGCACTTCCCTTACATAGGTCATCAAGACTCCCTGAAGGAAGCTCCTCAGCTTCTCAAGGTGGGAAAAATACACCAGCGAACCCAACTGACCTCTAAGACACTGTGATCCTATGATAACCTTATAAATATTGATGTCTCCAGGTTGAAGAACATATTTTAATTTATTTTTCTCTTAGGTTTTTTATAATCTCCAATGGTGAAAATCAATTGTTTCTTAATAAGATTCCTGAGTTCTACAGTTTTTTGCTTGAAACTCCAAATGTTTTCAATGGGAAGGGAGATACATAAGGATACAATAATATTCCATCACATTCATATACCACAACTTGTTCAGCCAATCCCTATCTGATGGGCATCCTCTCAACTTACAATTCTTTGTTCACCAGAAAAAGAGGTGCTACAAATCCTTTTGTACATGTGGGTCCTTTTCCCATTTTTATGATCTCTTTAGGATACAGACCTAGTATTGGTATTGCTAGGTTAAAGGGTATGCACAGGAAAACAAGAATTTTTTAAGTACCCGCTATATGTAATATCGTCTCCTAAGCACCTTAAGAATATTATCTCACTTGATCCTCACAACAGTCTTGGGAGTTAGGTTCTATTAATACTATTGCTATTTTACAGTTGGTAGAACTGAGGCAGAGAGGGAATTAGAGATACAGCTAGAAAGTATCTAATGTGTCTGAGGCTAGACTTGAACTCAGTTCTTCCTGACTTTAAGCCTATAGCTCTATCCATTGTTCTACTTAGATGCTTCGATTTAGCCAAAAATCATGCAGTCAACAAGAGGTATTTGTCTCATGCCAATGGCATTGAGGAAGATGACCCCACAACCCCAGCCAGGGTACTCTAGAACTTTACTTTTTAAAAACTTTAAATAACATTTGCCCTTCTCCAGTCCTGTGGAAACTTTCTTCTTCTCCAAAAAATTTAAATAATCCCTGACACCTCAGCAATGCCTATATAAAATTGTTTTCATTATCCTATGATGGAGCTTGTCTGGGCCTAGTATCTTGATCTCATTTAGGGCAGTTAGCTGCCATACTACTGTTTCATTTTCATTTGGATAAGTGTTGTTTTATTTTTTTCACTCACACTGGGGTTTAATAGCCAGCTTCCTATTTATTTCCATGGTCATCTTGCATGCCCATGACTTCATCTTATGGACTTTTCTTTTTTAAAACTATTATTTAATTATTTAATATTTTTCGTTTTCAGCATTGATTTTCACAAGAGTTTGAATTACAAATTTTCTACCCATTTCTACCCTCCCCCCCCACTCCAAGATGGCATATATTCTGATTGCCTCTTTCCTAGTCAGCCCTCCCTTCTGTCACCCCACTCCTCCCCATCCCCTTTTCCTTTACTTTCTTGTAGGATAAGATAGATTTCTATGCCCCATTGCCTGCATATCTTATTTCCTAGTTGCATTTAAAAACTTTTTTTGGACATCTGCTTTTAAAACTTTGAGTTCCAAATTCTCTTCCCTCTTTCCTCCCCACCCACCCTCTCTAAAAGGGCAAGCAATTCAATATGGGCCACATGTGTATCATTATGCAAAACCATTCCACAATACTCATGTTGTGAAAGACTAACTATATTTTGCTCCTTCCTATCCTATTCCCCTTTATTCAGTTTTCTCCCTCGACCCTGTCCCTTTTTGAAAGAGTTTGCTTTTGATTACCTCCTCCCCTATCTGCCCTCCCTTCTGTTGTCCCCCCCTTTTTATCTCCTTCTTTATTCTTTCCTGTGGGGTAAGGTGCCCAATTGAGTATGTGTGTTAATCCCTCCTCAGGTCAAATCCAATGAGAGCAAGATTCACTCATTCCCCCTCACCTGCCCCGTCTTCCTTCCCAACAGAACTGCTTTTTCTTGCTACTTTTATGTGAGATAATTTACCCCATTCTATCTCTCCCTTTCTTCCTCTCTCAACATATTCCTCTCTCATCCCTTAAAGTGATTTTTTTTAGATATCATCCCTTCATATTCAATTCACCTTGTGCCCTCTGTATACATATATATATGTATGTATGTATGTATGTATGTATGTATGTATGTATGTATGTATGTATGTATATTCCCTTCAGCTACCCTAATGCTGAGGTCTCATGAATTATACACATCATTTTCCATGTAGGAATGTAAACAAAACAGTTCAACTTTTCAGTCAAATTTTCTATTCAGCTCTGGTCTTTTCACTGAGAAAACTTGAAAGTCCTCTATTTTA
>CM053623.1:296530449-296593067 GCA_028646595.1 Phalanger gymnotis | reverse complement strand
TAATTTTTAAGCTAGTATTTTCTTCAGTGGTCTTTTGGACCTCCTTTTCCATTTGACTAGTTCTGCCTTTCAAGGCATTCTTCTCCTCATTGGCTTTTTGGAGCTCTTTTGCCATTTGAGTTAGTCTATTTTTTAAGGTGTTATTTCACTTGTGTAAGGAATATCCATTGAGGAAACTCCATCTGCCACTGAAGATCAACACTTCTCTGCCAATCACAGCTGAGTCCCAATTGGTGTGAATAATGAATCTTATGAAATAGTCACTAGTATTCAAATTCACAGGAGCAGCTAGGTACCACAGTAGTTACAGTGCCAGGTCTGGAGTCAGACAGACTCATCTTCAAAAGCTCAAATCCAGTCATAGACACTCACTAGTTGTGTGACCCTGGGAAAGTCACTTGTCCCTGTTTGTCTCAGTTTCCTCATTTATAAAATGAGCTAGAGAAGGAAATGACAAACCACTCTAGTATCTTTGCCAAGAAAACCTCAAATGGTGTCACGGAGAGTTAGACATGACTGAATAACAACAAATTTCAAATTCACACTATTACAAGTTATAATTATGTAAAATACGGTAATTTGTTCCAGTCCAACAGAAATACACAGTTAAATTCAAATACCATAACTAATCAGGACCTAGTTGTAGATCCAGGGGCACTGAGGGGCCAAGGAACTTATCTAGAATCACATAGTCACTATGTGTGGGAGGCTAGTCTTTAACCCAATTCTTCCTAATTCCAAAGTTAATTGTGATCTACTTGATGTTCATGTTGTTTCTCTATGGTTGCTGCATAGTAACTAACATCTTGATTCTTCTGTTTTGGGGGGAGTGGCTAAATAGATAACAAATATGAAAATATCTCCTGTGTAGGTTTGAAAGAAAAGGCAAGAAAATGTGTGTTGATATTGATATTGTATAGGCTTATCCCTTCCTTTTGGCAATCACAGGCAACATCCTAACTATGCTGCTAGTGTTACCAATGCTGATTGGCTGCAAATAAGATTTAGATAAGAATTTAAAATCCTATGAGACAGGAAGTTTGATCTTTATAACTGGAAATGTGATCAGATATGGTAGCTTGGGTCAATATGATATCACTTCCTATGAGTGAAGGCTGGTCTGCCGGAAGGATGACTGGGATTGTGTACTGGCTTTGTTGTTCATTCAAGTCTTTTTTTATGTTTGGCCATTAGGGATGAGGAAATACCAAGCTGGGAAGCTCTTAATGAAATTTAAAATATTTCTAAACAATTCTAGCCAGTAGTAAAAATGGAAATGATTGACTCTGAGAACCTGGGTTTCTGTTGCCATTAAATTATTTGTGTTCTGCTAAGTGGGTCTTAGGAATTACATGTTCCCGCATATCTTTCTCCTGTTCCCAACTGCTGGCTCTAGGAATTTAAAAACATTTTTCTTCCTAATTTCTAAAAGCATATACCTTAAAAGGTTTGCCTGATGAAAAGATGTATTTTGAATAGATTATTTGGAACATACTGGATTTCACAGTATATAGGAGATCCAATGAGCTACAGGCATTTCTGTGAAAGAGAATGTAATAAAAAAGATGACAAGGTTGGGAGTCAAGAGACCTGGGCTCTAGTCATAGCTCCTCACATATACCTCTCAGAATTTATGTCTTCTTCAAGGCTTAGCTCAGGCACCTCTTTATATATGAAATTTCTCCTTTCTTCTCTTCTTCTCACCTTTCTTCCCCAATTGTTATTGCTTTCTCCTTCCTCAGTCACCCTTATTCTACACTCATTTCCATGTGTAGATTACCCAGTAGAATGCTTAATCCTAGAGGTCAAGGATTATTTTATCAGTCATTGTTTGCTCTTTGAATCTCAAGTCACTAGCATAATGCCTCTTATGTTTTTCTTTTATCTGAACATGTAATTTTATTGTTATAGAAATTTGGTATGGAACTCCTGCAGATCAGCAACTCATTTGTAACTTGTGGTCGTAAACTTATTATTAGCCCTAATATTGAAAAATTAAGTTGCTTGTCTGTGATCCAACTGATAACACTTGTTAGAGGTGATACTTGAAACCAGATGCCCCTAGGCCAAAGACCAATTCCCTATCTAGCACATCATATTTATATTTACGTTTCTCCTCAAGTTGACTTTCTTTTATTCTTTTTTAAAATGTAGATTTGGGGCTTTTTTTAAAATCACCTACAATTGAACCTATATCCCTCTCCCCATTTTCCATTCAGGAACCATCACTTTAAGTAAAAATGTTTTAAAAGAAAAAAAATCAGGAGTCATGAAGTCTAATTAGACACGGCTTGGGAGTGGTTCTATTATGCTACAATTGCAGCACCACAAAGTAAATAATAAATAATAAGATGAAAGTAAACATTCAAGTATGAGTCTCTCTCGATACATATGTATATATTTGTGTGTGTGTGTGTGTGTGTATACATTGTATAGATGTATACAGGTATATGTGCATAATATACACATTTATGTAGCACATAAGTAATTAAAAGTATAATTTGCATGCAGCATTCCTGTATTTGAAAATATGGCAACAGTTTGGATGTGAGGGAGTGAGGAGGTGAGGGATAGTGAGGAAGCAAGAATGATTCCTAGGTTGTAAGCCTGAAGGACCAGGAGGATGCTGTTTTCCTCTTCAGTAATAGGAAAGGTAGGAGAGGAAAGGAGTTTAGGGATAAAGATACTAAATTTTATTTGGAACATGCTCAGTTTAGTATATATGTCTAATCACAGACACTCTCATCATGAGTTCTGAAATTTATAGATATCTGATTATTAATAGCACACAATGGTAACTGAACTCTTGAATAGCTAGCTCAGACTGGCCATCGTAGTCCTTTATGCATATACTCTTTTCCTTCCCTACAACCAAGGTATGAAGGCAAAATTATTTCTAGACTTTATACTTCCTTGTCATCTGAACTGGTATTCTCCTATGAATGAGATACATTTATTTTGAGTTCTTTGAAAATGGTGAGGGCAGGAAGAGTTAACGATACACAATTTTATCCTTATCAGTATGATTATTTTCTAAGTTTTTTTTATCTAGTTCTATGAGTCTTTTAATAATGGGGTAGGCTCTTTTCTTCCAAATCTACTTCGGCGACTTTCCATCATTGCTGCCTGAGAGCTCATTAAGAGCAGAATCACTGCTTGATAGGTAGTAGATGGTTATGGGACATTGTCTGTGTTGGGCTTTGAGCAGTCTCTGGGGTTATTTTATAAACTGGCAAGTTGCCTATTCTCTTTGCAACAGGGTAGGGCATAGCTATCCATTGCCTTTCTATCTTGTGTGTTGTATGCATTTCAAGCCTCCTTATCAGAATTCTATCACCTGTACAAAGATCTCAACAACTGTTTCATGCATTGTACAGTTGTATATACCTATTGATAGTCTTCTGCACTTATCTAGTTAGAAAATGAGCCTCATTGGGCCCATTCTTTTATAGAAATACTACTGGCTATGGACTTCTCCATTATCTCCATTATTTTCAACTCTAAGACACAAATTGATTGATTCTAACAAAAACATTAACAAATATGGGATAAACTCTATCATTTCATTTCTGGTAGCATTCTATACATATACCAGAAACAGCACAGGCTTATTCCACTGTGATTTCTATTCATATTTTAATCTTCCAATGATATTACACATGGTACAGTTGAAATGTCCAGGTCAGGTCATGGATCAAGCTGGGCACAGTACGAGGTGATTGTTGATTTCCTGATTCCTGCCAAAGATGACATCTCCTTGAGAACCTTGCATGGCCATGACTTTCCCAAATGAAGCCATATCAAGCTTATTGCTCATCCCAAGTGATTCACCTAGTGGACCATAAGCTCAATATGAATCAACATCATGAAGGCCAAAATAACAAAGACTGTCATAGGTTCCATAAAGAGAGGTATAGTGTTGAGAATGAGGGAAGTGATGAGTCTATTCTACTTTGCCCTGGTCAGAGCACATCTGGAGATAGATATAGATATAAATATAGAAAAAATATAGATATAGATATACATACACACATATACACATACATGCACTTACATATATGTATGTGCATGTATATGTGTATATGCATATGCATGCATGCATATGTATACATATATACATGTGTGTATTTATTTCACACATATTTATCACACACATATATATCACACATATATCAAACACATACATATCACACACATATATATCACAAACACACACATGTGTATATATACATATATATATATATATAGTGTGTGTGTTTGTGTACCATATTATTGAAAAAATATTGATGATCCAGTTATTATGAAGTAGCACAGCATGTAGAGGTGCTGGGTCTGGAAACAGAAAGAACTCAGTTCAAATCTAGCTTTAGATGCTTACCAGTTGTGTCATCATGGGCAAACCATTTAACTGCTATCTGCCTCAGTTTCCATAACTGTAAATGAGGATAACAATAGCATCTACATCCCAGGTTTATTGTGAGGATCAAATGAGATAATATTTGTAAAGTGCTCAGTGCAGTGCCTGGCTCATAGTAGGTGTTTAATAAATGCTTATTTTCTTGCATCCTACTAGAACAGTGCAGGGTCTTTAGATCACGCCATCTAAAGATTCACTTAATAACCTGGGGATGTTCAGGATGCTTAGAAGACCTAAGAGAGACATTATAGCTTTCTTCAAGTAGCTTTCATGTGGAAAAAGGGATTAGACTTGCTCTGTTTGGCTTGAGGAAGCACAGTTAAGAGAGATATATAGCGGGACTAACATAGGATTAATGTCAGGAAAAACACAACTGGATCTATGTAAAAGTAGAATGAATTACTTTGGAAAATAGTGTTCAGGCAATGCATGGATGACCACTTATCAGGGGATTCAAGGCTGATTGACCACTTCCAGCACTTAGCTCATAGCCTGGCACACAGTAGGCACTTAATGCTAGTTAATTGACCAGTTGATTGTGTGTAGAAGAGGGTATTGTTGTTCAAATACAAGTTGAACTAGATGGACCTTGAGGTCCTTATGTCTTTCAGATTCCATGGAACATTCTCCCTTCTCTAACTGTTGAATTATTATTCACCTGATAAAGGCCAGCCCCAAAGCCAATTCCTTTATAAAGTCATCCTTCATTTCCCAGTAAGTATTGTATCTCACATAGAACTTTGTTTTGCATGTCCATAGTGCATTTAAATTGCTTTATTGTGTATTATTGTGTATTATGAATGAAAGCATGAAAGAAAGAGAAGACTAGACTGAAAATCAATATTTCTATTCAGTGTCTCTCCCCCGTCTCCTTGGAAGTGTAAGGTCCCTACAAATCTTAGTTTGATTTTCTAACTAGAAAATGCTAATAGTAGTTTCTTCTACATTCTTCATAGGCAATTAATGACTCTTGGGAAGCTCTTAATTAAGGACTACAATGTGAAAACTGAAATGAACCTGTTAAAATATTGAGGCTTCAAGGGTGTCTAGTATTCATTGTTTGGCATATTGGAAAAGAAACGAGGTCTCCAACAAGATTGTTTCTGGTAATTTACTCATGAAGAATCAACTGCAAATCTTGGATGTTTTCATTTTCAGTTTCCTGATACATAATGTAAGTATGAAACACAAAATTTTTCAATATGAACCTAGAAGACAGAATTTGGAAGCATAAACTTTTGGCCAGTGCCAAGGTCAATTTGAACATTTTTATGATTTCTATGGAAAGGAGAGAGACACAGCACAATTGTGGAAGAACTTTTTTTTTTAAATTGACTAGACATGGACTGATACTAACTTTTATTTTGCCTTATAGTCCATTCAAATGGATAATAAAATTAACTTTTATAAAATAGATTGTGCTAGTTGGACCCTGAATCAAATCTGTATAATTTCAAAGAAAGACTCTTGGATGTCAGATCATTCAATAAGAATTTCCTGTAAGTTCATACTCCCAATCCTATGCTAAGAACTGTCAGCCCTACTTCCTGAGGAGCATTCAGGAGTTGGGTAGACAAGGAAAAGTCAAATGAAACCATGAACCAAATTAAATTATAAACTGTGTGATACCAGTGCAGTAGAAGATCCAGAAAGGGAAGAGTGAATGTAGACTAGAGTAGGTGAAGTGGCTTCATGGAGGTGGCAAAACTGGAGCTGAGCCTTGAGAACATGTAATATTCATTCCACTTTGAAGTGCAGTCAAAATGGCAGAGAATCAGGAAAACTACAGCTGAGTTTCCTAACGCAACTCCTATATAAAGATCTAGAAACTACACCTCATTGAAAGCTGATTGAGAAATAGAATAAAAAATCACAGCGAATCATATTTCCAGCCCAGGTCAGCATAAAAAGACAGACAGAAAGGTATGAGGACAGTGGAGACAGGAGCACTCCCATACAGAACATTATATTGTGCAGAAATTGAAAAAGGACTTATCTGTGTTACAAAGCAATAAAAGATCACAACCCAAACAGGAAGACCTCCACCATATATAAGACATAGGAGCACATTCCAACTGTCAGCTCTATTGTCTGTTAACCAGTTCTAGGTTATAAATCCAGGGCAGATTGAGGTAGAGAACTACACGCGAGGTGGCATTCCAGGGTGAATAGCAACCATCAGCCCTAGGCTGAATACTCAATGAGTTCAGAAGCAAACAACAGCTGTGTAGTACTGCCCTGGGAGCTGAATGGGGTCTTAATTCCAGCAACCAATCTGGTCTGAAGCCTGCAGTACAATATCCAGGTCAGACAAATACATTTGGAAGAACAAAAGTTCAAGAATATCACAGGAATCAATTTTTTAAAATGTGAAGGGAGGTAGTTTAGCAATATCAGTTCACAAACTGTATTACAAAGTGGTAATCATCAAAACAATCTGGTATTGGCCAAGAAACAGTGTGGTAAATCTGTGGAATAGATTCAGTACATAATAAGCAGTAGCAAATGACCATAGTAAGCTAGCATTGCCAAAGATCCAAGTTTTAGAACAAGAAATCACTATTTGAGAAAAATTTCTGGCAAAATTAGAAAGTGATCAACATATTGGCAAAAATCTTGGAATAGAACAACTTCTCACATGATATACTGAGATAAGGTCAAAATGGGTATATGCTTTCAACATAAAGGGTGATATCATAAACAAATTAGAGGAGCATAAAATATTTTACCTTTCACATTTACAGATAATTAAAGAAATTATGATCAAACAACAGATAGAGAGCATTGTAAAATGGATAATTTTTATTACATCAAAATAAAAAAATGTACATACAAAATCAATGCAGCCAAGACCAGAAGGAAAACAGGAAACTGAGAAGATGAAGTGGATATTTGAAGCAAGTATCTCTCAAAAAAGAAGCCTCATTTCTCAAATAGATAAGGAATTGAGTCAAATTTTTATGAATGCAAGTCATTTCCCAATTGATAAATAGTTAAAGGCTATGAACAGGCAGTTTTCAGAAGAAGAAATCAAAGCTATGCATAGCCATGTGAAAAAATTCTCTCAGAGGCAGAGCCAAGATGACTGCTGGAAAGCATGGACTTGCTTAAGCTCCCCTGCCCCAGGTCCCTCCAAACACCTATAAAAATGACTCTGAACAAATTCTAGAGCTGCAGAACCCATGAAATAACAAAGGAAAGCAGGGCTTCAGCCCTGAACAGCCTGGATGGTCGCTGGGAATGGTCTATCTCATGGAGCTGCGAATAGAACAGAGCAAAGCCCAGCCTGGGCCATGCCAAGGACAACTAGATCAGGAGCCGGGCAGAACAGGTATAGTGCCCTGAATCAGTGAGCTGTGGCACTTGCCAGACTTCTCAACCCACAAATGCCAAAGACAATAGAGAAGGTTAGTGGGAAAAGCTTCTGGGACAGAGTGAAAGGAGTTCACAGTCAGCCACTGCTCTGGGGGTGGCAGAGGTGGTGCAGCTCTGAGGCTGCTTCCAGAGCTATGGCTGCAGTTGCCTCTGGCCCAAAGCCCACCTGATGGGAGGAATTAAGTGGCTGATTAGAGTGGGAGTGCAAAGCCTGCTTTGCCCTGCTTAGATCTGGGTCACAATCCTGGTTGGCGGTTCTTGGGGAAGGAAGAGTGCAGGTGTAGCAGAGCTTGCTATGTAGAAGTAGCTCTGAAAATAGCAGTACAGCCCCTCAAGCTTGGGAGAAAGTACTCTCTGCTCTACAAGCAGTCATACCCCAACGAAGGGATCTAAGGGCTTGGAATATGGTATTCTAGAGGTCAATGGAGCTAAGAGTAAAACTAAGAATCACCTACCCAGCAAAACTGAGTATCATGTTCTAAGGCAAAACATGAATTTTCAATAAAATAGAGGACTTTCAAGCTTTCTCAGTGAAAAGACCAGAGCTGAATAGAAAATTTGATTTTCAAACACAAGAATCAAGAGAAGCATGAAAAGGTAAACAAGAAAGAGAAATCACAAGGGACTTAACTAAAGTTGAACTGTTTTGTTTACATTCCTACATGGAAAGATGATGTGTGTAATTCATGAAATCTCAATATTAGGGTACTTGAAAGGAAAGTACATATATACATACATACATACATATACATATATATATATATATATATATATAGAGAGAGAGAGAGAGAGAGAGAGAGAGAGAGAGAGAAGGATGATATCTAAAAAAGTCAAATTAAGGGACGAGAGAGGAATATATTGAGAGAGGGAGAAAGAGAGAGATAGAATGGGGTAAATTATCTTACATAAACATGGCAAGAAAAAACAGTTCTGTTGGAAGGGAAGAGGGGGCAGATGAGGGGGAATGAGTGAATCTTGCTGTCATCGGATTTGACTTGAGGAGGGAATAACATACACATTCAATTAGGTATCTTACCACACAGGAAAGAAGGAGGAAGGAGATTTTAAAAAAAGGTGGTATGATAAAAGGGAGGGCATATAGGTGGAGGAGGTAATCAAAAGCAAACACTTTTGAAAAGTGACAGGGTCAAGAGAGAAAATTGAATTAAGGGGGACTGGATAGGAGGAAGCAAAATAGAGTTAGTCTTTCACAACATGAGTATTGTGGAACGGTTTTGCATAATGGTACACATGTGGCCTATGTTGAATTGCTTGCCTTTTTAGGGAGGGTGGGTGGGGAGGAAAGAGGGGAGAGAATTTGGAACTCAAAGCTATAAAAGCAGATGCCCCCAAAAAAGTTTTTTTGCATGCAACTGGGAAATAAGATATACAAGCAATGGAGCATAGAAACCTATCTTACCCTGCAAGAAAGTAAGGGGAAAGGGGATGGGGGAGAGTGTTGTGACAGAAGGGAGGGCTGACTGAGGAATGAGGCAATCAGAATATATGCCATCTTGGAGTGGGGGTGAGGGTAGAAATGGGAAGAAAATTTGTAATTCAAAATCTTATGGAAATCAGTGCTGAAAACTAAAAATATTAAATGAATAATTAAAAAATAAAAAAATAAAAGCCAGAATAGCCTATACAAAATTCTCTCTCTATTGATTAAAGAAATGTAAATTAGAACAACTCTGAGGTACCACCTCACACCTATCATATTGGTTAATATGACAGAAATGGAAAATGAGAAAATTTAGAGGGGATGTGGGAAAATTAGAAAACTATTTCATGGTGGTTGGAGTTGCAAACTGATCCCATCACTCTAAAGAGCAATCTGGATCTATGACCAAAGAGCTATAAAACTATACATACTTTTTTAATCCTGCAATGCCACTACTAAGTCTGTACCCACAAAGAGGTCAAAGAAAAGTAAAAGAACCCACGTGTACAAAAATATTTATAGCAGTTCTTTTCTTGATGACAAAGATTTGGAAATTGAGGAGATATCCAAGTTATGGTATATGATTGTGATGGAATACTATTGTGCCAAAAGAAATGATGAGCAGGAGGATTTCAGAAAAATGTAAGAAGACTTACATGAACTGATGCAAAGTTAAAAAGAAGAACCAAGAGAATATTGTACACAGTAACAGCAGTATTGTATGATGATCAACTGTGGGATGATGTAGCTATTCTCAGCAATATAATGATCCAAGACAATTCCAAAGGACTTATGGTGAAAAATGCTATCCACTTCCAGAGAAAGAACTGGTAGAGTCTGAATACAAAGCAATTTTTTTTAAACTTTGTTATTCTTGGTTTGGTTTTTTGGTCTGTATTTTCTGTGGCAACATGACTAATACAGGAGACAACATGCAAACAACTATGTACATATATATTACATACACATAACATATGGTATGACTTTATATGACAAATTGGAGATAATCTCAGAAGAAAGGCACTAGCATTAAAGACAAGGAAAACCTTCTCACAGGAGGCTGGACATTTAGTTGAGATTGGAAAGAAACCAGGGAAGCCAGGAAGTGGAGATAAGGAGGGAGAGAATTCTAGGTATGTGGGATAGCCAGTGAAAATGCAGGAAATCCAGAGTGTCTTGTGTAAGAAACAGCAAGGTGGTCAGTGTTACTGGATCTCAGAGTACGTGGGAGTAAGATATAACAAGATTAGAAAGGTAGAAGGGTCCAGGTTTGAAGGACTTCAAAAGCCGTAATATTTTATATTTGATGCTGAAAGTAATAAGAAACACTAAAGTTTATTGAATAGGAGAGTGACATGGTCAGACCTGCACTTGAAGAAAATCTCTTTGATGGTTGAGTGCAGAATGGACTGGAGTGGAGAGAGATGATGCAGAGAAATCAACTAGAAACCTGTTGTAATAGTCTAGGCAGGAGGTGATGAGAAGTATCAATGTCAGAATGGAGAAAGGGGCATACGTGAGAGATGTTCCTAAAGCAGAACTTACAGGATTTAACAAGAAATTAGGCAGCAGTTAGGGTGAGAATGAGTGAGAAGATGAGAGTGATACATATGTTCTGGTCCTATGTAACTGAGAGGATGGTAGTGGCCTCAACAGTAATGAAGAATTTAGGAAGATAATGAATTCAGTTTTGGACAAGTTAAATTTGAATGAATGAATTATTTACCAAGTACCTACTATGTACAAAGCAGAGGCAGCTAGTTGGATCAGTGAATAGAGCACTGGATCTAGAGTCAGGATGATCTGAGTTCAAATCCAGCCTCAGACGCTTACTAGTGACCCTGGACAAGTCGATTAACCTCTGTTTTCCTTAATCCACTGGAGAAAGAAATGGCAAATCGGTCCAGTATCTTTGCCAAGAAAACCCCATGGACATCATTGGCGTGCTCTGGTCCACAGGTTCACAAAGAGTCAGATGTGACTGAATGAATGAACAACAAAAATTTGCAAAACACTGTGCTGAGTAATGGGGTTACAAATGTGAAAATAAGACAGTCCTGCCTCCTCTCAAGATCACATTCTAATGGATTTAATGAGTTCAAATTTTTTTTAAAAAAAGTACAAATGGCAGTATGGTATAATTTAAAAATTTAACCTACCTAGCCCCAAATGAATAGAAACAATAGATGATTTCAGAAAAATCATGGGATATCAAGCCACAAATTTTATTCTCATTTACTAGTAATGAAACCAAGAAAAAATAACAAAAATACCATTAACAATAACAAAAACTTTCAGATATTTGGAGATTAACTTACCTAAAAACACATAGGAGAACCATATAGTTTTATAAAGTCAACTCTAAGATCATGACAACTGAAATTAAGAAGGGCCTAAAAAAACTGGAGGGACATTAAATATTTCTATGTTTTGTAAGATTCAAATATTATGATGTGTTATATTTCCCAAATTAACTTATACGTTTGATATACCAATAAAAATTCAAAAATACAGTTTTTTTTGTAGAACTAGTTAAAATCATAAGAAAATTTAGGTGGAAACATGAGTGTTGAGTCTTGTACTTCCAAATTTCAAAATGTATTTCAAAGTGGTTATCAAAAGTGTTTGGAATTTAACCTCCAAAAGAAAGAGGTAGAACAATGGAATAGGATGGATGTCTGATATCCAGCTAAAAGACTAGTTTTGATGAACCTTTAGGAGAAGAAGACTACAGTGTATGAATTGTAGAAATGATTCCACCAAAAAGCTATGCTTAAGGGGAAGTTCATTAAGACTCTATACAGAGACAAGGAATGCCAAGGTCAGGAATTTGGAGGTAACCTTTTGCCATTCATGTTCTCTATTGTTTTTAACTCATTCTCACCACGGATTCTATGTGTATTAGTGGAAGAGTGTGTCTCCAGGTTTTAGGAGGGGACACTGTTTTATAATACCTTCTTAGTAAAACATCTTTTCTAACAGCTGACTGAGACTGGCTGCCAAATTGTTAATGAGAAGCACACTGATGGGGACTCATGAGCGAAAATACTAGAACAGAATAGAATAGAATAGAATAGGATAGGATAGGATAGGATAGGATAGGATAGGATAGGATAGGATAGGATAGGATAGGATAGGATAGGATAGGATAGGATAGGATAGGATAGAATAGAATACCTAGCTTCCCTTCCTGAGACAGTAATAGCACCCTCTCTGGAGGCCCCAACCTATAAGTGTTAATTGGGAGATTGACCCCAGATGGAGTACTACATACTTGGAACCTCACACCTTTTTAAAATAATATATTGTTTCACAATAACAATAATAATGGATATCTCTATAACATTTCAAGGATTGCAAGGTACTCTACATACAACATTGTATTTGATCCTCATACAATCCTATGAGGCAAACACTAAAAATTATGCCAAATTCACCGATGAAGAAACTAAGGCTCAGCTTCATTAATGTTTGAAAGGCTAGCATTCAAGTCAAAACTCAAACCCAGGTCTTGCTGTCTCGAGAGAAGTTCCTGAACCTATTTTGTAGAGGAAAGTCCTGCTGAGAAGAAAGATTCATTGCATCCTGAAATCTATCCGTATGCCCCTATGAGAGCAGGTCCTGTTTGCTGACAATAGGACTGTTCCAGAGTAGCCAGTGACAGGAAGTGAGGCTGTTAGGAGCCTTGCATTCTGTACAGCTGCAGCCGTATGATTCTGCACAGCCACACCCCAACTTATTTCTGGAAATTGGCTGTGACATCTATTCATATACATTGCTATCTTTATACTTACCAGGATATGCCAAATAGAGACACAATATCATTCTTGCTCATACAAAAAAGAAAAGGAAAAGAGAAGGAACTTCCCCAAACAGCGGTTTTGGTAGGAATAAATTAATATTGGTCAAGAATTTTATGACTCTCCTTGTATGTGTAAACTTCTGGCATCACCCAAGATGGAACAGAAATCTTATGAGGTCCTTAGGCATAAAGACAATGACTTTTTCCTATATGCTTTTCTAACATTTATGTAGTACATATAATGTGTCAGGCAACGTGCCTTTACAAATATTATCTCATTTAATCCTCACAACTTTGGGAGGTAGGTACTATTATTATTCTCATTTTACAGATAAAGAAGCTGAGGCACAGGTTAAGTGATTTTTTTATGGTCGCACAGCTATTAAGTGTCTGAATCATGATTAGAACTCAAGTCTTTCTGACTCCAGGCACACAACTCTATTCACCACAATACCTAGCTGCCTCTATTTGGAATTGGTTTTTCAAGAGGGGTGACATATCTATTTGTGCTGTTCCACGTGTTTTCTCTTGGCCAAATTCCCTTAAATATTTAATTAATATTAGACATGTAAAATTTGACTGAGATTAGAGATTCTGTATGTCATCATGAACCAGAGCAAAAGTGGTGGGTTCAAATGCTGCTTGAGCTCATGAACCATGATAATGACTGCTTTGGCACTATGCTCTCTAACCAACCATCATAGGCACTATGAAGAATATTGGCACCTCTGAGACAATGCCATATGGTCAATTGATCTTGCCTAACATGTCTCTACATTATCGCACTTTCTTCAGACTGCATTCCCAGTTTGATGTGATGAGATTTAGAGTCAGAGGAGCAGGTTCAAATCCCTCTTCTACAACTTATTATCTGTGGGACCTTGAGCCAGTCACTCAACCCTCGGAAACTAGGTTTCCAATTATCTATAATATGAGAGATTTTGACTAGATGGTTTCTAGAATTCTTCCTAGCTCTGAATCTGTTTTTTTTTGTACTATATGTCCTCTAGAACTGCCCGAGAAAGGATCCATGTGCTTTTTTAAAAAAATATTCCAATAACTATTTTATTATAATTGGTTTCCTTGATAATCCTAAAATTTTAAGTATTTAAAAACATGATTGCTAGATAGAATCTATAGGCTTCCCTAGACTGCCAAAGGGATCCATGACATGAAAAAGGTTAAGAACTGCTCTTACAGGTGGGTCCTGGAGCCAGTTCAAATCAGTTTTCTCATGAGCTAATTGTGAAATTTTCAATGTATTTATAACTTAAGAATTATCAAATGAGGGCTTGGTGTATTGTTCTGTGATTATCTAGACTTAAGAGAGCAGGAAATATTAATAATGTAATTAAACTTAACACTCTCCACCAGAAAGCTGGTTGTTAAATATTTAGAAGCATGACTGTGCCGTCTCTTCTAAAGGGCTTTTCTCTCTTTCCTTTTCATTCTGTATGGAGGCCCCTGAAGAAGGAATGAGCATTGGTCACTTATGTTTCTGGTTCTTTGCCTAATTTAGTTTTAAATTTAACTTTAAAATAGATCACATTTCGACCTGGTAGCCCACCACAAGACAAAGGACATTCTGTTGTAATCAGCTGTTGATCTTCTCTCCAAATCTTAAATCTGGCATCACAGAGGCATAGATTTTGACCCAGAAGGGACCACAGAGACCACTTTGTTCAATTCCTTCATTTTGTATCTGGGTAAACTGAGACTTAGGAAGGCAAAGCAATTTGCTCAAAGTTACACAGATAAGTGTCAGAAGTGGCATTTGAACCTAGGTCTTCTGACTCCCAACACATTGATTTTTCGGCTGCTCCCCACGTCTTCATTCTGCTTACAAAAAGCTGCTTTCCTGTTCAATTCTATGGCATGCTTCTCCCTCCTAAATCAGAAGGAGAAGAGAGGGGCAAAGGAATCATGAAGCTTCTTGGAATTTGGCAAAAATTTGGCAAAAACCTCATCATCCAAAGCGGTCCTTGATTCCTAAACATTCCCCTTTCAAACTACTGCAAACTCTACTTCGAAAACAAAAGTCGAAAGCCGTGGGATCCATTCTAAAGAAAGATTTGTTTCTGCTCCAAACCTTTCCTGGACTTTTTGTTGAAGAAGAACAAAATAATGAACGTATTAACAAAAACACAAGCGACTGCCAAAGGGGGAGAAGGAGTTCCTGTAACGGACTGAAACAATAAATCTCCTCTCTGCTGAACTCCCAGAGGGACTGTGTGCATTTCCTCTGCTTATCAAAACCCCTGAATAAGTCAGAATGGGCCAGGACCGGACACATTCTACACACCTTTTCCATTTGCTAATTAGGCCCTGCCTCTCTGGGACAGAAGACTCCCTAGCTGGCTGGGCAAGGGCACTGCACCAAGGCCCCGGGACCGCCATGAAGCTGCTCCAAGTGATCTTCCTCTTCCTTTCTATGTGCAGCCTCTGCTACAGTGAAGAAAACCAGGGTAAGAGTGTTTTCTCTTCTACCACTTATTTGTTTCTCTGGTATAGTTTTAACGAGCAGAGGATTCTTGTTGTTGGGTCTCTTTGGGCTTCGGGTTCTTCATCTATCAAATGAAGACGTTGAGCTAAATGGTCACTGAGTATGCTTTCTTAGCTTTAGACCAATGAATTATCTATGATTTGGCAAGACCCCATGTCTGCTCTTTGTACACAAGGCTGGGTATTCAGAGGAGTCAGAAGTAGGAGGCCATGTGTTTTCATTGGAAGAAAATTATGGAATTTGAAACAATTTCTTTTGTAGCAAAATCTTCAAAGGCTTTTAGGGACCTATTCAAAAAAGGAGACAAAGAGAGAATGATCATGAAGTTACGCCCTAATATGTTGTGCCTATACTATCTTTAGCCCCAATGCTCTAAGCAGTGGATTTTGTCATTCTCTTTGGGTCTTCCTGGCTATTAGCCTTCTATCAATTACACCATGCAGCCCAAACATTGATAAGAACTAAAAAAGTCTCTGGTGTAGGCCACAGTCAAACATTAAACATGTGAATGTGAAAGAGACAGAAGACAGAAAGAGAGACAGAGTCAAGAGAATTGTCAATGATCCCTTAGGTAGTCAGTAATAGGGCTATAATTCAAAGCCAAGATCTTTGATTTCAGGATTGTTAGGTAAGACTATTAAGTTCAAGATTACTAGGTAATTGTCATCGTAAGTTACTGTAAAAGTGTGAGATTATTATTATTATTTAACCATATCTATGTTCTTATTGTTCTTTTATGATTAAAAAAAATGTTTACATTGTCTCTTTTTGATATTTGGAAAAATGTCCTATATATATAACATATGTATGTATGTATGTTTGAATGTATGTATGTGTGTATGTGTATATATGTATATAGGTATGTATATTTCTATCAATAGATGTATATGCATATTGATAAAAATAATAACAGCTAGCATGTATATAATGCCTACTGTGTGCCAGACACTATAATAAACACCTTATAAATACTACCTCATTTGATCCTCCCAACAACATTGGGATATAGGTGCTATTATTATGCCCATTTTATGGATGTGGAAACTGAAGCAAACAGAGATTAGTCGACTTGCCCAGGGTCACACAGCTAGTAAACATCTGAGAACTTCAAGACTCCATGACCAAGAATCTACCCACTATGTATAATTTTATGCAGGAAAAACTGAACACTATACATATGTATATACATGTTCATATGTATATGAATGTACTTATGTATATTCTTCAATCTGTATTCTTCTACATGTGTATGTATATGTATATATTTTTTCAATTTTACTTGGCACTGCGCAAAAACCTACAGAACTTTGATTAAGGAATTTGGATTGACAGTTTCCTTCCATGGAGGATGGAATGAAGATGCTTAAGGAGAAAATATATAGAAATAATTATCATAGCTAGTATTAATGTGAGAATTTAAGGTTGCAAAGAGCTTAACAAACACTATTGCATTTGATCCTTGCAAGAAGACCATGAAGTAGGTGCCATTATTATCTGCAGTTAACAGATGAAGAAATTGAAGCAGACAGAGATTGTCACTTTGTCCATGTCCCACAACTAGTAAATGTCTGAGTAAGTATTTGAACTCAAGTCTTCCTCACAGCAAGCTAAAGCTCTATCCCTCACTCTAAAAAGACCCTCTCTATTATATTAAATTCAAAAAGTTTTCTTGGACATTTTATGTGCACTTGATGGGGAGTCGGGAAGGGAGGAGATTTGAGAGGATACAGATATGTCATTTCCTTGATTGAAGAAACTTTAGGTGAAGAAGCTTCCTCCACCAATGGAGAGCAGTACCTCTAGTTTAGGAGAGTTAATGACTTGTCCAGAGTCAGAGACAGGCAGTCAGAATAGAACTTCTTGGTCTTCCTGAATCCAAAGCCAGTCCTCCAAATGCTCCTCAATGCCTCCTCTCTCACATTGTGTGATCTTGGGACAAATGTAAATATTGCACAAGCTTGAATACAGGTCACAAGTATCCACTAAAGAGTTGTATTGCCCCTAAAGAGTTCTATTTCCATTGTGTAATCATCATTCTATGGTTTCAAAGATTTTCTTTTCCAAGATTATTTAGTTCTAGACTCAAGGAAAAGCTGGACATATGCAATCACTATTTTCCCAAATTGATTAAAAGAGAAATAACTTTAAAGAAGAAGGTCCTACTTTATTCAACATAATTTCTTCATGTTTATTTTCTTCTTTGAACCAACAAACCTTTCCCTCTTCTTTCTCCCATTTTTACTACTTAGGCCTTAACCAGAAAAATTGAAGCAGGTAAAAATAACAGCAATGGCAACAAAGAATTCAATGACTGAATATTAAAGGCAAGGATAGTGGACTATATAGAGAAATAACAGTAAACCCCTATGAGGCTTTATGTAGTTGAAAGGATCAGGTCAGAAGATGAGACAATGACCTTTCTCTTGGGTCTTGCCACTGTCTTTGCACTTTTTTCTCTCAATAAAATAAATTTAGGGCTGAAAAATTATGAAACCTGGAACGCAGAGATATTTGGTAGTTATTGGGCAAGTGCATACTTACCTGACTTGTATAGACTTCAGAGATTAAACATGGGAGGCATATGGAACGTGCATGACCAGCTAAAGTGACTTCTCCACCAGTGAAACTCAAGCTACTAAACACAAATCTTGGGGCATTGGCTAGCTGGGAGGACTTTGTTCTTTGTTCTAAAGAATTTGGTAGCTGGGACAAAGAATTGCTTGAGAGACTTCAGATTCAAGACCCTGAGGGAACAAGACCAGAGGATCTGAGTGGAAGCTCTCATTTTCTGATCCCATGCAAGGGTTTCTGCCTTTTCTAAAAGAGTTGGGATAATCAGATGGTCTTTACACTAGAAAGGCATGCCATCCTCTACCCTTCCCTAAAAAAGAGCTAGCCAAGTATTTCTACTGAGTCAGAAGCTGGAGGCAATGGAGAATGAATCCAGCTGAGCAGTATCCAATAAAAATGTTGAGACCAGCTGGGAACAGGTCTGGTAGCAGTGTGATGATACTGCTTAAAGACACTAATAGTTCAGCAGAAGCAGAAGCATGAATTTCCCATAGAAAGAGACGACTAGAAACATGTGTTCCTTGTATGAGTGCTTCATCCACATTTCTTCCCTATTTGTCTTGACTCTTTCTACAAGTGCTTTTATGGGAGAACACACCTCAGATTTATGGGGAAAATATTTTGTTCCTTCTTTTCTTACCATGCTATTTCATTAAATCCCTTTGCTTTGAAGTAATTACAACTTATGGCTGACTATGAAAGGTAAAGTTATCAGTGGGGTCTCATGAGCTATGTTTTTTAAAGATGTGGACTCAGAGAGTACTTTGAACTTAGGATAGCTATTTCCTAGGGAACCTACCCCATGCATTGGATGTGAAAGGGTAGGGCAAAGGGAGTAATCCAGCTGCTACAAAAAGCAAATAATAATGGTATCCTTTTGTAAGAAATATCTGTGGTACAAAGAACCTGGATTACTTTGGTTGGGGAAAGGGGCAAATAGTTCCTTGTTTCTCTTCGTGTCTGTCCAAAAATCTGAAGAAATCTCTTAATTGGAAAGTCTAGCAGCCAGTCACCAATTTCCCAAGGCACTGGTTAATAGAATGAATTTCAACTGGAATATGGAAAGGATTGACATAAGGATCAATTAGTCATTAGTTTTGTTCTCAGTGATATTCATTGATAATGAAGCATTGTGGATAGAGTGTTTCAGAATGAAATTGTGTTTGAAAATAGAAAAGCCAAGCAGCATACAGTAGGAGAACATGAGCATGAAAAAGTTAGGTGGCTAAATCACTAGAAATAGCTTCTGTGTGATTACTGTGTGTTGAATTGGGGTGGAGTCAGCATCAGGAACAAAATGGAACTTGAGTGGTAGACAGACCCTACCATTTAGCATACTACTGGACAGGACATCAGTCCGCAAATAGAAAAGTAAAAAAAAAAAAATTGTACCTCCTTTGCAAAGCTATTGGAAATAAATGTGTACAGGCACACTTCAGAGATATTACGGGTGTGGTTCCAGATCTCCATAACAAAGCAAATAACACAATAAAGCAAGTCACATTCATTTTTTTTTTTTTGGTTTCCTAGTGCATTTAAAAGTAACATTTATGCTATGCTGTAGTCTATTGTGTGCAATAGTATTATATCTAAAATCAGTGTACACAACTTAATCAAAAATACTTTATTGCTAATGTATATGTGTATATATAAACATAAACACTATTCATAATCTGAACCTTCAAGTGAATTGTAATCTTTTTGCTGGTGGCGGGTCTTGCCTTGATGTTATGATGACTAGGTGGTAGTTGCTAAAAGTCAGGGTGGTGGTGGCAATTTCTTAAAATAAAGCAATAATGAAGTTCGCCACATCAATTGACTCTTCCTTTTGTGAAAGATTTCTCCATGGTATGCAATGCATTTTACGCACAATAGAACTTCTTTCAGAATTGGAGTCAGTCTTCTCAAATCCTGCCACCGCTTTATCAACTAAGTTTATGTAATATTCTTCAATATTGTGTGTCTCAAAGAATAGGAAGTCCTGAGGAGTCCTGAGAGGAAGGTCTGTAGAGCAGTCGGAACACATAGAACCTTTATAAATTGTGTTCACCATCTTATATGGTCATGGTTTCTGGAACCCCAAAACAATTACAATAGCAACATCAAAGATCACTAATCACAGATCACCACAATTGATATAATAATGAAAAAGTTTGAAATATATCGAGAATTACCAAAAGGTAATACAGAGACACAGTGTGAGCACACGCTGTTGGAAAAATGGTGCCAACAGATTTGTTGGAAGTGGAATTATCGCAAGCCTTCAATTTGTTAAAAAAAAAAATTTATCTAAAGCACAACGAAGCAAAGTGGAATATAGTGAGATATGCCTGTTCATAGGTTCTTTTTATTGTAGCCTTTACCCTCTAAATAGCCCTTACCTCCTGTCTTTCCTTTTATTTTAGTCAAGTCAAGATTAGATATGGAATATTCTGTAATAGCTCCAATATCTGATTGCATAGGGTCTATAATGATTTGTACAGAGATGCAAGTCAAGAAGACTAATTTTATCGAGTTTCCTCTTTTTGTGCTGCTTATCAGGACAGCAGGCTAGTTTACAAGGCTCATTTGGAGTTAATTGGATAAATTAGATACTCATTTGTGCTACAGCTATTGCCCTAAGGTCTAACCCAGGTAATTGGTCACTGAGAGTGTCTACAGCAATCCACTTATGCCCTAGATCTGTGGTTGACATTAGACACCAGATCTTGCATCATCTTCACATCCCATCCAACCCTTCTCCCAAGACACCTTACTATGTCCCTATGGCCTGCTTGGGTATACAACCTGTCCCATCTCCTTACAACAAAACTCCCTGTATATATATATATATATATATATATATATACACACACACACATATATATATATATATATATATATACACATACAGGAGAGTGTATATGTATGCATATATATGTATGTATGTATGTATATATATGTATGTATGTGTATATATATGTATGTATGTGTATATATATATAAAGACATAGATATAGATACAGAGATAGATAGATAGATAGATAGATAGATAGATAGATAGATAGATAGATAGATAGATAGATAAATAGATAGATAGACAGATAGATATGTCATCTTGACCCTATTAAAATGTGATCTCACCCAGGACAGAGTCTGTCCTCTTGAAGAAAAAAGAAAAATGAAACCTCAGCATATGGAATATAGTAGGTGAATAATGATTGCTTTCTCACTCCTTACAAGGGAAAACTATGCTGGATTAAGAATCAAAGAATCATACTCTAATTACCTGTCTCTGCCCTCCTGCCCCTACCACCTGTGTAAAAGTAGGAAATCTGACACAATTTCTTGGGCTTCATCTGTAAAATGGGGGGTTCGATTAAATAACCTTTAAGTTCTCTTCCACTCTAAATCAATGATACTGTGATCCAACTCTATAATATTATGGAATATCATGACCAAGTGAGGTAAGAAAATGATCCACCCAAGTTAGTTTCTAGAAATTCAATCCTCAAACCATGCCCAACCCCAAGGAACTGCAGATGCCCAAGACATTTTTAGGAGTTATACAAGGACAAGACGATTTTCTTCCAAAGGCCTTAGATCTTTGAATAACACAGAAACAGGCCAACGCAAGGGTCAGACTAGTTTGGTAATTTGGTGCCAGATGCCCAACTCTGCATTTGCTCCAACATTTCAGGGATCTATGATTTTGTCAGTTGGTTGTCTCCTCACTGACAAAGGTGAAAAACAGCTCTGAACCTTAGTGACAATGATCTTCATTGATTTCGGGTGCCAATGAATTGATAAATGAACAAATAAATAGGCAAATAGATGAGTAGATGACTAGACAGATGAATGAATAGATAAATGATTAGAGTGATGATAAATGATGGATGGATAGATAATAGATTTATGATGGATGGAGAAAGAGAGTGTAAAAAAGAGAGAGAGTGTGTGTAAGAAAGAGAGAGAGAGAGAGAGAGAGAGAGAGAGAGAGAGAGAGAGAGAGAGAAGGATACACACATTTGGATAAACCACATACATCTACAGGTATATTAAAATCACATACAAAACAGAATGTAAAATGCTAGCATCAGTGAGTACTAGGAAGGTCTTATATAGAAGTCTTTTAGTCTTGAGCTGCATCTTAAAGAAAAACAACAATTCTAAGAGTCAGAGGTGAGAAGGGAGGATATTCTACATATTGGAGAAGAGTCAGTGCAAAAGTGGGGAGATGGGGAAATGGAATGCTATTTGGAAGGGACTGTTAGAAAAAGGCCTATATGGGAGCAGCTAGGTGGCTCATTGGATAAAGCACTGGCCCTGGAGTCAGAAAGACTTGAATTCAAATCCAGCCTCAGATACTTACTAATTATATGACCCTAGGCAAATTACTTAATCTCAATTACCTCAAAAAAAAGTCCTATATGGCTGGGATGTAGAGTATGTGAAGGGGACTACTGTGTAAGAAGGGTACAGGGGTTGTGTGGGCAAACATTTAACAACTGCTCACTGATTTAAAGAAAATGTATTCAAGACATTCCTTTAAGGTCAACCTGAATTATTAACATTTTGTCCATCGCTTTAATCACTAGATAATCAACAAAACCATAAATCCCATCCTGCTTTGTAGTTTTCACTGATTTCCAGGGTGAAAATGTCCAGCACATGCCTAGAAGGATATAAAGAAGGATGGAACCAGGCTGTAAAGAGCTTTAAATGGAAAACAAGATGCACTCCTATATTTGTTCTTCCTAAAGCTTAGATAACTCCACTGGAGCTTATTGAGTGATATGATCACCCAAGCTTTAGGAGAGACACAAAGAGGAAGAATACAAATATGGTGGCTAGGAAGACCAAATCCAGGAACATGTCTTTTATATTTCAAACATTCAAGACAATTGTTTAGTTGACATATTGTCCATGATTTGTGAAGAGCTTACTAAGTGTGCTGCACTCTGGCACAGTGCTAAGCACTGAAATCCAAAATCCCTGCCCTCGGGAGCTCACATTGTAATGGGAGAGAAAACAAGTAGACAATCCAGGTGCCTATAGGATCCATGCAGTATGGATGGAAGGTACTGTAGGAGAGATGGCAGCTGAGGGACTTTGAAATGACTCTCTCAGAAGGAAGCCAAGGAAACTAAATGGCATAGAGCACAATGAGGGCAAAAACATGGATGCTAGAAATGGTGTATCATCTTTGAGGAACTGCAAGTAATCCACTGTAGCTGGAAAGGAAAAAGCTTGGTAAAGGTAGAAAAGGAGAGGTTATAATGAGCTTTTAATGCCAAACAGGTAACTTTTTATTTGATCCTGGAAACAATAAGGAGCCAAGGCAGCTTATTGAGCAGAGCTGTGAGGTGGTCAGTGGATGCAGTCAACAATGAGGAGGAATTTGAAGAAGAGAAACTCCTTAGAAGTCTGTTGTAACAATCCAGGCACTAGGTGATCAGAACCTAAACTAAAGTTGTATTTTTTGTACAAAGCAGACAGAAGGGGATGTATAGGGGATGTAGTTAATATAGAAATTATAAGATTGGCAACAGATGCAAATGATATTGAGGTAAGGCATATATGAGATGAATGAAAAACCTGAGAGACAGAGTTTCTGGGTAATTGATAATCAATTTATTAGGCTAGCAAATAATCAATGACTAGAAGTCAGTGGTTCTCTTAGACCCCACATGGAGGCTGTTGAATATTTAAATATATCTTTGGAAAAGGGGGTTTCCTGAGGGTGAAAATCAATTCCAATTTGTTAACCATTAATAAGAGAATGAATAGCATAATGAGAGGTGGGCTTTTTCTAATGAGGGACTAGAGGACCTGTGATCATGTCAGCATTTTCCCAGATCATTTGCCTCCAGCAATCTATGCAAAAGAATCTATTCTCCACCAAGTCCTGAGTTCATGTCATCATTTTCCTGATGTCATGATGCTCTTTGAAAATGAATGACAAACACAACCTATGAGTAGACCTAGCTGCCTGAAAGGGGACCCAGCTAATTGAGTAATTCAGCTTAGCCTCTCCCTCTCCTTCTTCTTCTCCTCTCCAAAGAAGGTAAATTTTGATGGACAGAAGCTGCCCACTTAACTTGGGGTTTACTGGTTGGTAAATGTTTAACAACCAGCTCTCTGGGAAAAAAGACATACTTTAAGCTTAACCTTCATTAGTAACATTTTCTCCATCACTTTCTTAAGTCTTGAAATCAATAAAACAATAAATTCCCTGATTATTTCATTGGACAATTTAGCTCCCACTGAAAATTTTACAATTGGCTCTCAAGAGCCTTTATACACCAGCTTTGGCAAACCTGTTTGAACTCATGGGAGCTGATGAGATCACCATGTGAGAAAGTATACAGCAGAAAAGAAAGAGGGTCTACAACAGAACATTGAGGAGAGCCCTGGGATTTCTGGCCAGTAGTGAAAATGAATAGGCAAACAGGTTTCTTCTGCATGGTCTAGGCAGACAGATGAATCCTTACATGTTTCTCTTCAGCAACTCAAAAGTCTCCATAAAGTTTCCTCTCAGGATATCTAATTCTAAGAGTACCCACTATCCTAGAATTATCCTTCTGTAGCATAATTAATTATTTAGAGATGAATTAAATGTAATAATTAGCATAGTTTGAATAATTAAATTAGATCTTTTAGTAAGCTATTTATCATTTTTCATATTCCTCCTTCCTTCTGATGTCAGTCTCAATTCAGGGATGTCCTGTTCCTATTTATGATTGATTGCAGAATTGTGGATTGAAGGGACTGCAGGGGTCAATTATTCATTTTACAGATGAAGAAACTAAGGCTGAGTTTCCTCAGGAGCCTGCTATGGTAATTAAGGTGGGATTTTTTTTCTGTTTTCTCTTTTGGAATGCTAAGGTAATCAAGTACCTTTGATGAGTCTTGCCTTTAAAATGTAAAGGCAAGCAAAGTGGACTTTTTCTTGTCTTTTATTTATTTGATTGAATCAAGAGTCTTTGACTTACTTAAGAAACAAGAAAGCCTAGTTCACATAGGTTTGAGTCACATAGTTGTGTTGCCTTCTGACCCTGAGAAGGGTATATAAGATCTGAGGTTGGTGTTTGTTTTGGGACTCTCACTCACTGGAAGGGTGTCATGTGATTTGACCAGACAAGACTCTGGGTATCTGCTGTTAAGAGTCCCCGGCTTTGAAAACCCAGATTTTGGTTCTTCTCTTTTTGGTAACTATGTGCATAATGGCTTGATCAGACAAAGCCTGTCCGTTGATCTGTTTGTAGTTTCTATTTATATTTGCTCTGAAGTTCAGGGTGCTGACTTTATCCCCTGAACTAAGTGAATGATATATGTATGTTTAATTAAACTGAGATTATTAACTTCTTAAAGTTGCTTTCCTTTGAAAAGTGGATCAAAGAACCTATGCTAGCAGTCCTCCTGTGTGCTTCTGTTGTTGGTCTTGTTATTGGTCTATTGGTCTTTCACCTCCACAGCAGCTGCTAGCAACATTGTGTTACAAAAGCTAAGGGACTTGCCCAGCATCTTGAGACTAATAAACATCAGATGCTGGAACCAAACCCAGGTCCTCTGACTGGAGAGTGTAGTTAGTCGGTCAATATACAATTATTTACTAAGTACCTATTCTAGGCCAGACACTGTGCTAAGCACTGGGGGTACAACAAAAGGAAAAATACAGTCCATCTTCCCAGTCTAATGGGGAGACAACATCCAATTATGTACAAACAAGCTATATATAGCATAGATCAGAAATAATCAACAGAGAAAGTACCAGAATTAAGAAAGATAAATAATGAATGAATGAATGACTCTTTTTTGTTTTCTTTTGATCATTCTTGTCCATATGTAGAGCATAATCTTCTTGTGATAGCTAGCAATGTATTGTCCTAGAGAGTATCACCTCATGAGCTCTGAGGGGTGGGGGTAGGGATGGAGAAGAGAACCCGAACACGTTTTGGCAGCAGTGATATGCTGTCAAGCTTGACTGAGCCTCTTGCCTGACATCAAGGGTGTTTGCTTGTTTAGTTTTCTGAATGTGTTCTTGTCCTTTTTGCTGATAATACATTATTGTTGGAATGGTAGAGAGTGTGTAGTGCCTGCCTGCATTAATTAGTTACCTTCCCAAGAGGAAGGAGCTATAACATATTGAAAAACAATATTTGGAGTGCAGTTCTTCTCTCGCTCATTGAGGGAGGAAAAATGTGATGCTCTGATTTCCTAAGTACCATACCTGTGGTGGGGATCAGAGCCTAGAAATTGGCAGGCTATTCTTTAGGCAAATTTTCAAATCATAGAATTTCAGTGGCAGACACATACCCAACCAGATCCTTTCACTTGCTATCTGCCTGAAGCTTCATTTCAATAAATATCACCACAGATACAAATTGAGTCCAGAATTCAATTATAATCTTCAGATTCAGAGAGCTAGACTGAATGACCTCTTGAGATTAAATGACCTTTTCAGCTCTAGGGCTCACATCCTTGGTTACTGATTTTCTTTCTTGCCGCTGAGATAGCTACACATTTTAATTTTATACAGAGACAGCTTTGGCCTGGGAGACAAGAGACCCAAGCAGAAGTTCCTTTTCTATGATAAAGGGATAGGAAATAGACTTCTGATTTTGTAGGTATGGGGAAAACCTCAGGGAGGAAATGCTTTCAACAAATCTTGTCAATCTCTCTGCCTCATAATAATTATTATTACTAATATATTAATAATAATTATTATTATATTGTACTTCAAGTTTCTCAAAGTGCTTTGCACATATATTACCTCATTTTATCTTTAAAACAACTCTGGGAGGTTGGTGCTATTATTATCCTGTTTTTCAGATGAGGAAAAGTTAAGCAACTTGCCAGAGTTACATAGTTAGGAAGTGTCTAAGGCAGGTCTCTCTGACTGCAATGCCATCATGCCAGCTGCTGCATTGCCTCTCTTCTAGTCTGGGGACTTGAGATGCCTCCTCCACAGACTTTTGTGAAGATAAAATGAGATTATGTGTATATGTACATAAACTCATAATAAACATAAGTATTTGTTATATACATGTATATATATTCATATATGCAAATATATTTATACAATATTTATATGCATATGCATATGCACATATACTATATGTATATTTTATATATTACATATTACACAATCTAGTATATTATGTATTAGATATATTATATGTTATATGAAGCATATCATATATTATATATTACATGCAATATAGTATATTGTTATATTAATTATATATTATTGTACTAATGTTATATGTTGTACATATTATATAAAGCATTTCATATGTACATATATAAAGCATTGTACAAATGCTAGCTGCTATCATCATCATATCATCATTATTATTATCACTATTATTACCTAGAACACTGAGGATTAAGTAACTTGCCCAGGGTCACATAGCCAGTACGGGTCTGAGGTGGGGCATGGACTCAGGTCTTCCTGCCTCAAAAACAGCTCTTTACACACTACTTACTAATCTAATTCATTTCACCACTTTGGGTCTCAGTTTCCTCATCTGTAAAGTGAAAAGCTTAAACTAGATATCAGTGAAGTCTTCTCTGTTTCTATGATCTCATTGTTTCACAAATTTCTATACATTCTGCCTGGACTTATCTTGGCTTAATTTCTTCCTGTTATTTCTAGATATGCACCCCACCCTGCCACTGACACATACCCAAGGGAACACCATGTCCATAGTATCTGCTTCCTTTGGATATTTTCAGATAGGACTCTTGGAAAATGTTTGTTCTACATGGGAAAGACTACTCTAAGATTTCTTTTTAAGAGCTTGTTGGATGGCTGCCAACAAAAGGAAGGAACCCAGATTCTGTGTGGTATCATTTGCACATGTGATTCGGGGTGTGTGTCTTCAATAATAATAGCTAGCATATATCTATATGTATATATGTGCACACATACATATCTACATGAATACACATATTTGCATATATAATGTTCCTTTAAAAGTGATATAAGGAAATCCATGTAAATCACTCACAAACCTTAAATATAGGGTGTCCCTAAAGTTTTAGTGTAGTAAACTGCAAAAACTTTTTGTAGCTTTCCTTATTTGATCCTTACAACAATCATGTGAAGGGTGTACCACATGTATTATAATCCCCACCTGACACTTGAGGAAATTAAACTCAGAGAGATTAGCTCACTTGTCCATAGGCATATAGATAATCTATATCAGAGACAGAATTTGAACATAGATCTCTCATGATATCAAGGACAGCACTCTTGTCCCAGCACTGGGTAGACAACATTCTGTTCCTCCCACCTCACTACACCACCCATCCATGGACCTTACAGTTTCAAAAGGCAAGACAGTTCATTTCATGTCACTGTCTTCATAACTGTTCTCTGGATCTCAGCCATAACCACATGGTCAAGATCAGGATATTAGCAAATTTTCATCTGTCCTCACTACTACTAGTTGTTGATCTAGGAAGCTGCAAGGCCCTGTTCCTCCTTCTTCCTCTTGTTCTTCCTTTCCTTCTTCTTTCTTCCATCATTCCCTCCTATTAGCTGGTAAAACAGTCATATCCAAAAGGATTACCTTATTTGCCATTGACCTTCTCATCTAGGGTGATGGGAAATGCCCTGGATCTTGTCCTTAGTGAGAAAGTCCACACCGGAAGGGAGGAAATATGAGTAAAAACTGAGTATATGCAGGTCTATAGAGAAGTCATAATGGAAACAAGAAACAGGACCTACACATGACCTTTCCATACAACAACATTCAACAAGCCTCACTTAATACTGCCTTATATTCGTATGCCACATTTAAGATTTTTTCATTTTAAAAACACATTTTATTGATGTTTTTCATATTCATATCAGTCATTTTAAAACCCCATTCTACAGACTGAAACTTTGCAGTTACAAAGAAAAATAATTAAACAAAAACATAAAATACAATGATCAGGGGGGTGGAGCCAAGATGGCAACTGGAAAGCAGGGACTTGCTTGAGCTCCCAACCAGGTCTTGGAAACACCCATAAAAAATTGGCTCTGAACAAATTCTAGAACTGCAGAATCCATGGAATAGCACAGGGAGACAGGGCTCCAGCACAGGACAGCCTGGATGGTCACAGGGTAAGGTCTACTGCACCAGGCTGGGGAGCGGAGAGGAGCAGAGCCCAGCACGGGCCGCTGCAGACCAACCAGACCTGGAGCCATGTGGAATAGGACATAGGGCCCTGAATCAGTGAGCTGTGTCAGTTAACAGACTTCTCAACCCACAAACACCAAAGACAACAGAGAAGGTTAGTGGGAAAAGATGCTGGGACAGAGTGAGAGGAGTTTGTGGTTCAGCCACAACCCCAGGAGCAGCAGAGGTGATGCAGCTCTGAGGCAGCTTACAGAGCTACAGCAGCAGTTGCTTCCAGCCCCAGGCCCACCTGGTGGGAGGAATTAAATGGAGGATCTGAGCTGGCATGCAGGGCCAGCTTAGATCTAAGTCTGGTCAGGGTTGGTGCTTCTTGGGGGAGGAGTAGCACTGGTGTGGCAGAGCTTGCTGTGCAGCTCTGAAAACAACAGTGCAGCCCTTCAAGCTCAGGACAAAGTACTCTACACTCTACAAGCAGTCATACCACAATGAAAAACTCAAAGGTCAAGTAAGGTGGCTGGGAACATGGCCAGGCAGTGAAAATGGACTCAGATTCAGACTCAGACTTTGGAATATTTCTTTGGTGACAAAGAAGACCAAAACATATAGCTGGAAGAAGTCAACAAAGTCAAAGAGCCTACATCAAAAGCCTCCAAGAAAAACATGAACTGGTCTCAGGCCATGGAAGAGCTCATAAAGGATTTGGAACAGCAAGTTAGAGAAATTGAGGAAAAATTGGGAAGAGAAATGAGAGTGATGCAAGAAAACCATGAAAAACAAGGACTGGCTAAAGGAGACACAAAAAAATACTTAAGAGAATAACACCTTAAAAAATAGACTAACTCAAATGGCAAAGGAACTCCAAAAAGCCAATGAGGAGAAGAATGCCTTGAAAGGCAGAATTAGCCAAATGGAGAAAGAGGTCCAAAAGACCACTGAAGAAAATACTACCTTAAAAATTAGATTGGAGCAAGTGGAAGCTAGTGACTTGATGAGAAATCTAGATATTATAAAACAGAACCAAAGGAATGAAAAATTGGAAGACAATGTGAAATATCTCATTGGAAAAACCACTGACTTGGAAAATAGATCCAGAAGAGATAATTTAAAAATTATTGAACTACCTGAAAGCCATGATCAAAAAAAGAGCCTAGATATCATCTTTCAAGAAATCATCAAGGAGAACTGCCCTGAGGGCAAAATAGAAATCGAAAGAATCCACAGATTGCCTCCTGAAAAAGATCCCAAAAACAAAATTCCTTGGAATATTGTCACCAAATTCCAGAGCTCCCAGATCAAGAAGAAGATGCTGCAAGCAGCCAGAGAGAAACAATTTGAGTATTGTGGAAACACAATCAGGATAACACAAGATCTAGCAGCTTCTACGTAAAGGGATTGAAGGGCTTGGAATATGATATTCTGGAGGTCAATGGAGCTAGCACTAAAACCAAGAATGACCTACCAGCAAAACTGAGTATCATGCTCCAAGGCAAAACATAGATTATCAATAAAATAGAGGCTTTCAAGCTTTCTCAGTGAAAAGACCAGAGCTGAATAGAAAATTTGACTTTCAAACACAAGAATCAAGAGAAGCATGAAAAGGTAAACAAGAAAGAGAAATCATAAGGGACTTACTAAAGTGGAACTGTTTTTTTCACATTCCTACATGGAAAGATGATGTGTATAATTCATGAGACCTCAGTATTAGGGTAGCTGAAGGGAATATACACATATATAGACAGAAGGCACAGGGTGAGTTGAATATTAAGGTATGATATCTAAAAATAAAATCAAATTAAGGGATGAGAGAGGAATATATTGAGAGAGGGAGAAAGTAAGAGATAGAATGGGGTAAATTATCCCACACAAAAGTGGCAAGAAAAAGCAGTTCTATAGGAAGGGAAGAGGGAACAGGTGAGGGGGAATGAGTGAATCTTGCTCTCATCGGAATTGACCTGAGGAGAGAATAACATACCCACTCAATTGGGTGTCTTACCCCTCTGGAAAGAAAGAGGAAGGAGATAAAAAAGGGGGGACAATAGAAGGGAGGGCAGATGTGGGGAGGAGGTAATCAAAAATAAATACTTTCAAAAAGGGACAGGGTCAACGGAGAAAATTGAATAAAGGCAGATTGGAAAGGAAGGAGCAAAATATAGTTAGTCTTTCACAACATGAGTATCATGGAAGGGTTTTACATACTGGTAGGCATGTGGCCTATGTTGAATTGCTTGCCTTCTTAGGGAGGGTGGGGGAGCAGGAGGGAAGAGGAGAGAGAATTTGGAACTCGAAGTTTTAAAAACATGTTCAAAAAAATTTTTTTGTATTCAACTAGGAAATAAGATATACAGGCAATGGGGCATAGAAATTTATCTTGCCCTACAACAAAGGGAAAAGGGAATGGGGGGGGAGTGGGTGACAGAAGGGAGGGCTGATTGGGGAATGGGGCAACCAGAATATATGCCATCTTGGCTTGGGGGGAGGGTACAAATGGGGAGAAAATTTGCAACTCAAACTCTTGTGAAAATCAATGCTGAAAACTAAAAATGATAAATAAATAAATAAATACATAAATAAATATGTAGATAGATAAATAAATAAATAAATAGCTGAAAGCTAAAAATAATAAACAAACAAATAAATACAAAGACCACATCTGACAATGTATACATTATTCTATAATAGTAGTAATAATAATAATTCATAGTTATAATAACTAACATTTCTAGAGTGCTTATTACTTTTACAATTATTATTTCATTTGATGCTCACAACAATCCTAGAATGTAGGTGCTATTTATTATCTCTATTTTATAGTTGGGGAAATTAAGGTAGACATTGGCTAAATGACTCACTCAGAGTCACATAGCTAGGAAGGATATGAGGTAAAATTTGAACCAAGATCTTCCTGACTCCAGACTCAGCGCTCTATCCACTAGGTTTCTGTATTACAAAGAGAGAGAGAAAAAAAGAGAGGAAGAGAGACAGAGACAGGGTGTGGAGAGAGAGAGAGAGAGAGAGAGAGAGAGAGAGAGAGAGAGAGGGAGAGAGAGGGAGAGAGAGAGAGAGAGAGAGAGAGAGAGAGAGAGAGAGAGAGAGAAGAAATAAAATGGATCTCCCTCTCCCTCTCATTCTTTCTCTGTCTCTGTCCCTCTCTGTCTCTCTGTCTGTCTCTGTCTCTCTGTCTCTCCCTCTCTCTCTCTCTCTCTCTCTCTCTCTCTCTCTCTCTCATTACAGGGGCAACCTTCTACTAATGGGGGCTCTTCATACTAGTCTTGGACTTCATGTCGACACCTGACCCATCGCTGTTCAGAACTCCAGAGCTCAAGAGATCAGCTATATGGTTTACAGGTGTGTGCAACTTTGCCCTGCTTTTGCTTCCTTACCTGTTCTCTGAGGTCTTCACTTAGAACTCAGCTTCCTTTAAGTGATCTTATCACTTACATAGTTGTAGTCATGTTTACTGTCCTCTTGGTTCTGATTATTTCACTATGCACTAGTTCATAAAATCTTACAGCATACCACTGAAAGTTTCATATCCACCAATCTTACTGCATAGTAAGATTTCATTACATTAATGTATCATACTTTTTCAGCCATTTCTCAGCCAAAAGGTATCCCTTTATTTCTAATCATAATGAGTGCTTCCAATGCTTCCATGATTATTTGCTGTGTACTAGACTTTTGTTTCTGCCTTTGACTTCCTTCGGGTGGTATCACTAGATCAAAGGATATGGAGAAGTGAGCCACTTTTCTTCTATAATTACAAATTGATATTTTAGATGACTGAACCCCTATTTCAACAATCCGGCTAGCAGATGTTGTGGAGGCGAAAGACCAACACAAGCCCAACAACAAGAATGCTGCCAAAGCCCAGGTTCTTTTGATCTGCTTTACTAAGGAAAGCAATGTTAAGAGGTTAACAAGCTTAATTTAATCCGGCATAAAAATACCATTCACTTAGTTCAGGGGGAAAAAGCCAGCACCCTGAACTTCACAGCAAAGTATAAACAAATTACAAACATCAATAGACAGACCAAATACAATTCATAGTTACCAACATCTAAGTTCAGCCCAGGAGCTCATAACAAGGGCTGGCCCAGAGTCACGCACACCACCAAGGCTGTGGGTAAGAGCTCCAAAAAAGAGAAAACCAACCCCTGGTTTTATATCTTTTTCAGGGTCAAGGGTGACTTGCACAGGCGACTCCCCCACGTGACCTAAAATCATCACAAAGAGGCGACTTAAACACATGTGCTCTAAAAGCCTCTGATGTCCCAAACATGCCACTCAAACCCATGTAAACTAGGCCCTCCCCTGAGATAAGGAGGTCACCAAGGACTCTCAATCTAGTCAAGGAAACAAAGGCCAAACTCTTCAAGGGCACTTGGTTGAACTGAGTGCTAAGAGCCTATTTTGATTGCCAACGCAACCCCTTAACAGTTCCAAAAAAGGTATAGCAGAAGACCTCTCTTCCCACAGTCCTTTCTACATGGACAGCTCTTATTTTCTGTCATTGACAAATTTCATGATATGAAGTGAAACCTGAAAGGTGTTTGAATTAGCATTTTTCTATTGAATTCTTCTTTTCATTCATTCTTCTTCTTTCATTGATTCTTCATTCTTCTTTTGAAAATATTTGTTCTTGTTCTATTACCACTTACTACACCTCCTCAAAAATGTCTCATAGTATTAACTATTTAAGTTAACTCACTTCATATTTTGGATTTCAGACTTTTATTGGTGATATTTGGTGAAAAATATCTTCCAACTCCATCATTTCTCTTCTAATTCTTCCATTTGTGATTTTATTCAGGCAAAAGCTTTTTAAATTTTATATAATTGGAATTCCCTCATTTCTTTTAAAAATGTCCTCTGACCCTTATTTAGTTAAGCTAATACTCAGCGTTTTAAAAATGAATGTTAAAATTGGCTTTGCATGTAACTCATGGAAAATAAAATAGTAAACAAATTTTTAAATAAAAAACCTCTTCCTTGCCATAGATAGGGTTATTAACCTAGGGTCTATGAACTTGGATCTTCATCTGAGTCACTCTTGCTTAGGTGGAACCCAAGGCTTTGTCCTGGGCCCTTTTCTCTTTTTCATAGTATTTTATTTGAAGAACTCAAGTCTTATTGTTCTTTTTATCATCTCTATGGTGAGGATTCTCAGATCTACTTATCAGGCCCTAATCTGCTGACCAATAGTCAACCATGTTTAACTCTGTTTAGAACATTTCAAACTCTCTTTAGAACAATGGGACTGGATGTCCCATTGACATCTTAAACTCAACTTGTCTCAAAATGAATAGATTATCTTCCGCCCAATCCTTCCAATCATCCAAGCTTGCCACTCTGCTCACTCTGTATCACAACCCATACGCAATCAATATATGGTCATGTCTTTTCATATTAGATATAAAGGGGATCTGGAAGAGGTGGGATACATACATGGCACTGTGGTTTGTAGACATCAAGAAGTGGCATGGAGGTCTGCTTCCAGGCAAGAAAAAGGTGAAGGCTCATTCATTAGAAGCTAGCTTCTCAAGGAAAGAGTCCAGGGTTTCTCTGGGGGAGGGAAATAAAGATGGTGACTAGAATGTAAACAGAATAATGTGGAGACAAATATTCAATCAGGAATTATAGGACTTGTATGGGTGGATAGTTTTGATGGGAACCACCTACAGGAAATGATGTGAGCAAAGAAACAAAGTCTACAATGAGAATGGTACATGAGTGTGGATAAACCAAGATGACTGAAGTCAGGAAACATATCTTGAAGAATACTGAAATAGACCAAAAGTAACTAGTTGGTGGATAGTCTTATTTTATGCTAAGATTTTTTTATTCAATCAATAATCAATGAGGCACCAATTTTAGTTCTCAAGCAAAAGAATGACATAATAAAATCCTGATTCTTCTACGTGTGGCAAAGGAGAAGATATATATTTGAGTAGTAGGCTTCATATTTTATAGAAGAACTTTACTGGAAGTTAAAAACATTCCTCTAACTTTTTTCATAAGGGCCAGGGTATCTGACAAAATATAAAACTCAAATTGTCTCACTCTCCTCCACATCACATAAGAGACCCTTTCATCTCAAAAGTCCATTAACTCTTCATTGAAAATGACACTATTTCATCTACTTTCTCCAAACATATAGTCTTTTAACAAATCTGCAACCATCAACTTGGCTACCGGGGCTTACCATCATTTTGATAGGTCCCCATCTCCATCCTCCCAAACACCTACTTTCTACCTTTTACTCTGTGAACAATAATTAAATGAATATTACTTTTGCTGCTATAAAGGGCTTTGCCATAGATTGCCCTATGTCTCCACTCACAGTTCTGATGACTAGACATATTGAAGCTCTCCTCTCTGGCCACCATTTTTCTAGTTGTATAGCAATGTCTCCCATTCAGAATGTAAACTCCTTGAGGGCAAAGACTATTTCATGTTTGTCATTGTATCCTCTGACCTTAGCATAGAGCCTGAAGCATAATCAGAGTTTTCATCATTCATTATTGGTTTCCTATAACATCAAGGTCATTTCATCATTTATTTCTCTCATTCTTCTCGGTCTAAATGCTTTTGGTAACATTATAACCTTATTACTTTGGAAAGTGAAGACACCGAAATGTCTTTAAGGATAATTTTCTTGACACCAGGGCACTGAATTTAGAAGGTGAGATGATGACACCAAAGAAAGAATTTCCCCATGACCTGGGATTAAGGTGAGAATACCAACAGTAGCCAACAGTCCACTTCACCAGTAATTGGAGAGTATTTGCATGTTATACTCTACATGCAAATAGCTACCTATTTGTGAATGGACCTAGTGATCTTGAAGTGACATTAAATTTATTATTTAGACTTATTTGCATGTAGGACATAACTGATAAAATGTTGATAATAGTGTGAGTCTATGCAAATTTTATTAATGTCTCTGTTATTAGCAGAGGTTTTATTTTAATGACACAGTTAGCAGGCACATAAAGGCTAGTCACCAGTTAGTTAGGCTTAGGACAAGAGAGAAGGTGGTTCTGGGGGAAGGTACTCCATCAAAGACTAGCTGAAGAGCCATCTGGTAGAATCTATTTGAGACTAGAGGGAGGGAAGAAAATAGATTCTCCAGAGCAAAGGGTCACAATATATAAGTTGGTACAAGGCCAAAACCCATGGAGAGGTAATTCTGAGATCAAATAAAGAAAACTTGTGTTACTGGGATTTCAAACAGAGGGTCACCAGAGGGTGAGGACTCTGAGGGCAGTAAAAGAGAAGTATATACCCAGCCCTTATAGCTTGATGGGACAGAAGGTAGAGTGCCAGACTTAGACTCAAGAAGACCTGAATTCAAATACAGCCTCAGATATTTACTAGCTATGTGTCACATGACGTGTGTCTGCCTTAGTTTCCTCAACTGTAAAATGGGGATAATAATTTTACCTACCTCCTGGAGTTGTTATGCTAATCAGGTGACATAATACTTTTAAAGTGCATGGTACATGGCACTTAATAAATGCTTATTGTTTTCATTTCTTTTTCCACTCATTAGTAAAATGATAATAGCATCTATTTCACAAGGTTGTTTTAGGCTCAAATTAGTTTATTTATGGAAAGGACTTTGAAAACCTCAAAACTTCATATATGTTCTGGTTATTATTCTTCCTACAGCCATATCAAGGTTTGAAAAGGTAGCTCTGAACAGCTAGTTAGGATCAGGACTAAGCTCTAATAGCCATTACAGATTGTGCCCTATAAACCTTTTCATCTTCTCTCTTCACTTGTCTATTGCTCTGAAATTCCTCATAGTAATTCCTTTTAAATATCTTAGAAATGGGTTGGCTGTCATTAGGGAAAAAGGTTGGGTAAAAGAGCCTCCAATCTAGTGTCCATATGGGGTAAGTATACTAGGTGGGGGCAGGGAGCCACTATCTCTGCCTCTCTACACAGGTAGCCTTAATGTTCAGCATAGAGCAATATCTTATTGATTTTTTCCCTCCTATTATTAATCTCCTCTCTACTTTCATTGACACTGATATTACCTGGACCTCTGCCCTGGAGGCTACTTTCTGAGTGCCTCTGGGAGAAGAAACCAGTTTTAATAACAGTTTGATTACAGAAGTAATCTGCTCTGTTCCCAAGGTTTAGAGTAGGAGTCAGGATGTTTTTGGCCATCTAAACACAAATGATACTGAATTCTAGAGAATTATTAGGAAGTGTATTTTATGTAAGTGTGGCCTGAGCACAGGTAGCTAGGGGAAGCTAATTGTCAAGATACATAAAACACTGGGCCTGGAATCAGGAAGGCCTGAGTTCAAATCCAGCCTCAGATGTACACTAGCTGTGTAAACCCTTGCCAGGTTACCTAATCTCTATTTGCCTCAGTTTATTCAACTGTAAATTGGAGAAATAATAAGAGCCCCTTTAACTCCCAGGATTGTTGTAAGGATCGAGTGAGGTAATATTTATAAAGTACTTAGCATGGTGCCTGGTACATATTAGATAGGCATTTAACAAATGCTTATTTCCTTCCTTTTAGCAAATGTGAAGTTAGAAAGGCTTTAGGTTTGTTTTTTTTTTCAGACTGGCCATTGGATTTTACTGATATGGAAAATTCAAAGTCCTTCAGCTTTCTCAATACCTGTAATTCCTCTTTTCAAACTCAGATACATATAAGATAGCATGAAATTGAATCCTACCATTAATTATAACTGTTATATTCTGATAATCAAAACACTGACATTTCTATAGCACACCATAACTTTCTATTATTCCATCTCTCCTATATTCATGTCCTAACCTGGAATCCCTCTACCCTTTGATGCTTTCTCAAGCTATTATTCCTGCTCTGACTTTGCTTGGTTTCATTTTCATTCTGGACCCTGTGGCTAATTAATTCAAAACCATACTGTCCTCTACTTACACATCTTTTGACCTACTGTCCTATAATTACACCATTTATCTCCTCTGTTCCTATTCCTGTGATGCTGAACAGAGCTGGAGAAAGTCACGAAGCCAAGGTGCCTGGAGAAATTGAAAATTTATGTTGTCTGACCTCAACCAAGCACTCACTACTAAGGCAATACTTTTATTTTATTTCTTCCTGATCTCCTAACTCCACCTCCCTGAAAGCTATTCTAAATCTTCTCTTCTATCCTCAAGCCTAAAAAACCCACCCCTTCCTGCACCATTTCAGCTAAGGATTTCACCTCAAACTTTACTGGAAAAATTGAGGCCATTCATTTTATGCACCCTTTTCTCTGTGAAATTTTGTCATTATCCCCTCCATTCTTCTTCTGTCCTCCAGTCTATGATAAAAAAAATCTGACCCTTTCTGCCAAGGCCAACTCTCTTCATGTGCCTTGATCCCACCCCTTGCTTTATCTCTAGCAGGTAACCCCTTCAATCATCTCTTTGTCTCTCTAATCCTCAATTTTCACTTCGCTCATTCCCTATTCCCTTTAAGCACTTTCAAGTTTCTCCCATTCCTAAAAAAATCATTAGATCCTATATTGCCTTAAACTATTGTCCTCTGTCTTTCCTATATATCTCTTCCCAGAATCAAAAGAAGGAAGGAAGGAAGGAAGGAAGGAAGGAAGGAAGGAAGGAAGGAAGGAAGGAAGGAAGGAAGGAAGAGAAAGAAAGAAAGAAGAAAAGAGGAAAGAAGGAAATAAAGAAAGAAAAAGAAGAGAAAAAAGAAAATAAAATTCTCCCTTTCTCAGCCTTTAGCCCTGAATTTATTGAGAAACAAAATCACTGTTCCTAGTTATGTAATTTATTAACATGCAGTGGGGAGGGACAGAGGAGAAAAAGAATGAGCTTTCATAATGTGCCTACTCTGTGTCAGGCACTATGCTAAGTGCTTTTTACAAATACTATCCCACTTAAGGCTCACAACAACCTTGAGAGGTAAGTGTTATTACCGCTATTTTAAAGATGGAGAAACTGAGGCAGACAGTATTTTAAGTGACTTGTCCAGGGTTATACATATAGAAAGTTTCTAAGACCAGATTTGAACTCAGGTCTTCCTGATTCAAGGCCCAGAGCTCTACCTAGTGAACCACCATCTAATTCAACAAAGAATAGCAAAAAGACCAATGTCCCTGGTTTACAGAATAAGGATCTCTGAAGATCAGTGATGTTTAAGCAGACTGAAAACACAGGAAAGTAGCAAGGGTATGAAGGACTTCAATGCCAAGTAAAGGATATTATGTGTGAAGCAACAGACACACAGGAAAAGACTTAAAAGAGTTGGATTGATGGAGGACAGGCAATCTGCTGAGGAAGGTGTGATGGAATAGGATCACTTGAGCACACAGAGGCATTAATTAGCCTTGGCAAGGAGTAAGGCCACTTCTTCATATGAGACAAGGACAAACAGCAAAGGGCATCAGAGTGATGTGAGATGAGGAACAGGGAAGGATAGAAAATTCTCTGTGAATGCTTTCATTCTAAAAATGAAATATGAGACAAAACTCTCAACTGAGAGGGTTGGAGAGGAGGGAGTTATGGGATGTCTAAGGAGGGATGAAAAAGTTGCAAGACTCATTGTGGTGAGTGGGTTAGTGAATTGATTAGAGAGATTGCCTTGCCCCAGTGAGGGTCCAATTGAGATTATATAACATAAAATTGTAGTGAAGAAAGTCAGCAAGGTAGAGCTTTGTTCAGTATCCAAGAGTAGAAGTGAAAGCAGAGAATGGTTGTAATATCCCAAGGTTAAGGCTTAGCAAAAACAATCAGTAATAGGGTAAGAGGGCCAGGGATTTGAGAGAGCAGTGTAGAGTTGAAATGGTTCACCAGGGGCTTAAGACAGGGAATGGAGGATAGTGTAACCAGTGTAAGGATAATGGTCCAGGCAAGAACGGAAGAACTGAGGAATCGGGGGTTAACAAATATCAGTATTTAGGACTGACATTTAGAATGACAATAGATTATGATCAGATAAAGAAATGGTCTGCCCAAATGAGAAAGTAAGATTTCAAGCTCATCAATGTCAAGGAGAGTAATTTTTAGCTAGAAAATTTCCCAACCTTGAACTTGTGAAAATGTATTATAAGTATTATCAAGGAATATTTGTATCAACACGTCAAAGGACAGTGATCTCAATGACAGTGACGCACCTAGTGTCTTAAGAGATGAAAAAGTCCATCCCTTGAAGATCAACTTTCTGGTGATTAGTTTCTCCTAACACAGCTAGGTCTGTCCTTATAGAGAAGCTACACTCATAACCAATCCAACTTTGCCCTTTATGTTTTAGCTCTACTCAAACTGCACTCCACTCTACTCAAACATCCCTGGGTCCAGCCTTCAAGGCTATCTAACTTGGTGGGCAAAACTTGTCAGAATTTCATGCCCCACTCCAACCCCCCCTTCTGCATATTCCTTAAGAAATCAAAGTCAACTCTATGCCAGAATTAACTTTCAATATGGAACCTTAGGAGGATCTCCAAAGAGATACTTGGAATATATGGAATTAACAAAATATTAATTCTGATATATACTTTTCCTAACACAGTAACCATGAAAAAGCAATAAATGGCAGGAAACAAAATAAAATTGGTAACATGCAAAATGTTTTTTTTCCTAGCTAGTAATTCCCTAGAATTCTGTAACCTTTTGTGCTAATATCTCAGTAAAAAAAGAACATTGATTTCACACAATATTCACTTTTCATAACAACACATGAAATCTCCTGTGTCATACATACCATACAGAAAATAAAATTCTTAGAAACAAAACATTTGTAACCTGAATCTTACCTTCCGCTGTGTCATATGGTGGTATGCTATATACTATACTGCTGTAAACCTCTCTACCTTGGCCACCCTCTGAAAACCAAGGAAGTGGTTGCGGGGACTTTAATTGCTGCTATCAGAAGATGCAATACTGGTGAGGTCTTGACATTACCTTTGGCACTCAGTCCTTCATTGCTAGTGGATAGCATCATGAAGGATGAACCAGCTTGAAATAATCCAGTAATGTCAGCTTTGTGTACCACTTGAGATCCTTAAGGGTCTTGTGGCACTCAGTGGCTGCAGACATTCTGGCACAAAGTTTATCTTAACACTTTTATTTTCTCCCTAAGCCACATCGATGACTTTGCAGGCTTGGGTTTAGAGCCCAAAGGGCTTGCTTTACACTTTGGGGGCATAATTGCAACAAGAAAACTTGAGTTTTAAAGGCAAATAATGAATATATTCTATGAATCCACAGGGACCTCTTTACAATGGTAGGGTAAACAAGACCAGTGAAGTGCCTAGTAGGATACCAGCCATTCCACAATCTTACGTGCATGGTGCCTCTCATTTTTTTTTTCCCTCTCCTGTGTGTAACTGTAAACACAAAAGTGAAAATTAACCTGCTGATAAAATCATGGGAATGCTTGAAGACAAGAAAGTTTTATATGTGAATATTGAGGATTGACTGTAATGATAACAATAACTAGCATTTCTAAAACACTTCAAGGTTTTCAAAGTGCTTTGCAAGTATTATATCATTTAGTCTTACTAGCCACCCTGAGAAGTGGGTGCTATTATTATCATCCCCATTTTACAAATGAGGAAACTGACCTAGGCAGAGGTTAATTGACTTGCCCGACATCCGACAACTATTAAGTATCTGAGGCTGGGTTTGAATTTAGGTCTTCTTGACTCCAGGGTATTTGACTTTAGAAAGAATGGTGATTTTTCTTTTGGTAGCAGATATATCTCTCTAATTATGTTCCTTTAGACAATATTAAAATCAATTTATATTTTGTACATTTCTACTCCCTGGGAAGTAAGCAAGACTATTCTTTGTACACTGAGAACTTAGTTGATATATTTAGAATCCACAAAGTAAAGAAAATCTATGTGGACTATTGAGAGTTAAAAATATTTTGATTCATATTTATTGCTTTTCTCAGAGAAGGTGAAATAGGCTTTCTGATTTTTTTAAACCTAATTAAGTCTTAGAATCAGGGTAGGAAAAGTATAATCATCCTCATTGACATATAGGGAAATTAAGATGAAAACAATTAAATTATAGGCTCATAATTCCATAGGGATCTCTCTTCTTGACATCTTTTCTCCAAGCTAAACTACAAAGAACTTCAACTTCCTTAACCTTTCCCTAGAGAATCTAGCTTGCAAGTTTAATCACTTTCATTATTTTGGGGGGGAGAGGAAGTATGAGGCAAGCCTGCTCTATTTTCTGTTCAATCTTTCTGAACCAGATACAATATTATAAAAAAGAAAATTCTGAATGTTAAATAAAATCACAATTTTTTTTTTACCATATCTTGTATGTAAGTTCATGCCACTGTACTCCAATGTAATATATAAGCTTTTGAAATCAAAACCCTCAATCAATTATTCATTTTCAACTTGTAATCTATTATGACGTGGTCTTTATCTAATCTTTTGTGGTGTTTTCTGTCTTAGTTCAGTCTTTGGTTTTGTGATATATATATATATATACATGTATATATATATATATGGGTGTGTGTACATATGTGTGACATACACACATATATACATATATACACAAATACATACATGTGTATGTGCATATATACATACACATATACAGAGAAAGAGAGTACCTTGAACTTGCCTCTACTGAGTTTTATCCCATCTTTTGTGGAGCATTTCTCTGATTTTTTTTTGTGGTGATTTGAAATTTAGTTCTATCTTCTTAAATATTAATGTGCTCATCAGATTGGGGTCATGCAAAAATTGAGGAGTATATTTTCATTTCGAATGCTTGTACCTCAATCTTACCTCTCCTTTCTGTCATCTCAAATTTGGGCCAAAGTCTCTTCCTTCTCAAACACTGAAATATGATATATTGAGGTTATTGGCAAAGATCATAAATAATGTTGGGTTGAGGACTTGTTCCTTTAGAATATTACTGTTTTTTTTCCTAAGTTGGCAATGAATTAGTGATTAAAATCCCTTGGGGAAGTTCCCTCATTTAGTTGGTTATTTAGCAGCATTGGGGGAGTCAATACTCTATATTACCGGTGCATTGATGACAATGTCACGTGTGACACAAATCAAAAACCTTATTAAAATTTTTAAAGATCACTTCTTTCACAGATTTAAACTTCTTGACAAGATATATGAGGTGTCCAAAAAAACCCATTTTTTCCTATCTTCCCAGGATGTAGGTCTGGCAGAGCTACAGCTCAATTTTGGCAGCAGGGGCAAAGATTACTAAATATATCCAAGCCCATCAGTGTAAGGGACAGAGATCTTCAAAAGAAATCTCTGACCTCAAGACAATGGTGTGATGGGTGGAAAACAAGGATAAAGAGGAAAGAAGGGGAAGACCTGATGAGGAGGCCACTACCAGCAAGAGAGGGAGCCTGTCAGGGGAAGACTTAGAAAGAAGATACCTGTCATATGGAATTCAAGGGTAAGAAGCTGGCCATCAGGTAGCTTCCTGGTTTAACTAATTATTCTTCCTATTTAGGGACTGATCTATTATTTCTAAATGCTTAAGGAACTTGAGTACTATTAGCATCCTTGAAAATCAGCATTGTGGATCAAAGTAGTATGGATAGAGTGCAGGACCTAGAGTCAGGAAGATCAGCATTCAAATCTCACCTCTGACACTCCCTAGTTCTGTGATCCTGAACATGTCATTTAATCTCTCTGAGCCTTAGTTTCATCATCTGTAAAATGGGGTAGTTGGACTTGGTGGTCCTTTCCAACTTTAAATCTATGCTTCTCTGTTATTCTGGAAATCATTTTGCCCCACCCTAGTATGGCTTTGGGACTGACCAAAAACTCAAAAAGGCTTACTTTGATAAAGTTCATGAAGCTATGAGGATTTCTGCTCTTAAAATGCCTGGGCTCACTAAAGTTATATAAAAAGAAAAGGAGATGAGGAGGAAGAGTTCAATACATGGACAATTTCTACACTTAGCTGAAGGAGGCTGGTTAAAAATGTTTCTCCCAGCTTTATGTTTGCTTCAACAACCTTTACAGAATCACAGAATTTGAGAGTTGGTAGGCACCTCAGCAATCTTTGAGCCTAATTCATAGCAGAAAGGAATCTCCACCATAACATTCATGACAAATGATCATCTGGCCTTTTCTTGAAGACAACTGAAAAGGGGAAGCCCTCCACTTGTCCAAGCAAACCATTACATTTCTGAGTGACTCTGGTTATTAGAAAGCTTTTCCTAATACCAGAGTTAATTTTTTCTCTTTGCATCTTCTACTCATAGCTCCTGATTGCATCCTCTGGGGCAAAGAGAAAAAAGAAAATCTAATCTCCTGCACATGATAGCTCTTTAAATACTTGAAGACACCCACCATATCTAGCCTGGAATCTTTTTTTTTTTCCCCAGCCTCAAAATGCTCACTCCTGGTACTTTTCCTGCTGCCCCTTCTCAGTTAGCCACCTTTACAGGAGCATCATTCAATTGCCACTTAATAGGTGTGAAGAGACCCCAGAATGACATTCTGAGACTCCACTCCTCTCCATTGGTGACCATTTACAATCATTTACAACCAGTGCTTCTGATACAATTTAGGGGGAGAGACATGCAAATACCTGCATAGACACAAGCTATCTACATGAGTTAGCACAAATTCATCTCAAACTGCTAAATTTTCTACAGGTACATACTCAGTCAAATGATAATACATGTTCATAAAGATGAATCTGAGATATTATAATATCCTAAAGTGCTTTCTGGATCTTTAAATATTAATATATTATTGGCAAGTCACTTAACCCCAATTGCCCTACCTTCCTCCCTCAAAAAAAATTATTAAGTATATCTAACTACGGGTAGCTTGGTGACACAGTGGATAGTATTAGGCCTGGAGTCAGGAAGCCTCATCTTTGTGAGTTCAAATCTGGCCTCAGACACTACATGACCCTGAGGAAGTCACTTAACCCTTTTCGTCTCAGTTTCCTTATCTATAAATTGAGCTGCAGAAGGAAATGGCAAACCACTCCAGTACTGTTGACAAGAAAATCCCAACTAAGGTCATAAAGAGTCAGACATGACTGAAAAAGGACTGAATACCATATATTCTGATGGCTTCAAAGTGGATAATTCGTGCAGTATAAATATACATATAGCATACATTATATGCAAAACTGTTGATAATGATGATGATGATAGAGATAATGATAATAAATACCTAAAATGTAGTAAATAGTATGTGTAACTTGGAATCAGGAAAATCTTAGTTCAAATCATTCCTCACGTATTTAATAGCTGCATGACCCTGGGCAAGTCATTTAATCTCTGTTTGCCTGTTTCCTCATTGGGAAAATGGGGATAATAACAGCACTTATCTCTCAGGGCTGTGGAGAGGATCAAATGAGTTAATATTTATAAAGTGCTTTGTAAGCCTTAAGGGACTATATCAATGCCTGATATTATTATCTCAGATTGTATATATATGTATATATATATATAATATACACACACACATATATATTTATACTTAAATATATATTTATACATATATATGTATATATACATATATATTCATACATATATATGTGTGTTTACATACATATATACATATATAATATGAATAATGTGTATATATGCATATATATTAATATATAGTTTGCCTCTCTCTAAACATCTATCTAAACGTCTATCTCCTACCTAGTATCTATCAATGTTTGTCTTTCTCTCTATCTAAATATCTTGTTGCCTGGGGATATACATAAAATATAATATATCAATATTATGTATAATCTATAATGTATCATATATCTTATCATATATTAATTATGTTATATATTCTCTAACAATTCTGAATAACAGGAAGTCTGTTGCTAAAGTCAAGGTCCTAAATGACACATCATTTCCCACTTGTCTAAATAGTCTATTACTCTATCGCAGAAATAAATTAAATGAATTTGGTAGGATTTCCTCCTTAAATAACCATGTTGGTTGTTTTCCGATACCATTTCCATGATGGTTCCAAGTTGATTGATCATTCTTTTATTTTCCCCAGGATCGGAGATGGCTTATGGAGTCAGGGTTGTATAATTCCCTGCTAAATATGGTCTACCTCCAATGTTTCCTTTGCTTCTTGATTTTGAACAATTCACAGCACTAGGTAATTCTGATTGCAGTGACATCCCCCTCCCCTTTCCTTGAGATGAGACTCAAGAACCTTTTATTAAGGGAGATTTTTGAGGCTCAAACTAGCTAGAATCCAATGCCTTGAAGCCAAGTGAGTTTCTCCTCTGGCCTACTGGCTATTATTGAATATACAGTTGTGTATTGTGCTACTAAGAATCAAGCACTTAACTTCTCTATTTCTCAGTTTCCTCATTAGTAAAATGATGATAAAGAATAAGGAAAATAAGTAAAAATAAGGATGAGAGCACTTGTGAACCCTATGTCACAGGGTTGTTGAGAAAATCAAACAAAACTGTGTATCTTAAACATTCTGAGCACCTTAAATTGCTACATAAATGCCAGCTATTTTTTAAACCTTGTATCCTAAATAATTAAACTGCTTTTTTTTTAAAAAAAATGTTGTACCTGAGGAAGAGGCATCATTCAGTTACTAGAAAATTCACTTCTAAGGGGCAGCTAGGTGGTGCTGCAGGAGTCAGGAGGACCTGAGTTCAAATTTGACCTCAGACACTTATGAGCTGTGCAACCCTGGGCAAATGATAGTAGTAGCAGCAAAATTCAATTCTATAGAAAGTTTCATTCCCTAGGCATGAAGATAAATGAGGATTGGGACTGGACTTGTGTGTCATTTCATTGGCACAGGGCAGAGATGTCAGACATAGCTCATGAGCTGCATACAACACTCCCAAGTGAACATTTAACAAAATAAAATAAAAATGCAATAATACATAGATAATACTACTATGTGGCATTTTCTAAGTCAATATATAGCCCAAAGGGGTCTTTATGTATGGTTTAGTTGTCTCTGTTTCTGTTTAAGCTGGATGCCATTGGCATAGGGAACTCCCAAGTTAGGAAACTTATTCTGCCAATACACAACGGCACCTTCCAATTTGTAGTCTCGGAGCAATGTGTGAGGTACTGAGAGGTTAATTAATTTACTCAGAGACAGAGTCAGATGTGACAAAAGCAGGTCTTCCTGGCTCCCAGGAGAGCCCTCCATCCATGACGCCACATGTACCACAGAACCTTTCTGTCCATGAACATCCTATTTTCAAGGTGATATTGTATCTTTAACTTTATTGAAAATTGGTGTGCAGACTCCTTGTAAATGGTAACTCACTATACAAGTGTCATTATTATTATCATTGTTATCATCATCATCATTATAATTATTAACGTTACCTGGCCCAAGACTATAACTTACAAGAGAGACACAATGTACAAATGTCAAATGGGATACATGATAAAGCTTCTTGCATTCAAAGAGAGCTTTGCAACTTAGTATTGGAAATAATTTAGCTTAGATAATATGCTAATAATAGTAGCATTTTATATACAGCTTTACTTTACAAATATCTCATTTTATCCCCATATCAACCCTGGGGTGAAGATGCTATTATTTTCCTCAATTTACAGCAAGTTTCTAAGATAGGATTTGAACTCAGTTCTTCCTGACTCCATGTCTAGCTCTCTATCTATTGCACCCCTGGCTGACTGAAATGATAGTATTTGTTATCTTTTCTGATAGTACTTGAGCACTTGGAAAAGATAAGAAACAGAGAGAGATGATCTAATGTCATAGATATGAACAGAGATGACAGAGCTAAAGACACAACTAGAGTTAGAGTTAGATGAGGATAGAGATAACCACAGAGTTTCCTATTTCATCAATATTTATGAAGCCCAGCATTTGAAGCAAACTCTATCTGGAATAGCTTGCCAGTGCTAGATCAAAAGCCAGGAAACCTAGGTTCAGATTGCATCTCTGTCACTTATTAACTACCTGATCGTGGCAAGTCACAGGGGAGCTAGATGGCTCAGTGGATAGAGTGCTGGGCCTGGAGTCAGGAAGAATCATCTTCCTGAGTTCAAATCTGGCCTCAGACACTTCCTAGCTGTGTGATCCTAGGCAAGTCACTTAACTTAACTTTGTTTTCTTCAATTTCCCCATCTGTAAAATGAGCTGGAAAAGGAAATGGAAAACCTCTACAGTATCTTTGCCAAGAAAACCCTAAATGGAGGCACAAAGAGTTGGACGTGATTGAAAAGTGACTGAATACCAACAATGTGGCAAGTTATTTACCTAAGCCTGTTTCTTCTTTGAAATAAAGAGAATAGACTAGACAATATTCCAATTTTAAATCTAAAATCCTATGATTCCTCCAAGCCCAGGGTTTTTCAATTTACACACAAATCTAACTCAATGGATTTAATCCTGTGTGAAGAAGATAAAGAAATATATGTGTGTATACATATACATACATACATATATATGTGCATAAATATATATATATATGCATGTATTTAGCTAAGACAATTTTCTCAGATAGAGAAATAACCATATCTACAGTGGCTTTCTTCCTTGTCCCCTTTAAAAAAAAAGAATGGATTTCTTCCACTGTCAGAACTACTGATACAGTTCTCCAAGGCTTTGAGAGTATAATCTGAAAGGTTTTCAGCTGCCTGCGATTAAACCCAGAAATAACTAAAAATATTGAATATGGAGACTTTTTCTTCTTCCCAAGACATTGTCTAGATCACAGCACATGCAGCTGTTTTGAAAATGTGTTATAATGATCCTATCAATATGCTTTATTATTCTCATCATTATTTTATAGGGCAAAATGCTATTTTTAGTAGACACAAATGAAAATATTTAAGTGTATAAAACATAAGAGTTATGTAAGATGCAAGATGACTCTGGATTCAAATCCTCTCTCTGTCACTGATTTTATTGGTGAAATTGGGTTAGGTGCATCACACCCCTAGACCCCAATAACCTTGAAAACAAGGCAGTTGGATTAAAAGCCCCCTGAGATACTTTCAAGCTGTAGATCAATGATCCTCTGATCTATGAAAAATAGGTTAATCAAAGGAGTTCCTTTGATTAACTTGATGACCTTGGAGGGTGAGGAACCTTTGTTTTCACTTTGTGACTGAATCTCCTTGTAAGGGGTATGGGTAGAGCTTGTTAAAATGACTTAAAGTACATGGCTAAATCTCAGAGACTAGGGTTTCCCCCATGAAGAGTTGGTTAGTTTGGAGATCTCCTTTGGCACTTCCTTAGCAGTTATAACCAGAGAGGGATGTTGCCTTAGAATAGGAAATGTTAAAAGGAGGCTAACAAATGAGTATAGTCTTCTAAGGAAGGGGAGGAGGGGACTCTGTTCAAGCAGAGGAGTGGAACTTGGCCAGGCACCAGAGGTAACAGGAACTACCCAAGCTCTCACCCAGGTGTGCCACACACCTGACAGTGACCTAGGAGGCCAGCAGGTAGCCCTTGAGGAGCCACCTGTCACAGTATTGCCCAGGAAAAGGGGGCAATCTAAGGATCAGAAGAAGGCTGGCATATCCACTTTAGCCCAACAATTATTGTGTCAAGTAAAGAAACAGCAAGGGAAATGAGAGGGAAAACAATTCCTTTGGAGGTTTGGGCATTCCAGGGGACACTTCTACCACCTAATCCAGTTATTCTTAATTTACTTTTATGTCATAGGTTCCTCTAACAGTGTGATGAAACCTATGGACTCCTTCTGAGAATAATATTTTTTAAAGTATAAATAAAATATAAAAGATTATAAACAAATCCAATTATTGAAATACTTATCAAAAATTTTAAAAATTTCATACATTCCAGGATAAGAACTATTGCCATAATTCTTGGAATTCTCTGCCTTCTTCAAACTTTTCTGAGACCCAGAGCTTAGGGCTAGAAAAGAGAATTAGCCCTATGAAGGAAGGTGGGTAAGAAGTAGTAGGTCAGGCAATGAGAGAGAAAAGCTAGGAAGAAAGAATGCCTGGCATTCATTTTGTATTTTCTGAAGCCTCTCAGAATGGTTTGTCCTGATCAAGAAGGGATCTCAAAGGTAGGAGCAAAGTAGAGGAGAAATCCAAACCTTTAACCCCTGCTGGAGGGCCACGAGAATTTTTTTCCCTCTATGCTTTGCCCTCCCAAAATCATGAAAATTTTTCTTGGGAGTTGTGGGGGGCTAGGGTAAACTAGTGGCGAAGATGAACCTCCTCCTCCTTGCTTAGCTATCTGTCTCAAGGCAGGAGACCAGGGACAATTGTTTTGGAAGGACTGACACCCCAATGTGGCCCCAAAGTACCACATTTCAATAACCCAAATGAAAGAGTGCTGACCTCAAGGTCATAACTTCTCTAGTCCCTATTCTGACATACTCTCTGGGACTCTGTTTTCTTCTCTGTTAAATGAAAGGATTGGACAAGGTTATCTCTAAGGGCATTTCTAGAAATTTGGACTCTGAATTCACCTTAACTTTGTCTCAATTTCATTAAGAATTGAATATATTAAGAACTTGAGAAAGTACATACCCTTGGTCAATTATAAAATCATAGAGTTAGACTATATAATTCCTAAGATCTCTTCCAGTTCAAACATGATATTTGTCAAGGTTTAAGTCACAGGGGTGGGGAAAATTTGGATTTGGTCAAAAGGCCACACTTAAGGATTTGGAAGGCCACAGGTTCCCCACCCCTCGTACTTTAAGGAAAGATTGAGGAAAAGCTGGAGAGTGACTTCTGTGTCTCCTTCAGATCTTACCCCCAAATCATTTGATTTCTATAAAAGTTTCCATTCTGTATCCCCATCACCCAGTAATCAGTCTTGTAGGACATCAGGTGTGAAGATAGAGCTAATGAATCTTAATAACTTGAGGTAGTGTTTGTTATGTTCAGAATAAAAATAAAACAAATTTTAATTAAAAATTGAGATCAGCAATTATAACATATCTACATGAGTGAAGAAAATGAAACAGGACACCTGTGGAGATGTAAGCTGATCACTGCCTCTTCAGCAGCCATAGCTACTGAAGACCTAGAAAGCAAAAAGTAGGTAGATAGATAGATAGATAGATAGATAGATAGATAGATAGATAGATAGATAGGCAGACAGACAGACAGACAAGATGGACAGAAAGACAGACAGAGAGATAGATGGATAGATAGATAGATAGATAGACAGACAGACAGACAGATAGATAGATAGATACATCTATCTTGCCACCCAAGTCCTTAGCACTGTCAAATGGTTCAACATCAGAAATGAGTACGTTTTTTTCAATGTAAATTACATTAAACCAGATGCATTACCAATGTTACTGATTTCTGCACCTGAGAACCATGAGACCTTTATATCTACCCTGCAACTGAGCCCTCATTGTATGTGTTTTTGCCCTCTAGAAGAATGACTCCTTGGAAGCAAGGAATACCTTGCTTTTGTATTTGAATCAATAGTGCTTAGCTCAATATTTTTGCATATAGTAAGTTCCTAAATAATGCTTATTTATTTCATTCACATAAGGGAAGGGGATGATTCTCGAGATGGCTCAATAATGTCAAAGGTTTTCCCCATCTTTAGCTAATAAATGGGAAGTACTTGAATCTCTATAACTGTAAAACTTGCCATTTTGTCAAGGATTTTATGATTTTAAAAGTACTTCCACATAAATTGTGTGCTTTGGTCCTTACAACATGATCTAATCTATGGGGTAGATGGGGCAGGGATTATTATCTCTATTTTACAAATGAAGCAGCTGAGGCTTAGTGTGGGCAGGTTCCTTGTCCAAGGTCATGGAGCTCATAAGTGAAATAGCTGGGACTAAAACCTACATCTTCCAACTTCAAGGTTAGACCACTTTCATTATACCATGATGAGAGGGTAGTTATTGCTCTTGATAGAAATTTTAGAACAAATTATAGTTTCCAAATTTTCATGTGAGATTTAACAATCACTTACCTTTATTAATTTTTAAAAGATTACTTCACTATTCTACCTACAAAATAGGACATGAATTCTACTTCTCCTTTGGAACACAGCCATGAACATACAAAGGTCTTCTTCCCTTTTCTCTCCTCTTCACCCATCCTCAATTTGGTAAGAACATTTTGCCTAAATTCCTAATAATTCTCACATAATCTCACTATGGGTAGAGTTAGTGCTGCAGTACAAATGTACTTTCCTGCCTTTTGAACTATTGATAACACTGCTTGACGGAAGTATTCTAACGATAGACTAGATAAGATGAAGACTTGGCCGTTGTTGTCTCTTTAAATAGTTACTCCTCTCCCTTTTCCAAAGTTGATGGGAGGAAGGAAACTGGGAATGTGCCTATCATTCACATTTTAAAGGTTTTTTTATAATTCACATATCCCAATTGTCTGCATCTATTCTCAGAAATGACAAGAATATGACACAAAATACTTTGTAGTTATCTAATACAGTAATGAAATAGTATTGCAAAGTGACAATGTTATAATGATCAAATTATGTTAAATTATGTATTTGAAATCTCTTTAGTCATAAAAATAAATACGAAAATATCAATGTGCTATTTTTTTGAGCTTGGAAAATTCCATTGATAATGATATAAATTCCCAAAAGTTGTTGTTGTTCAGTCATTTCAGTAGTGTCCTCTTCTAGTGGTTTTCCATTTCCTTTTCCTTCTCCAGTTCATTTTACAGATGAGGAAACTGAGGCAAATTGGATGAAGTGACTTGCCCGGGGTCACACGGCTAGTGTCTGAGGCCAGATTTGAACTTATGTCTTCCTGGCTCTGGGTCCAAATAGGGAAAACTTTTTTTTTTCATTTTCCATGGCTGAAACCTAGTCTCTCTTCCCAATTTTTTTTACTTTTGAAATTTGAAAGGTATGTACAATCAACAGGTAATAAGTAAGGTATGGAATAGTTTTGCCTAGGTCAATATTTTTTCATTCTATTATAAATAAATTCTAAAACATAAATCAAGGTAATAAGCGGTGTAACCACTAATCCTTAGCTAGCAAACCAGTGTTTAAATTCCACACTGAAAGAGGTCCTTCCCCTTCTTCTTCCCACTCCAACACAGCTAGAAAAAGAATCTGAACTCAAGATCTGTACTGAGGTATCTATCAAGTCTCATAGGGAACCATTCCATGTAATTGTATCACCTCAGAGTTGGAAGACACTTTAGGAATCATTGAACACAGGTGTCTCTACCCTCTGCAGCAGTTAAAATAAGTTAAATGGACTTTGGTCCAATTGAAACCCAAGTCTTTCAATTCCCAAACCTTTTAGTAATGTCATGTAATCTCTCTAACCCATTACTGCAAATTTGAAGTTTTTCACTGTGTCCCTTTATCCTCAGATTTATGATTTACCTATAACAATGGTGGTCTGAAGACCCCCAGTATGCTGAATTGGAGTGTCTCCCATGAAGCTAAATATGAGCTTTGGCTTCATGTTGAAGGATATGTGCTCTGGGCTCTTGCTAAAGGACACTCATGATTAGAGGCTTTCGGTGGTTTCTCATGGGATCCCCTGACTTTAGATCATTCCCTTGATCACCCTTGTTACATAAGTCTATTCTATATTTTGTACTTGTGTTTGTTCAACTTTGGTAATGAAAATGATGAGATTATTGAGTTTAGCTACCTCATTTCATTTTTTTAATTATTTTTATTTTGTTAAATATTTACAACTTACATATAAAAAGTAATTATTATTTTTAAAATGCTGAGTTCCAAACTCTAGCCTACCCTTCTGCTTATCCCCCACCTTGGGAAGGCAAGAAATTAGATTTTGATTATACACATGAGGTCATGCAAACCTTTCCCATATTAGCCATGTTGCAAAAGAAAACACAAACAAAACAATAAAAATAAAGTTTTTTTTAAAAGTATGCTTCAATCTGCATACAAAGTTCATCAGTTCTCTCTCCAGAAATGGATAGCATTTTTTGTCAAGGGTCCTTTGGAATTATGGGCAATCATCTTCTTGATCTAAGTCTTTCAAAGTTGATCATCATTACATTATTGCTGTTATTGTGTACAATGTTCTCCTGATTCTGTTTACTTCTCTTTGCATAAGTTTATATATATATATATATATATATATATATATATATATATATATATATATATATATATATATATATCTTCTTAGGTTTTTCTAGAACCATGACTTATAGTGCAATAGTATTCCATCACAATCATATACTACAACTTGTTTAGTCATTCCCCAATTGATAGGCATCCTATCAATTTTCAATTTCCTTTGCAACCCCAAAAAGAGCTGCTATAAATATTTTTGTACATTAGGTCCCCTTCCCTTTTCTTTGATCTCTTTTGGATATAGGCCTAATAAAAGTATTGCTGGGTCAATTGGTATTTGCAGTTTTATGGACCCTTGGGAGTAGTTCCAAGTTGTTCTCCAGAATGTTTGGGCTAATTTATGTCTACCCAATTTTTCCACATGCCCTCCAGCATTTGTCACTTTCATTTTCTGCTTGTCAGTTATGCCGTTATAGGGTGGGGTTTCTTTGTTAGGTATCAGTTGGACTAGATGACCACTGAGGTCCCTTCTCACTCTAAAATTCTGTGATTCTGTGGTTGTCTGAAGGTTGGAGCTGTCCATTGATGATCCCCTCAGACCTATGCAGAAAAGCTTAGTCTGTCCTGTTGATAGCTAAGCAAATGGTCAAATGTCCTCTGTGTTTCATTTTGCAAACAAAATTGTGGACCTAGTCTTTCCAACTGAAGTAAGAGGAATTATCCAGCTTAGATGGTTCAGTGATTGTTGATGGACACACCTTCAGTACCCTTATGGTACATTTTTGTTTTGTATGGCTTTTTCATTGACAAGGCTACTATAAAACTTAACAGTTGGCTGGCAGTTATCGGCTTGCTAAATCAGTGGCATCAAAAACACAGTCACATGAAGCCCATGATACTTCCATGTGCGGCCCAAGCAGATTAAAATGTAATTGGGAAATATTTAAGAAAATAAATAAAAATACAATAAAACATGATAAAATTACATTTTTAAAGAGTCATGGAGGAAATGAAATTTATCTCTTTGCTTCACTGCTTGCCTTGATAAATGATCAAAAGAAGGAAGGAAAAAAGGAAAGGCAGACAAATAATATGATGTATTTCAATTATTCTCATATGGTATAGCGGACAGGGTGCAGAGAATCAGATGACATGGATTCTAGTCCTAACTCTGATGATACTAATTAGCTACACGGTCTTGGACAAATCACTCACCCTCAGCAAGTCCTGATTTCTTCCTTTGTACAAAGAAGGACTGTGCATTCTTAGGTCCTTTTTATCAGTATCCATTCTAGTTCCATGCATCAACAGCCTAATGATCTAATGAATTATAGTGCTAGTTTATCAGTATCCTATTTATACTATTTGTTTTCCAATATGTTCCTTGATAAGGTCACTTAAGAGAATTGCATGAAAAGGTTACTACCATCTAAAATGAGAAAGCTATTCCATTATGTTTCTCCACAGGAAATCCTCTAATATGCCTACTGGTTTGACCCTAGGAAAATAAATAGTTGAGTTTGCTTACTTAATACAACATGGTTACAATTTGGTTGGAAATAGGAAACAGCATTCAATAAAAAGAGATGGAAACATTAATAGGCTGCCTTTATGTTAGGTTAGAAGTGCCACCAAGAAGAATTTTACTGAATAAATCTTTCAGTTCCATAATCTACTTGTATTAGAGGTCGACATTGACATCACTTGACAATTTAAAAGGCTCTTGACCCTGTTGATTTCTGTGAAAGAACAGCTTTTGTCACTAGCTGATGCAATCATAGGGATGAGATAAAAGTCTCATCTGCTGGAAAGTAAATGACCATGTATACTCATGGTACATTCTCTATTAGACAGTCAGGGCAAAGAATGTCCTAATGAATCCCATTTGTCCTCATCACTGTCTTGATGGCTTTTGGCTTTATTTTCTCCTTAAGTAGACAGTTTTAAAAAACATTAGGGAAGGCTGCTGTAAAGGCAGATCATTTTTCTTTCTTCCTATTAACCTGTTTAGTATTGAAAGCATTTCAATAAACTTACACAATGAAAGAGGAAAAAAAGGAAGGAAAAAAAAGGAAGAAAAAAAAGGAAAATTGAAGTAAAAAATGTTGCACATCATACCATTTAACTCACCTACATCAGTAGTACTTATTTCCACTTATGAATCCTTTGAAATGATTATGAGTACATATGTTTTGGTTAAGAAACAATCTATGGCTTATGTCCAGAGTGGGAAGCAATCTATTTCATGAGTTAACATTTGTTTAAAAAAATTTGTAGCCTCAATGTTAATTATATTATTATTTGATATGACTTTTGCTAGGTCATATCATACATTAACTATAGGCAGCTAGGTGGCATGGTGGATAGAATACCAGGCCTGGAGTCAGGAAGAGCTGAGTTCAAATCTGGCCTTCAACACTTACTAGCTGTGTGATTCTGGGCAAGTCTTGAGCAAACCTCTGCTTGCCTTAGTTTCCTCATCTATAAATTAGGACAATAATAGCACGAATCTTTCAGAGTTGCTGTGACGACCACATGAGATGATAATTGTAGAGCACTTAATATGGTGCCTGGTACATCCTAAGTACAATGTAAATGTTGTGTAGTAGTAGTAGTGGTGGTGGTGGTGGTGGTGGTGGTGGTGGTACTAGTGGTGGTACTAGTGGTATTAGTAGTAGTAGTGGCAGCAGTGGTGGTAGTATATGGTGGTAGTAGTAGTAGTAGCAGCAGCAGCAGTAATAGCATTAGTAGTAGTAGATGGTGTAGTCTTTACTAGGCTATCCCATTTATTACTTGTAAGAAGCTAGGTAGCTCAGTGGATAAAGTGCCAGGCCTGGAGTCATGAAGACCTCAATTCAAATTCAGCTTCAGACATTTACTAGTCATGTGACCATGGGCAAATCACTTAACTTCTATCTGACTTAAGTTTCCTCAGTTATAAAAATGGAGAAAATAATAGCATGTATCTTTAAGACTTGTTGTAAAGATCCCATGAGAAAAACTGTAAAGCACTGAATACAGTGCTTGGCACATAGTAAGTGTGACATAAATATTATCTATTATTAGTATTTAGGAAATGCAAACATTTAAAATTCTAGTCTATTTGTAAAAGTGCAAATAGACTTTCATTGACTCAAGAGAGAAGTTCCTCATAAGCTTTGTGCAATTTTTTCAGTTCAACATAGTTTCATAATGTCAATAAATTGCTGCTAATAAGCACCCTTTCACTATTGTTAATAACCTGTATGACATGTTGGTGTCAAATATCATGTCAAAACAACCCCAGAAACCTAGTTAATAAATGAAATGTCTAAGTACATAATGATATCAAGCAAGAAAAGAGATAAAATAACATAAAAGTATTAATGAGGGATGAAGCATTTTTTTTCCTGAGAATATGCTATCATAAAAAGAGCCCTGCCTTTAGGGTCAGGAGACTCGTTATCTAATCTTATGTAACTTCTCTGGGGATCAATCAACAAACATTTATTAAGCACCTGCTATGTGCCAGGTGATGACCACTTCTATTGCTATATAATGCATAAAATAAAACTTCATTAATGAATATTACCTGGGAAAAAACCAGTTGGAATTAATGGAAAGCATGGATTATAGGATTTTATTTAAAAAAAACAGAATTCTATGATTTTTAATATATTTGTTGTTGAATTGTTTCAACTCTTCATGTCCACACTTGGGGTTTTCTTGGCAAAGATACTGGAATAGTTTGTCATTTCCTTCTCCAGATCATTTTATAGATGAGGAAACTGAGGCAAATGGTGAAGTGATTTGCCCAAGGCCACACAGCTTATAAGTGTCTGAGGCTGGATTTCAACTCACAAAAAGGAATCTTTCTGATTCCAAGCCTGGCACTCTATCAACTGCAGGACCTAGCTGCCTCTTTGCACATAGTAGGCACTTAATAAATTCTTGTAGGATTGAAGAAAATCCCTTTATGTTGATACTATTGGTTTACTTAGGAGAAATTTCCTTTTAAATATTACAAAATTAACTTGAGCTCAGGGCAGCAAGGTGCTTTAGTGAATAAAGTACTGGGCCTGAAGTCAAGAAAGCTTAAATTAAAAATCCCACCTCAGATACTTACTAGCTTTGTGACCTTGGGAAAGTCATTTAACCTCTGTTTGTCTCAATCCACTGACCAAGGAAATAGCAGACAACTCCAGTATCTTTGCCGGACATCCCATGAATGATATGGTCCAGAGTGTTGCAAAGAATTGGATACAAATGAAGAAAAATAATTTCATCTCAAATTTTATATTAGCCCAACTTCTAAGTAAGTGGCATCACAATTACCCAAAGTTTTCTGTATCATATCCCTTGGAGTGTTGGGAAAGAAACTAGAGTTGTGATCCTGGTTGTACCACTAACTAGCTGGTTGACTTTGGAGAAATCATTCACCCTCTTAGGGCTTTCATTTACCCATGAACAAAATGACAGAAGTGAATTGAAAGACCTCTGAGGTCTCCTAATTCTCAGTCATATTTTTGAATACTCTTTATTCAGGGAAAGTATCTTCCAGCATGTAGGAGAAAAAGAAGGAAGAAAGGAAGGAAAAAAGGGTGAGAAGGAAGAAATGACAAAGAGGAGGAGTACTAGTACTAGTAATGCTACCATCTAAATTTTTAATCTTTTTCTATGGGGTTTAGATAGAAATGGTCTGGAACAAATTGATTCTTTTACGTTGAATGTTCTGTGGACTAATGCACAGGTGGATTCACTATCTAACATCATCAAGTTTTGGGGGAGGGGTTCCCACTAGTAAGATTTTACTATATTCCTGTTTCATATCCTTTGGCAACTTGCCTACAAGGTGATGTTTATTAATCTCAAAAATTTTGACATAAGATTTTTTCAGAATCCTTTTTGCAAAGATTCTCCCAATCTATGTCTTTTTTTTACCTTTTCTACATTGGATTCATTCACACAAAAACTTTTATATTTCACTTAATAAAAGTTGTCTGTTTTGTCTTTTATAATGTCCTTTATTGTGTGTCCAACTATGTATCTCTTTCCTTACCTGTAGATGAGGAAACAGAATTTTGAGATTTAGAGCATTTGTCTATTTAGAATTTATTAAGGCATACGGTGTAATATGTTCATCTAAATAAAAACATTCTTGCTGACTTTTCCTCCAATTTGCCTAGTATTTCTTCCAAAATAGATTTCCTTTTCCAGTCATTTACATTCCTGTATTTATAAAGTGTTAGGTTATTGTACATTTTTATTTTCATGTCTTGTTTAGTTAGTCAATTACACTGATATACTAGTGACTAGTAATAGGTGGCTGGGAACTACTTCTAATCATTTGATATCTGTTACTTCTAAATCTGCTTCATTCATATTTGCTTCATTATTTTCATTGAAATTTTAATATTTTATTCCTCTACATATTTTTATTACTTTCCCCATTTCTATAAGATATTTTATTGCTAATTCGATATAATTCTAAATCTATAGATTAATTATTGGCATCATCATAATTTTTTGCTACAGTGAATATCACCCTTATGCCTCTAGTTGTTTCCAATTATTCTTAGAAAATTAGCTTTATTTTATTAATTACTAATATTTTATTAACAAAATGTTCTTTATTAGTAATAAACAACCATGTATTATATCACATATGATAATATTTATTTGTTAAAATGATATTTTTATTTTTGTGGATTTCTAGTAACTCTTCTCTTGCACTTTCACCATAGCACACTCCTTGAAAAAAATATTCAATGGAATTTACAAAGTTAATGATATCCTACATTTGTATCAAATTTAGAGGGGATACTCAGCATATTTCTTTGAATTCTAGAAATTTTTCATTCTTTATGGTGGGGTGATATTTCATTAAACTCATGAGCCACAATTTTTTCAATCCTTCTATAATAAAGAAGGGTGTGCTTTGTTTCCAGTTTTTATGCAACAAAAAATTCATCTAAAAATACTTTCAAATACAAACATGGCCTTCATTTCTGTCATTAACCTTCTTATAATACATGTCATCAGTTGGATTGCTGGGGTAAACACTATGCAGAGTTTAGTGACTTTTCTCACATGATTCAAAATTGCTTTCTATAGCAACAGGATCAATTCATAAGACCACCCATAGATCATTAAAGTGCCTACTCCATAACCCTTTCGACATCAATTATTTTGTACTTTATCATCTTTTCCAGTTTGATAGTTTTGAGGTAAAACTTTAGAGTTGTTTAATTTACATTTTTATATGTAATTTGGAATCTTTTATGCCACTGTTGATTGTATTTCTTCCTTTTAACACTATTAATCTGCTTTGTTACATCTATAAATGGTCCCCTAAACTACTTTTCCATTTTTTGACCAACACCAAATTATTTTTATCATTATTGCTGAATAGTGCAATTTCAAATCAGGTAACGTTAGAACCTCTTTGTTATTACTTTTTTCCCCTCTAATTTCCCTTGACGTTATTGACCATTTATTATTCCAAATGAATTTTGTTACTAGTGTTTCTTGTTCTATAAAGCAATCCATTAGTAATTTGATTGGTAAAAACCAAATCTATAAATTAATTTAGACAGTATCATCATATTGATTACACTGGCATGGCCCAACCATGGAAAGTCAATATCCTTCTGTTTCTAGATTTCTGGGAAAAATGGTTTTTTTTTTTATTATGTTGAGTGTGTTTTAGTTGGTTGAGTTAGATATTTTATATTTTGAATGAGATTTTTCTTTCTATCTTTTTCTCCTAGCTTTTGTTATTACTACATAGAAATTCTAGTGATTTTTTGGATTTATGTATCTTTTCCAAATCTATTAATCACATCAATTTGTTTTTTCACTAAAATGATAGTGTTTTCTAAGTAAACAATCAGGTCACATGCTACTAGGTATATTTTTAAAATTATATTTGTTCCTAATTCTTTAATTTCTCTATCTTACCTTATTGCTGTCACAAGCATTTTCAGACCTTCTTCTTGACACTGACACCCCACCTCCCATTGCTATTTTCCTTCTCTCCCATAGCCCCCACCCCGACCCCCACCACATTTGTCAAAAGACCAAATTAATTATTATGCATTCTTTTCACAACCTGATCAGGTGGGAAAGAATTTCCAGTTGTTCTTTGTGCATCCTCTCCACACTCCAGTGACTTCCCTCTGTTATGTCCCCCAACCCAGAAAGATAATTTTCTTTTTTTTCTTTTTTTTTAAATTTACTTTTATTTTAATTTTTTTTTTTATTTTTAGTTTACAACACTTGGTTCTACATAATTTTGAGTTCCAGATTTTCTTCCCTCCCTCCCCAAGATGGCAAGGAATACCATATAACTTCCATGTATAACTTGACATTGAATTAATTTACACACTAGTCAAGTTATAGAGAAGAATTGTGATCAATGAAATGAATCATGAGAAAGAACGGGACCAAAAAAAAGAAAAACTAACCCAGAAACAAAAACAAAAGAGAGAAAAAGAAAAAAAAAAGAGAAATAAAAGGCTAGCATGAAGTGTGCCTCAATCTGCATTCATACTTCATAGTTCTTTCTCTGCATGTAGATAGCATTCTCCATCATGAGTCCGTTGGAGTTGTCTTTGTACCTTGCGTTGCTGAGAAGAGCTAAGTATGTCAGGGTTGGTACTCACAGAATCCATATATCCGTGGTTGTGTATAATATTCTCCTGGCTCTGCTCTGCTCACTCAGCATTATGTCATGTAGGTTTTTCCAGATTGTTATGAAGTCTGTATCATCCCCATTTCTTACAGCACAATAGTATTCCATTGCCTTCATATACCACGACTTGTTCAGCCATTCCCCAATTGATAGCCATGCCTTTGATTTCTAATTCTGAGCTACCCCAAAAAGAGCCGCTATAAATATTTTTGTACATATGAGTCCTTTTCCTGCTTGTGTGATCTCTTTGGGATACGACCCTAGAAGTGGTATTACTGGGTCAAAGAGCATGAACATTTTTATAGCCCTTTGGGCATAGTTCCAAATTGCTGGTCAAAATGGCTGGATCAGTTCACAACTCCACCAGCAATGTAAAAATGCTCCAATTTTCCCACATCTTCTCCAGCATTTATCATTTTCCTGTTTTGTTATTTTAGCCAATCCGACGGGAGACATGTGGTATCTAAGAGTTGTTTTGATTTGCATTTCTCTAATGAGTAGTGATTTGAGCATTTTTTCATATGCCTATAGATATCTTTAATTTCTTCCTCTGAAAACTGTTATATCTTTTGACCATTTCTCAATTGGGGAATGACTTGTATTCCTATATATTTGGCTCAGTTCTCTGTATATTTTAGAAATGAGGCCTTTATCAGAGACACTAGTTGTAAAGATTTTCTCCCAATTTTCTGCTTCCCTCCTAATTTTTGTTGCATTGGCTTTTTTGTACAAAAACATTCCAATTTAACATAATCAAAATTATCCATTTTGCATTTTGTAAT
>CM053623.1:296494158-296530349 GCA_028646595.1 Phalanger gymnotis | reverse complement strand
AGTTTTTGTGAAATAGTGAATTATTAGCCCAGAAGCTGGCCTCTTTGGGTTTATCAAAGAGTAGATTGCTGTAGTTGTTGACTTCTCCATCTTGTGTTCCTATCCTATTGCACTGATCCACAACTCTGTTTCTTAGCCAGTACCAGGTACTTTTGATGACTGCTGATCTATAGTACAGTTTAATATCTGATATGGCTAGGCCACCTTCTCTAGCATTTCTTTTCATTAACACCCTAGATATTCTAGACCTCTTGTTCTTCCAGATGAATTTTGTTATTATTTTATCCAGCTCTGTAAAATAATTTTTTGGTAGTTCAATTGGTATGGCACTGAATAAATAGATTAATTTAGGTAAAATTGTCATTTTTATTATATTAGCTTGGCCTAACCATGAGCAACTTATATTTTTGCATTTATTTAGATCTGCCTTTATTTGCATGAAAAGTGTTTCATAATTATGTTCATATAGTCTCTGGGTTTGTCTTGGCAGATGGACTCCCAAATATTTTATAGTGACTATAATAACTTTAAATGGAATCTCTCTTTCTATCTCTTGCTGTTGGGCTTTGTTAGTAATGCATAGGAATGCTGAGGATTTATGTGGGTTTATTTTATATCCTACAACTTTGCTAAAGTTGTTTATTATTTCAAGTAGTTTTTTACTTGATTCTCTAGGATTCTCTAAGCAAATCAACATATCATCTGCAAAAAGTGATAATTTAGCTTCTTCTTTGCCTATTCTAATTCCTTCAATTTCTTTTTCTTCTCTTATTGCTACAGCTAATGTTTCTAGTACCAAATTGAATAGTAGGAGTGACAATGGACATCCTTGTTCCACCCCTGATCTTATTGGGAATGCATTTAGCTTATCCCTGCTACAAATAATGCTTATTGATGTTTTTAGGTAGATACTATTTATAATTTTAAGGAAAGCTCCATTTATTCCTATACTTTCTAATGTTTTTAATAGAAACAGGTGTTGTATTTTGTCAAAGGCTTTTTCTGCATCTATTCAGATGATCATACGGTTTCTGCTAGTTTTGTTGTTGATATGGTCAATTATGCTAATAGTTTTCCTAATACTGAACCAGCATTGCATTCCTGGAATAAATCCTACCTGGTCATAGTTTATTATTCTTGTGATAAGTTTCTGCAATATTTTTGCTAATATTTTATTTAAAATTTTTGCATCAACATTCATTAGGGAATTTGGTCTATAATTTTATTTCTCTGTTTTAACTCTACCTGGTTTGGGTATTAGTATCATATTTGTGTCATAAAATGAATTTGGTAGGACTCCTTCTTCACCTATTTTCCCAAATAGTCTACAAAGTATATGAATTAATTGTTCCTTAAATGTTTGATAGAATTCACACGTAAAACCATCTGGCCCTCGAGATTTTTTCCTAGGAAGTCCATTGATGGCGTGCTTAATTTCTTTTTCTGAGATGAAGTTATTTAGAAATTTTACTTCCTTTTCTGTTAACCTGGGCAATTTATGTTTTTGTAAATATTCAGCCATATCTCTAAGATTGTCAAATTTATGAGCATGCAATTGGGCAAAATAATTCCTAATTACTGTTTTGATTTCCTCTTCATTAGAGGTGAACTCACCCTTTTCATTTTTGATGCTGGTAATTTGATTTTCTTCTTTCTTTTTTTAAATCAAATTGACCAAAGGTTTATCAATTTTATTGTTTTTTTTTCATAAAACCAGCTCTTTGTTTTATTTATTAATTCAATAGTTTTCTTGATTTCAATTTTATTAATCTCTCCTTTGATTTTCGTATTTCTAATTTGGTATTTAATTGGGGATTTTCAATTTGCTCTTTTTCTAGCTTTTTCAGCTCTATGCCCACATCATTGATCTCCTTTTCCCTACTTTATTCATATAAACATTTAGAGATATATAACTTCCCCTAAGAACTGCTTTTTCTGCATCCCATAAGTTTTGACATGTTGTCTCATTATTGTCATTCTCTTGAATGAAGTTATTAATTGTTTCTCTGATTTGTTCTTTGGCCCACTCATTCATTAGAATTAGGTTATTTAGTTTCCAATTAATTTTTAGCTTATTTCTCCATGGTTCTTTGTTACAAGTAATTCTTATTGCATCATTATCTGAAAAGTATGCTTTGACTACTTCTGCCTTTCTGCACTGGATTGTGAGGTTTTTATGCTCTAGTACATGGTCAATTTTTGAGTATGTGCCATGTACCACTGAGAAAAAAGTATATTCCTTTTTATCCCCATTCAGTTTTCTCCAGAGGTCTATCATATCTGCCTTTTCTAAAATTCCATTTACCTCCTTAACTACTTTATTATTTATTTTGAGGTTAGATTTATCAAGTTCAGAAAGGGGGATGTTGAGGTCTCCCAATATTGTAGTTTTGCTGTCTATTTCTTCCTGTAACTCCCTTAACCTCTCCTCTAGGAATTTGCATGCCATACCACTTGGTGCATATATGTTAAACAATGATATTGCTTCATTGTTTATGGTGACTTCTAGCAGGATGTAGAGTCCTTCCTTATCTCTTTTAATTATATCTATCTTTACTTTTGCTTTGTCTGAGATAAGGATTGCTACACCTGCTTTTTTTTTTTTTACTTTAGCTGAGGTGCGATATATTTTGCTCCAGCCTTTTACCTTTACCCTGTGTGTATCCCCTTGTTTCAAATGTGTTTCTTGTAAACAGCATATTGTAGGATTATGGTTTTTAATCCATTCTGTTATCTGCTTCTGTTTTATGGGAGAGTTCATCCCATTCACATTCACAGTTATGATTTCTATCTGTACCTTTTTCTCCATCCTGTTTCCCCCTGTTTATGCTTTTATTTCTCCCTTTCCCCTTCCCCTCCTCAATAAAGTTTTGCTTTTGACTGCCTCCTTCCTCAGTTTTCCGTCCCTCTTTACTCCCTTCCCTTATCTTACCGTTTCCCACTTGCTGCTTCTCCCCTCCCTTCTGACCACCCCACTCCCTTTTTTCCCCCTTTCCCCTCCTACTTCCTGTAGGACAAGTTAGATTTCTATACTTATCAGGGTGTGTTATTCCCTTCTTAAACCAGATAAAATGACAGTAAAGCTCAAATACTGCTCTTCTCCCTCCCTTCTTTCCCTCTACTATAATATGTTTTTGTGCCTCTTCATTTGGTATAATTTACCCTTTTCTACTACCTCTTTACCTCTTCTCTCATAGCCCTCCATTTACATCTCTTAATTATGCTTTTTATCCTTATATCAATTATTTTATACAGACATTCACAATCTATGTGTATCCCTTTCAATTGTCATAACAGCTGTACTATTCTCAAGACTGATATATATGTGTGTATATATATATGTATATATATACACACACACATAAAACATACATAATATGATATAATCTTATATAAAGATGCAAATAATTTGCCCTTATTGATTAATAAGGTTTATGGGGGTTTTTCCCCCTGTTTATCTTTTTATGTCTCTCTTGAGTTTTGTATTTGGAGATCACATTTTCCATTGAGTTCTGGCCTTTTCATCAGGAAGGTCTGGAATTCCCTTATTTCATTGAATGTCCATCTCCTTGCCTCAAAAATTATGCTTAGTTTTGCTGGGTATTTGATCCTTGGCTGTAGTCCCAGCTCCTTTGCCCTTCGGAATATCATATTCCTGTTTCTCCTGTCTTTTAAAGTGGAAGCTGAGAGATCCTGTGCGATCCTTACTGTAGTTCCACGATATTTGAATTGTTTCTTTTTGGCTTCTTGCAGTATTTTCTCCTTGACTTTGTGGTTCTGAAATTTGGCTATAATATTTCTTGGTGTTTTCAGTTTGGGATCTCTTTCAGGGGGTGATCGGTGAATTCTTTCAAACACTATTTTGCCCTCTGGTTCTAGGACCTCTGGGCAGTTGTCTTAGGTAATTTCTTCGAAGATACTGTCAAGGCTCTTTTTTTCATCGTGGATTTCCAGTGGACCAATACCTCTTAAATTGTCTCTCCTGGATCTATTTTCCAGGTCAGTTGTTTTCCCAATCAGATATTTCACATTTTTTTTCTATTTTTTCATTCTTTACATTTTGTTTTACTACTTCTTGATGCCTCATGGATTCATTAGCTTCCACTTGCTCAACTCTAATTTTTGATGAGTTAGTGTCTTCATTTTGCCTTTGAATGTCCTTTTCCAATTGGTTGATTTTACCTCTCAGGGTGCCATTTTCTCTATTTAGATTCTGAATCTCTGTAGCCATTTCACCAATCTCATTCTTTAGGGACTTGATTTCATCAGTGGATTTTTTTCTATTTTTTCCACTTTTTCTTTTACCTCTCTAATTTGATTTTTAAAATCCTCCTTTAGCTCTTCCAGCAATGCTTTTTGGGCTGGAGACCAGTTCACATTACCTTCTGAGGTATCAGATGTAGCTATAGTGTCATTGCTATCCTTTTCCAAATGGATATTTTGATCATGCCTGTCTCCATAAAAAGAATCAATGGTCCTTGGTTTTTTTGTGTTCTTCTTCATGTTAGTTAGCCTTTTCCTGGCTTTACAATAAATTTCTGCCTCTGAGGCTCAGGGCTCTCTGTCCCAGCTTTCTTATTCTGGGGATCGTGAGTCTAGTTGTTGGCTTTGTGAATTATAGCCTTCAGTTTCCTGAGGTATGGGGGAGAGGTCTGGCTCCCTGATGTCTCTTTCCCTAGGGCTGCTCTCCAGCACTGTTGCTCTTCAGCAATGGTCTCAGCTCTTTATTGTTTGATCTGGTGTGGGCACTTCCCCTAGGGGAGCAAGATTATGTCTGGGCTCCTGGTGTTGACCCCTGCTGGCTCTGCCCCTCTGGGACTAATGAACTTCTACTATTTGGCCACTGAAGCCCCACTTTTATCTCCTCTGTTCCAGCTTTCTTTTTTTCCGAGGAATTCTCTAGGTGGGGGGGGGGGGGGGATTAGAGTCATTTACCTGGCCATAATGTCTCTCGGAAGTTCAAGAAGCCGCGTTTCATATCTTTGGGCTGCAAGAGTCAGAAGTTGGTGTTTCATGGCCGGTGGTGTTGCACTGCCTTTCGTTGCTTCCACAGGCTGCCGTCCTGTGTTGGGAGGCCTGGGGATCTCCACCGGTTTTGGATGCCCAGCTTTCTCCCAGCCTGTCTCCCACCAAGATAATTTTCTTATGGAAGAATGTGGGGTTTAGTCTTCAGCATTGAAATTCAGATCTTCCTCCTTTCATTCTCTTAATACTTAAGTCCTCCTTCAAACCTTTAGACCCCTAAAGAAGTTGTTGCTTGGTGAGCTTTTTTGTCATCTCTTCAGTAATCAATATTTAAAAAAAAAAAGATCACCCTTGCTTTATCCTAGAAGCATTACATAATTTACTGTAATTGCCATACCATTTCTCATGTTTCTCTTTTCTTCTCATGTTTACATGTTAAATACACTGCTCAGTTCTGTTTTCCTCAGAAAAACAATGAAAGGTATTTTGAGATGCCCTTTGAAAATGAAATGCCACTCTTGCTGAAGATTCATCTTTTTTATTGATAATTAGGCTCAGCTTTGCACAGTATATTATATTGGGGTACATCCCAGTTTCTTTTGCTTTGGTTAATACCATGTTAACATTTTCCTCTTCAGTTTCTTATACATGCAGAAGAGTCCTGGAATATTCAAATTCACTAACCTACATGGCTGAAGGCTTATCTCTTGGATACTTGTAAGAGAATTTCAGGATCATAGAATCATAAATATAAAACTGGAAATTTCTTCAGGGGCCATCTAGCCCAAGCCTTTCATTTTAGACATAAGCAAACAAGACCAAATAGGAAGGTTATGATTTGCTCAGGGTGACAGGTAGTAAGCATTAGAGGTGGAATTTGAACCCAGTGGGATGTGGAATAGCAGTGGTTTGTCTCTGGGCTTCTGCCTTTTGTAGCTTCTACCCGGAGAGGACCACCACTATGTTTATAGAGCTTTTTCCTTAGTTATAAAAGTCCTCTGCCACTCTGTTTTTTGGGTTTCCCTCTACTACCCAAAAGCTGGGAAACCCTTCTGTCTGCTGGCTTGGCAAGATTAAGTTATGGTGTGGGGGGAGGGGAAGAAGTGAGGAAAGACTCAGCAATGCAATGATCTAAGACAACTCCAAAAACTCATGATGGAAAATGCTATCCACACCCAAAGAAAGAACTATGGAGCCCGAAAGCAGATCGAAGCATAATATTTTCTCTTTTTTGTTTGTTTTTTTTTTCTTTCTCTTGGTTTTTCCTTGTGTTCTGAGTCTTCTTTCACAACACGATTAACATAGAAATATGTTTAATGTGATTGTATATGTATGGCCTATATTAGATTGCATGCTCTCTTGGGGAGGGAGGAGGAGAAGATGGGGGGAAAATTTAGAACTCGAAATCTTATAAAAGTGAATGTTGCAAACTAAAAATAAATTAAAAATAAAAAGGAGGGAAAAGAGAAAGGACTTATGTTTATTCTATACCATGAAGGAAAAGGGTAGAGGGCTTCACAGTAAGAGCCTGAAAAAGCAAGGCTATGCTTGAGATCCATACTAACCAAGTGGTTAAGGTAAGTGAGAGCTTTAGGTGATTTAGCTCTCCACTAATGTCAGAAGTCTCTCCGTTACATAGACGTGGTTCTATCTTGTCTTCTTAGTTTTTAATTACTAGAGATTTCATATATTCTTGTTGTGGTAAAGCTATGGGATGACCAGGTTTTTCTAAGAATACCTACCTACTAAGAATACCAAAGGATATGCCAATCATAGAACTTTTCCTTTATTTCTCTAAAGAGCATTTGTTAGTTGTAATTATATGTTCTTATTTTGGTAGGTTAACTCTAAATATTTTAAATGTTTTATAGTAATTTGGAAGAGTTTTCTTGTGTTTCCTCTAGGTCTGTATTAGTATTGTACAGAAACAATAATGTGTTGGGGTTTTTTTGTACATTTGTTATGTATCCTTTAACTTTCCTAAAGCTATCAATTATCTTGATTAGTTTCTCTAACTGTTCTCTGGAATTTTTTTTTAAATAAAATATCATGTCAACCTAAAATGGGGGATACTTATATTAATTTTTTTGTGATGTTTGAAAGCCTAAATTTTTCTTTCTAATTCTATGGCTATTGTTAGAATAGATGGAACTATGTTAAATAATAGTGTATAGAAGGAACATCCTTGCTTTACCTTTGCATTTAATGGGAAAATATGTAATGTCTTACCATTGACATAAATGTAGATCTCACTCTGGGCTCATTATCTCAACTCCAAATTGTTTGGGGGATCAGATCTCCGGAAGGCACCTGCCTGCTACCACCCTCAGGGTTCTAGGTAAAAGCCTAAGAGGCTAAAGTTTCTAATACTGTTTCTCATAAGCCCCTATTCCAGTGTACTTCCCCACTATTATCAGCTACACTTAATTAGATTTTTTAAAGATTATTTACTCAGGAGATAGAGCAAGGAAAATTTTCCAGAATCATCCTTCCAAACCAAGGATGTACTGTCTCTTTGCATACACAAGGCCCCTGTGTAGAATAGGTTCATCTTTAAAGAGTGCATGAGGCTGAAGGTACATTCATAACTCCAAATTACTTAAAATTCTTTCCTATCTTCATGGAATCTTCATGAAGTTTATCCCTTCAGGATAAGTTTCTTGTGCATTCCAATCATCCATGCCTTTATTCCTAACAATATCTTTCGCCGATATGTCTAGTTTGTTCCCAATGCATCTCTTAGCTCTGGATGTAAGACTGCCTGCTATGAGATAACATTACTACTGGCTCTGGTGGATACTCCCCCAATATCAATGGCAACTCTAAATAATCCTATGTTTCAAAGGTCTCAAAGTCATCAGCTAGTCACTTGGGGTAGGGAAGGGGATGAAGAAAAAAATTTGATACTTCCCCAATTTCCACCCCTCTTAGGAATCCTTTGTGGCTAGATTGGCCATCACTCGACTCACCGCTACTGCAGCGTGTAATTCTCAATTTGCTTGCTTTATTATTTTTTCAAAAAGGTATCTGATTTAGTCAATCACAAGATACTTCATGTGCTTGTCCAAAGAGCAAAGTACTTCAATCCTCAATTCCTTAAGTATGTATTCTTTTCTGGTTTATACCTTCATTAGATTGATTCATTCAAGAAGTCCTGATCTTCCTTTCCTGTTTGCATTAATTGGAATTGGGGTAGGAATGCTTATCCTTACAAAAATGTTTGAAAGGATTCAAGAAGGACTCTTCTATGTTTATGCTGCTTAGATTTTAGCATGAATGAAGGAGGACTATATTTTGCCAAAGCCTTCTTTTCTCCTTGCATCTATTGAAATAGGTTTATTGCTAATGTTATCATTGTTGATATGACTAATTATGTTAAGTGGTTTCTTATTGTTCCACTACCCTCACATCCCTGGTATAAATCCAGCTGGGTTATAATGACTTTTTAAATATATTGTTGTAGTCTCTTTGCTAAGATTTTGTTCAAATTTTAAGTATTAATATTCATTAGTAAAATTAGTCTGTTGTTAACTTTATCTGCTTTTGTGTAACAGAATGATTATTGTCTCTTAAAAGGAATTAAGCACAATGACTTTTATGCTAATTTAAAAAAATTGCAGCAAAGGGATTATTGCTTTAAAAAAATTCATGGAATTCACATGCAAATCCACTAGGCCCAGTATTATTTTTTTCTTTGATAACTTATCTAATTTATTTTAATTTTTCTTCCTAGATTGAATTTTAAGATACTACATCTTTATAATATTTTATATATTATGTATCTTCTTAATCTGGGAAGTTAATATTTTTGTAGCTATTCATTCATTACCTCTTCTGCTTTGCTTGAATATAGTAATTTCCAAAAACTTTTCTATGTTTTCTCTTGCTCATGAATTCACTAAACTAATTTTGAATTTTTGTAAATTTGTTTTCTCTTACTATTTTTCATCATCATCTTAGACTTATCAGCTTTGCTAATCATTTTTATAGAAATTAATCTCCTTGAGAGCAGAGGGTGTTTCATTGTTTTGGCTTTGTATCCCCAGCACGATCCATGGTGCCTGGCACAAAATAAATGATTAGTAAGTGTTTATTTATTAATTGTTTTTAATAGCTTTTTTATTAGTTCAGCACTTTTGTTTTTAATTTTATTTATCTTCCTTTTGATTTTCAATATTTCTTCTTTATACCTATTTTAGGAATGTTTATTTGTTGGTTTTCTAAGTGTTCTATTGCATATTTGACTCATTTTTCTCCTCCATGATATCTGTTTTCTGAGATACAAATTTTCCTCAAAACCCAATAATATCGCAATGACACATTGATGATCCTGTATTTAAATATTGCCTGATAACCATTTTCAGTTTATCTGTAGTGAGTAGTGAAGAATAACTTAAGATAACAAACACGTAATAGGAGACCTTTTCAGGGCATACATTTTCCTCCCGGGACGCATTTTAGTTGTGTCCCTTAAATGTTGATATGCAGTTTTGCTGTTGCCATTCACTTCAAGATAATTTATCTTTTCTATGATCTGGCATTTGATCCATTATTTATTTAGGAAGCCATTACTCAGTGTCGATTAAGGTCTATATGTTTCTTTCATGTTTCCTTTATTGACATTTTTGTTGCCTTGTGATCTGTAATGCATGATAGGGGTTGGCAAAGCAAAATCAAAAAGCCAGAGGGCGCTTTTCTTTTCTGAGTTTTTCTTCATTCTGTACACAGAGAGATGGAAAAATACCAAAGGATCCATTTGAAGAAAATAGTTGAGATTTCAGGATAACACTTAGTGGCTAATGTCTGTTCTTCCCAGCCAACCTGGAGACTCTTTTCAAAGACTATAGCAAGAACAAAAATATAACTACGATGCCCGGGAGTTTAAAGACTATCTGGAGGGTATTTACAATCATTTTCACCCTGTCTTCAGTGACTGGTAAAGAAAAAAAAAACTTAAGACGACAAACAAGATAAGATTTTTTTTTCCTAGCAACAACTTTTGTTCCAAATTCTATGATTCTCTGCTCAGAATTTTTATTCCTCATACTTATTATTAATTCCAAGTAGAGTGAGATGCTGCCAATAAAACTTGATTCCACTTTAAGTCATTTCAGAAAATGTCTTTAAGATGTGATCAAAGGTGAAACAAAGCTTTAAAAAATGCTCATGATTTTTAAGTGAAATGATTAGCTCTAACATCTATTTCTCCCCCATGGGAAGTCACTGAGGTTGGACTGTTTCTCTCCTGCCACATGTAGGCAAAGCTATCACATCTCTTTGTCATGCCATTTGTACAGATTCCAAGTTATGAACTTCCAGCAGACCCTGGGAAGAACTGGCCAATTGAGTTCAGAGCTGGGAAGTAAGCAACTATGATATGGTAGACTTGACATTTACAAAGTCAAGGTACAAGATTCAACATAGGATAATTTCATTTTGCGAAGACCTGAAATTAAGCATTCATTTGCCTAGCAAGTCTCAATAAAAATTGTGAGATTTTGTTTGTTTTAGCTCTCCACACTCTGCTTTCAGAGACCTTCCCTGCCTTAGGGTCTGAGTTCTCATAGAACAGGCTACCTTACTGTAGAGCCTCACCTAGGTTTACTCTTTCTAAACAACATGCTGTGAGTCAAGTTTTTTTTCCCATTTTCTTTTTCTACTCTTGTCCTCTAATCTAGCAGAATCTTGATGCTTGCTGCCTAATCTGAAAAACTTATCCATGAAAAAGTATTACTGGGTATCAGTGGCTAATATATTTGCAATGGCAAGTAAGCTAATGAAATATGTCTATCTTGGTCTCTATATCTATCTCCATCTCTTCGGTTCTTTAACTTGATGATCTCATCAGCATTCATGGGTTAAATCATCATCTCACCAAAGATGATTTAGAGATGTAGATAGATTAGAGAGATAGATAGATAGATAGATAGATAGATAGATAGATAGAAAGATTCATAGACAGATAGACATATCCACCCTAGTCTAGCTCCTGAGCTTCAGTCCCTTCTCACTACCTGCCTATGGAACATTTCAAACTGAATGTCTCATAGTCATGAATTCATAGACACAAATGTCTCATGTCAGACTCGATAGATTCATAATATGGCTCATTATCTTCCTTCCCAAAAACACTCTTCTTCCAAACTTCATACTGCCATTGAGGACACCACCATGACACTGATATCATCTTCAACTTTATACTCAACTTCCACCACCTATCCAAATAAGTTATACTGTCTTTTAATTTCTAATTCCACAACATTCTATGGATGTGATCCCTTCTCTGCACTCATGCAGCCTCGAGCCTCATTCAGGCATTCATCTCTTTGCATTTGGAATGTCTCGGTAGCCCCCTAATTTGTCTTTTTGCCCCAAATATCTCTTTATTCCTATATAGCTTAAAAAACTAGTCCATTATATTTCCTTTAGTTTTTCTTATGAAATTTAGTTCATTTGAGCTTTAGTATGCTTCACACTATTCTGTGTATTCTTATCTCAATTCTATCTCTTTTGTTCTCTTTGTCGGGGTAGATGTTCTTTGTATCTTAAGAATTTTATCCCTTCTGAGTTGACTTCCTGTTTATTCCATGTTGTTGTTTGTTGTTGTTGACTAGTTTTAGTCCATGAGATCCTTTCTTTGAATCCTTTGAAATCTGCTTTCCCCAAATCTAGGGTGCATGTCAGACATAAGTTCCAAGAGAAAGTTGTCAACAAGGACTGATAAGTTGGTATTTGCGTAGAGTCTAGAAAAACTAATAAAATATTACAGTATAAAGGAATGGAATATACCAAAGAGGTAGAAGCTGATATGGTCCAATATCTATCAAAATATTATTAGCAACAGTTTCTGTGGTAGCAAATAATTGGAAACAATGGATACCCATCAGTTAGGGAATGGGTGAAAAAAACTGGTATACAAAATAACAGCATATGTATTTTAAAATTGACAAATATGAAGAATTCAGATAATATGAGAAGATTTATATAAACATATACAGGAGGAAATCAGCAGAATTACAAGAACCACATACACAAAGACTTAGCAACATAAATGGAAAGACTTTTGAGTAGTCAAACTCTGAGTAACGGAAGAAACAACAATGGTCTTGGAGAACAATGAAACAGTCTCTCTTCATGACAGAGGGGGAATAACTATAGAATTATGTTGTATACATTGTTAGATGTAAACATTGTATCAGATGTTTTTGTTTAAGCATCCATGGCCAGTAGTCTATCATTTTTATATTTTAAACTGTGCTCTAGAAATCCAAATCCCTCACTGCTAATCAATGAAGGAGTAATAATGAAAATTTAAAAGGGACTTTATGCTGGTATGCAAGTGTTTAGCCATCCAATACCATTCTGCCCAAGCCAGTAGAATCACAGTGGCTAGGGGGAAATTGATCCCTCTAGTTCTTCTTAGTCATGGCTATAATCACCCACAATAAGATTTCTAAGACACCACTTTGACCATGTTATTCCCTTTCTCAAAAACCGGGAATGGTTTCCTACTGCTTATTGGGTAAAGTTGAAATCCTTAGCCCAGCATTCAAGGCTTTCCAGAAGCAGACATCTATCTACATGTCTTTTTAGCTTTTCTCTATGTTCTCTCTCTGCCTTTGTGTCTGTCTATCCGTCTCTCTCTTCCTCTCTCTCTGTCTCTGTCTCTGTCACATCCTCTCTCTCTCTTTCTCTGTCTCTCTCCCATTAAATTGTAAGCTTTTTAAGGTCTGAGACTACCTTTCTTTTTCATATTTGTATCCTCAGTGCTTAGCACATTACCCAGCACATACTAGGTATTTAAGAAATGTTTATTGACTACTAATTTTTGACTATTTCTCCCTACTGCCCTACATAAACTGTTCATTTTAGCCAGTAAAATCTATTTGGAATCACTGAAATATGCTTTGTACTTTCTTTAATTTGAGCCAGTGTTTGGACTCTTCCCTCTACTTAAAATATCCCCCCACTACCATTTTAACAATTTGAAATTCAACTTGTCAGTCAAGGCCCACCTCAAATTCTTTCTCTTCCATGAAACCTTTCATGATCAAAGTGATTTCTTCCTCCTCTGAATTCCTATGGCACTGATTCTTTGTTGTCATCCATGTGACATTTAACATATAATTCTTTGTTTTGTAGTTAAATATGTACAAGGAGACTTAGGTGGACACAAGCGTTATCTTCAAACTTTCAGAGTTGAAATGTGGAAGAGATGGATTAAATTTGTTTTAATTAGCTCCACAAAACAGAAGTGTGAGCATTAAAGAGGCAAATCATAGGTCAATACAAGAAAAAAAATTCCTAACTAAGCTCTCTCACAACGTGCTTTGTTGCCTTAGAAGAGAGTCGATTCAAACATAATGGATGACCATTTGTTAGTGATGACATAAAGGGGATATGGCTCAGGTTGTACTATCTCTAATTAGATGACAAGGCCCAGAAGGATGGTGACGATGTGTTGAGCACTATAGACAAACACTATTAGTGCTCAATATGTAGGGATAGAGGTAAGAACTGAAATTGTGACTTCACTGGTATAGGAATCTGTCAGATGAGGAAATTCTCACTACTAATGCAGAATGGAGCCTTAAAGTAGCACCTACATGACTGAGAGCTAAACTGACTCACCCAGAGGTGCCAAACAGTAGAGCATATGTTAGAGGTGGAACTTGAACCCATATGTCAGAAGCATGACACTAATACCGACTGTCAGTTTTAATTTAATATTGGAATGAAATGAAGTACTCCCAAGTCGCTGGACTCTTAACAAAGGAAGCTTATTTGCCCCCAGCATAGCAATAATACTCAACAAGGACACAGTGGTAGTTTCTCTAGTCTCAGCCTCCCCATCTCCATATGTAAACATATCAGATCATCAAGGCAGGCTAACTTAAGTGGGCTTTAGAAATCCAAATCTGAGGGGCCTGGTTTCCATGGAGCTGGGACATTTTAATGTTCTTGGATGAGCAGGAAGCTATAACAGGGAAGCCAGGGCCAATCAGATCCATGAACAGCTTTGTCCTGTCCTACTTTTTGTTAGATGGAGATGGGGAGGAGGTGAGGGTCAAGAAAAGAACCTGGGGCCAATCATCAGGCCTTAAGGGTAGTTTTGCTTTCTTTTAGCTATGCTATCTTCATCTTGTGGATTGGGAAAAAGATACTTACTCAGGGAAATACTAGTACTATGACACCAGGTTTTCCTGGTTTTGAAGCTTTCTATCTATTTTGCCATAATACTCTTAGGCAGAAGCTGCTGTGGCCTAGAAGAAAAGCCTTTGCACCTGCAACCAGGCAAACCAGGTTCAAATCCTTGCTCCTCTGGTCACTAAGTGTATCATCCTAGACAAATCAGTTAACTTTAGTTACCTCATCTATCAAATTACTAATTTAAGTAATAATAATTACATTATTAATCTAGCAGATTACTCAATATACACTGAATTTCCAGCTTAGTGGTGGGAAAAGATTAGGAATGAAAAACCATAGCTATGCTCATTTGTTCATACCTGAAGATAAGAATGACCTAAAAATCTCTTGGGTAATGAATGGGGAAAATATCACTTATTTGAATTGAACTACTTTCTATATGTGTGCATTTATTAACTATATTTATGTTGTATTTTTACATATGCTTTACATTAGAATCTGTTTCATTTATTACACTTGTATCCCCAGTGCCTTGCACAACACCTGACAAATATTAGTTACAAAAGAAATGCTTGTTGATTGATTGAATCACATATCTCAGAGCAGTGGGCTATACCACTTTTTTTTCTTTGCTTCCATGTATATTCTCTTGTTTGCCCATACATACCCAATGAGTTAGCACTTGGTGGAGCTCATATTCTCTATTCTGCTTAGAATGAATATTCTATCTAACTACATATTTTCAGACTTTACCGAGACTCATCAGAGGAAAGAGAAGGATTTATGATGTAAAATCAGACCCAAGAGCAGTTGCAGTCTCTTGTAGATTTCCCACACTTCTCTATCCCCCCATAAAGAGACAGGACATCCCAGATCCCATTAAGAGAAGCAGGTGAGGATCTCACCAGCCAGTTTCACCCTAGTTTGATCCCCAAAAGCTAAATGATGAGTCAGTCCTGGGGGTGTTTTCACATTGGTCCAAGGGGAAACAGGGTCTATATGATTTTGGGGGTTTCAGATTTAAACTCTCCTCGGCCCCTAAATTACAATGTTGTTTTTCTAGACTTTCCCTCTTTTCAGTCTTCCTTTCCCCATCCAAGATACTTAATTTTTTTTATTATGCTCGCCACCCTTCTAGGAAGATGTTCTCATTCTAGATCTATGTACAACAGTTGAGTTCATGGATATCATAGCTAGACCCGATCAAGGTCCACACACAACAGCTTGTATGGCCTTCGAAGCTCAATTCAAGTACCATTTTCTCCATAAAACTTTTCATAAGAATTCCCTCTCTCTTACTCTTTCCCTTTTCTAACTACTTTTACAGTTATTATCTGCTCTGAGCAAATAGTACCTTATTATAGACAACACTATCACTAATTCTTACAGGCCCATGCATGCTTTTGACATTCTCTTTTACCTGCTCTTGACTCTACCTTCTAATGAATAGCTACTCCTTACATAGCACCTTCATGTTCCAGGCATTTTGCAAATGTAATTGCATTTGATCCTTGCAACAACTCTGGGAAGCAGGCATTATTATTATATTCATTTTACAGTTGAGGAAAATGAGGCAAATAGAAGTTAAGTGACTTTCCCAGGGTCACACAGTTACTAAGTATCTGAGGCTGTATTTCAACTCAGGCCTTCCTGATTCCCTAGTGCTCTATCCAATGCACTTTGTAGCTGCTGTGTATGTATTCTACAATTTAGTGCTTTATCACAACAGTTTACAATGCTATTGTAAGTAATGATCTGCTGAAAACTAAGCAGATGCCCATTGATTGGAAAATAGTTAAATACATTGTGGTGGTATGAATGTAATAAAATATTACTGTGCTGTAAGAAATGACAACTATAATGAATATAAAGAAACACTGAAGGACTTCCAAGGACTTCTTCACTCTGCTTCAGAATGAATAAAGCAGAGTCAAGAAAACAATATTCACAATGACTACCACAATATAAATGGAAAGAAAAAGTACAGAACAATTAAAAGTGAATTTTGAAAAATCACACACACATACACACACACACACACACACACACACACACACACACACACTCCTTTGCAATAGGTGGGGACGTAAGTCCATGGATGTGCAACATTGCATATATTATCAACTTTTTTCAGCATATTGATCAATTTTTATGTTTTCTCTTCTTTTTCTTTTAAGTACATTCTTTGTTATATGGGATTATTTTTCTGGGAGGACAGAGGAAGGAGGAGTGATACAGGGAGAAATTTACCTTATAGAAAAAAGAAAATAGAGACTTAGTTTTAAAAGAATGCTATTATAAAAAAAATCACAAAATGATTTATTTGTTTATGCCTCATTTTTAGTCATTTTATAAACTCTTCATAGTTAGGTTTCCTCCACTTGCCTACCTCTTCAGCCTCACCTTAGGCTAGGTTTTACTCCATTCACTCTATAATTAAAAAGACAAATAAAACAATCAAATAACCAGGAAATTTGACCTCACACACTTCTGAGTTCTTTGTGATTTGATCTGTCTTATACTGAAGTGGAAAAGTGAGATCTAGTATGCGAAGTTCAGTTTTAGAGGTGAAAAAAGCTTTTGATTTCATTACAGGAAAACTTGTGAAAAGTCAGTCTTGTGGCTTCTGTTTATACTGTAAATGCCACTTCTGTACATCCTAACAATAAACAAAGTCAATGCCAGCCACTAACACCTCCAAATGCCATAAGTCTATTTAAAAAAATAAAACACTGATGCCAAATGAAGATGTTGTATTTAACTGACATGGGAAATACCAAAGATATGGTACTTCTGCATGTAGAAAAAAAGGAAACATAACTATGTGGATTTCTTTAGCTCTCTCTTTTTGTCCTTCAATTATTTTCAGTCATGCCCAACTCTTTGTGACCCCATTTGGGGTTTTCTTGGCGAAGAAACTGAAGCGGCTTGTCCCTTCCTTTTCCAGCTTGTTTTATAGATGAGGAAACTGAGGCAAAAAGGGCTGCCCAGAGCCACACAGCTAGTGTCTGAGGCCAGATATGAACTTGAGAAGATGAGTCTTCCTGACTCCAGGTCTGGCAATCTGTCCACTGAGGCACCTATAGCTTCCTTAGTTCTCCCCTGTGGGTGTTCAATTTCCTTACTGTAAAATAGTCATTTGAACTCACTCTCAAGCATATCAGATATAGAAAAGGAAATAGTTATAGACAGCCCTCCTCACACTCTGTCTTCCTTCTTAGTGGTTTCAATCCCTCTAAAAAAAATTCACACCACAAAGAAGTGAGATCTTAGCACACTGTTATTGTGGGTGCCAGGGCCTGTTCCTTATAAAGGTCCTTTGCCACTTCTCCTGGGTCATTTGCTCTGTCATAAAGTGGATTTTTCCTGCATTTGTATTTGTCCCTGCCTTTTAACCACTTTCATGATATCACATGTTCTGAAATGCCCATTTTGCCAGAGCTATTTTTGACTGCTCATCTTTCAGCCATGGCCCCATCCTGTTACAGCTGACTCATCCTGCTCATACGTACATAAATCTCCAAGAAGACTTATTCACCCAATTATCTTTTTTCTCTTATCCAGCTAATAGATTTCTTTCTGAAATCTGGTAGTCCTGGCTCTTAGTAAGGAAACTGGGCATCATCCTCTTTTTGAGGATTCTATTGATGACCTCAAATTCTGAACATCAATTTTTGTTGTATGTTATTACATTGTAGGTGTAGGCAATTGGACGTACATACTGCATAAGTGTCTGATGTCAGACTGTTTTTATCAGATAGTGTGCAGTAGATAGGGAGGTAGTCTGTGAGTCAGGAAAACCTGTTCGAATCCCACCTGAGATGCTTGCTAACTATGGAACACTGACAAAGTCTCTGAGATACCTCAGAAACTTCAACTGCCTCCTCTATAAAATGGGGATAATACCTCTGGTATTTATGAGACTCACATATGTAAAGAACTGTGCGAACCTTACCACAATATGTAAATATCAGTTATTTCTTCTCACCTGCAATTTGTCTTGGTTCAGACTTGTGAGAGCATTGGACCTGAAGGTAGTAGGCTTTAGTTTGAATTCCAGGTTTGCTACCTGTGTGACCCTAGGCAAGTCACTTGCCATCTCTAGGCCTTGATTTTCTCATCACTAAAAGGAAGAAGATGGACTAAATGGCCCCTGGGATCCCTTTCAGTCCTAGACCTCTGACCATAGTTCATAAATGTAGGGAACTCATTCTTAAGGAAACTGCCTTCATGGATGCAGACTGACCAGTTATGTGTATTTTAGAGTCTAGTACCAAAGGACACCAAGAGATAAGTGACATGTTTCATGGTTACTCGCAGCTGAAAAGAGTCACACACAGGATTTAAACTGTGTTCTAACTGATTCCAAGGCCAGTCATTTATCTGCTGCTCCACCTAGCTTCTCTATCATTTCATATTATTCAGAAAAGTGATGAAGAATTCCAAATGGAAAGGTGGATAGATTCGAGTATTCCCATTGAGAAAATGTTTTCTTTATTTAACAAAAACAACAGTCAACAAGCACTTATTAAGTATTTACTATGTGTCAAACACTGTGCTAAGCAAATACAAAAACAAGCAAAAAGAAAGACAGTTTGTATCCTCAAGGAGCTTATATTCTAAGGGGGGTGGGGCAGTGGAGACAACGTATAATTGGAAGCTGGCAAAAGATGCTGGGTGCTGCAGGTCATGAAGGAGAACTATGGAGTAAAGCTTGGTGAAAAATGAAGAGATGGTTGGCCTAAGTATCCTCCTTAAATAAAGGTTGTGGGAGGAGCCATCTGGGGGAAGGGACTGCAGAGGTAAAGTGTACTTCAGTCATGTGAATTCCAGGGTAGTAGTGATCTTCCAGGATGAAGAAGTTTCCCATGCCAGGTGGAGAAGTCCAAAGAGCAGCCGATACAGTGTCTTTGGCGAATCCCATTTCCAGATAGCCATTTACCTATGATCAGGAAAGAACAAATACAAAAGAGACCTAGGAAACAGATGTGCCATGAATTTACAGATAAATGGCAGTTGGGTGGAAAGATTAGGCAGTTACTCCCTCTCCTCGATCCACTCATGTTTCTTAGCTTCCTCCTCAAGTAGCCACTGAGAAGTGAGTAATAGCTCATCCAGTCAAACTTTTCATATGCACTATCAGGTCCAGCTTAGCCTCTACTGAGTCATTTTATTCCTTCCAAGTCCTTAGCCAGCCAAAAGAATCTTCATCAATATACTACTAATTGAGTCATCATGACTGAAACTAGTATCAGTTTTCATGTTTGTTTTGACAGCATGCAGAGAATATTGTGCATATTCCATATGCCCAATTGGGGAAGTCCAAGGACTGGGCCCATTGTCCAGTCTCCCCCATTATGTATCGATTTGCTTGTTTTCACATAATTGTCACTTCCTAATAATCCTCCACCCCTGACATTTATCCGTCCTTTATAACAAACACGTACAGGCAACAAAACACATGGACACTTTGGCCACGTCTGTAAACGTATGACTCATTCTGCATCTATGGTAGAATGCCTCTCTGCTGAGAGATGGGAGGCATGCTTCCCCATCTATCTCCTAAAGTCACTATCTGCCTTATTTCCTGAAAGACGCAAACAGCTGATTGCAGGTGGCCCAAAGGTGTTCAGCCAGAGTAGGCACAGGCAGGCTTGGGGGAGATCCAAGAGTGTGTGAATTAAGAATGTGAGTTAAACCCAGACATCTGGCAGACACCCCCAAGGTCTTGACTAATACAGCTATGACACACATATATTTAAAAAAATAGACATATAATGTAATAGATAAGAACAGCCTAACATAAATGATGTTAGAATGTGATAAAATGTTCAAAATAGGTCAAATGGAGTAACCCGAGAGACAATGGATCACACTTCACTAGACAGATCAGAGAAGACATCGTGGGGTTGGGGGGGGGGGCACGATGGGGGAGAATACCTGAGCCGAGACTATGTAGAGACTAAGAAAGCTTTAACCAAAGGGGAGGGTTGGGCAAGAGGAAAATGCAGTATGGTGGTAGTGGGCAATCCAGTTGAATGAGAGGACTACTTTCCTAAGAAAATCCAGCTTGGAAGCACTATAGCTGGAACTCAATCTCCATTCTTCTGATTCTAAATCCTCTATTTTCAAGGTGCTACCCATGCTTGGAGAGTGGTTTTGGTTTGTTCATTTTTTAGGGTACCATCGAGTATCTTGTATAGTGGCTAGGATGCTGGATTTAGAGTCAGGAAGACTGATGTTTGAATCTGACCTTTTAATCCTTACTTGCTATTTGACCATTGGCAACTCAATTGAACACTGAGTCTCAGTTTCCTCATTTGTAAAATGGGACTAATGATGACTATATTACCAGCATCTCAGGGTCAAATGAGATAATGTTCATAAAACACTCGGCAAATGTAAAAACAGTATGTAAATGTTAGCTGTTACTGTTTTTTTTTTCCTAGGTGTGAATAACTGAGTGATTGGGTGGGGGTGCCTGCTGGGGAGGAGAGACCAAGAAGTTGAATTTAGAACAGACATCCAAAAAACCACTTAATTTTTAATGATATGTGAAATGTCAATACTGCAGAAAGAATAGAGCAAAGGAAGATCTGAATTTGAATCCTAGATCTAACTAGCTATGTAGCTCTGAGCAAAACATTTAATAATAACAGTACCTAGCATTTAGGGAGAGCTTTAAGTTTACAAAGTATTTTTAAAAATATGATCTCATTTTATCCTCACATCAATCTTAGGAGGTAAATACTATTATTCTCATTTTACAGATGAGGAAACTCAGGGAAGTGGAGATTAAGGGACTTGCCCAGGCTCACACAGTCAGTGTTTGAGGCAAGATTTGCACTCAGACTTTACTGTCTGAGATTCACGTTCTTCACTTGAAAATAGGAAAATAATATGAAACCTATCTGCCTTATAGGACCATTTTGAGGAAAAAATTCTGTAAATTTTAAATGTGCTGTTTAACCATGAACTTATACAAGACTCATTGGAAAAGACCCTGATGTTGGGAAAGATTGAAGGCAAAAGGAAAAGGAGATGGCAGAGGATGAGAAGGATAGATAGTGTCATGGAAGGCAATGAACATGGGCTTAGACAGATAGTTAAGAGATAGTGCAGAATGGAAGGGCCTGGTATGCTATGGTTCATGGGATCGCTAAGAGTCAGACATGACTGAACCACTGAACACCAACAACAACAAATATAGGTGACATATTCAGATTATTATCTCAAAGAGAACAGAACTGGCAGAGCAAATGGAGAGCTGGTCACATATTCAGGAAGACCTGAGCTCTTCTGTATAACTCTCAGACTTAGTGATTGTGTGACTTTACACGTCACCCACCTCTTAGTGCCCAAGACAACTATCTAAGGCAAGAAACTGCTAAACAAGAAAATCTATAATAGTGGGATGTCCTCCCAAGGAATTCTTCATACTAAAGAAATCACAGGTTTAGGCTCCTATAATAGAATCCTAAACTTAGTCCTCCCTCTAAAATATGTACTTTCTAAATCCAGCTCTTATTTTACAGATTCTACAACCACTAAGCCGAAGACTATGCAATCCATGTCTATAGATCCCACATCTTCATTGAATGGTAATGTCTTTTTAATTATTAAATTGTATTTTATTTTCATAATTGCATTCTTTCCCTCCCACCCCCAATTCATAAGGCAAAAAAACCTGTTGCAAACATGTATAGTCAAATAAAACAAATTCCTGCCATTAGCCATGTCCACATTTATGTCTAAATAGACAGACCATTGGTCTGATTCAAATACATACACACACAAACATACACACACATATGTGACTCTGTACTTCTGAGTTCATCATTCAAGAACAATTTATAATGACAGTAATATTGTGAAGATATACAACTTTAAAAGGCTTAGGAACTCTGATCAACATAATGACCAACCACAATTCCAGAAGATTCAAAATGAAACTTGCTATTCAGCTCCTTGAAAGAACCTCTATTTCATTAAATATCCATATAATCACCTAAAGGATTATACTCAGTTTTGCTAGGTAGGTGATTCTTGGTTGTAATCCTAGCTTTTTGACCCCTAGAATATGTCCTTTAATCCTTTAATATACAAACAGTTAAATCTCAGGTTATCCTGACTGTCTCTCCATGATATTTGAATTATTTCTTTTTATCTGTTTGCAATATTTTCTACTTGAACTGTGAACTCTGAAATTTGGCTATAACATTCCTAGGAGTTTTCAATTTTATGATCTCTTTCAGGAGATGATGGGTAGATTCTTTCAATTTCTGTTTTGTCCTATGTTTCTAGAATATCAGAACAGTGTTCCATAATAATTTCCTGAGAGATGATGTCTAGGCTCTTTTTTATCATGGCTTTGAGGTAGTCCAATAATTTTTAAATTGTGTCTCCTGGATCTATTTTGCAGGACACCTGTTTTTCCAATGAGATATTTCACATTATCTTCTATTTTTTTTCATTCTTTTGATTTTGTTTTATTGTTTCTTGATGTCTCATAAAGTCATTAGCTTCCAGTTGTACAATTCCAATTTTTAAGGAATTATTTTCTTCAGTGAATTTCTGTACTCTTTTTCCATTTGGCCAATTCTGCTCTTTAAGGAGTTCTTCTCTTCAGTGCAATTTCTGTACCTTTTTTTCCTATTTGGCCAATTCTTCAAGTCATTCTTCTCTTCATTAGATTTCTGTGCCTCTTTTACCATTTAGCCTATTCTGTTTTTTAAGGTGTTATTTTCTTCAGGACATTTTTGTGCCTCCTTTACCAAGCTGTTGACTCTTTTATCAAAATTTTCTTGCATCACTCTAACTTCTCTTCCCAATTTTTCCTCTACTTTTCATACTTGATTTTTAAAATCCTTTTTGAGATTTTCTGTGGCCTGAGACCAGTTCATATTTTTCTTTGAGGCTTTGGAAGTAGCAGTTTTGACTTTCTTGTCTTCTTCTGAGTTTGTGTTTTGATCTTCCCTGTTACCATAGTAACTTCCTATAGTCAAGATTTTTTTTGATGTTTGCTCATTTTCCAATCTATTTTTTTACTCTTAACTCTTTGCTAAAGTGGAACTCTCCTTCTGGAGTGGAGGCAGCATTGTCCCAACCTTCAGATTTTTGTGCACTTGTTTTCAGAGATAATTCTGTGGACCTGTCAGTTTTCAGCTCTTTAAGGCAGTACAATCTAAGGAGAGTTGTATTTACTACTCTCCTGGATTGTGCCTATGAGTGACAACAATGACTCTTCTTCCCCAGAACTGAGCAGGTTCCCTGCTCCCCTGCTGCTCTGTTGTGCTAGTGCTCCTCCTCAGCATGGGACTGAGACCCAGTACTGCAAGCCAGATTCGAGTAGGGGCAATGTAACAGAGTCTTGCCTCCAATGCCAGTGACAGGACCCTTGAAATCTCCTTCAGACAAGTTTTCTGACTTCCTTACCATCTGTGAGCTGAGAGGTCTGAAACGTTCAATGCTGCTACTGATTTCATCACCGCCCCCCCAAGGCCTACTGCTGGTTTGTGGGGGCATAGCCTATGCTGGACTGTTCTCTACTCCCACCCAGCTTTAATAGACCTTTCCTGCCAATCTTCCAACTTGCCTTGGGCTAGAAAACTGTTTCACTCCATCCTTTTTAGGGGGTTCTGTTGATCCAGAATTTGTTTTTGAGGAATTATTTAAAATTGTTTGGAGGGGTTTAGAGGAGAGTTTGGGTGAGTCCCTTCCTTTTCTTTGGCCAATTGGCCCTGCCTCCCTAATTCAGCTGCAGACAGAAATGTGCTGGACCCCAATTGGTAATTGAATAGTAGTCATATTCATTTCAATGCTCATATTAAGAGTCTCTTCCCATAAGATTCTCACCATGATAAGTTCATTTCTATCCCCAATTTTTTCCATCTGTGAAAGATCAACAAAAAGAGGAAAGGGGATGGAAGGAAGGAAAGAAAGGAGGGAACAAGGAAGGGAAAGAGGGAGGAATGGAGAGAGGGAGGAAAGAAGGAAAAGGAAGGAAAGAGATGGAAGGGAGGAAGGAAGGAAGGAAGGAAGGAAGGAAGGAAGGAAGGAAGGAAGGAAGGAAGGAAGGAAGGAAGGAAGGAAGGAAGGAAGAGAGGAAGGGAGGAAAGGAGGGAGGAAAGGAGAGAGGAAAGGAGGAAGGGAGGGAAAAAGGAAAAGGAAGGAAGGGATAAAGAGGAAGGAAGGGATAAGGCAGAAGCAAGGGAGGGAGGGAGGGGAAGAGGGAGGAAGGAAGAAGGGTGAGAAGAATGGAAACAAAGAACAACATTCCAGTGGTGCAAACTACCATAATGGTCCTTTTGAGTTTGAAAATGAATACCTGGGGGAGGAGCCAAGATCGCACAGTAAAAGCAGGGACTTACTTGAGTTCTCCCCTAAACCCCTCCAAATTCTTGTAAAAAATGACTCCAAACAAATTCTAGAGCTACAGAACACACAAAATGACAGAATGAAGCAAATCACCAGCCCAAGACCACCCGGATGGCTAACAGGAAGTGCCAATCACACAGGACTAGCAGTAGAGTGCAGTCCAGTGTGGGCCACTGGCACAGATGGGGCGGAGTAGGTCTCAGGGGACTGAATCACTGGCAGCTGTGGTGGTTTGCAGATTTCTCAACCCAGAAATGCCAAAGAGAGACAAAATAGACAGGGTACAAAGTAAACAAAGTTAAAGATCATTGGGGAAGCTCTGTTGGAACTGGGTGATAGATGAGTGCTGTCCAGCCCCAGCCCCAGGGCAGCAGAGGTGATGGCAGCAATAGTGGTGGCAGCAGCACCAACAGCTGCTTTCAGAGCTCCAGGCTCACAGACAGTGGGGGGGATCAAGGAGCTGATCAGAGGGGGATTGAAGGGATCTCTTTGCTGCCACTGAGGCAGGATTCTTTTGCTTTGTCCTGCTTGGATCTGGGTCACAGTTTTGGGTGGCAGTCCTGGGGTGAGGAGGAGTGCTGGTGTGGCAGAGCTGGTGGTGACTGTGGAGAGGGAGTCCTCCTAGCAGTTCCAAGGCAGAAAAGAGTGCTTGAGGTCACTCACAGACAAGAGCACAGGGCAACAGAGGAGAAAATGCTTCTCCTTTGATCATACCACTTTAGAAGAACTGAAAATTTACAGTTGCCTAGAAGTATCTCTGACAACAACCGTGCAAAACCTCTGAAACTTGGGACAGAGCACTCACCACTCTGGAAGCAGAGTCCTACCTTGACAAAGAGCTCAAAAATAAAATAATTGGCTGAGAAAATGAGCAAACAGCATTAAAAAATCAGACTATAGAATCTTGCTTTGGCAACAAAGAAGATGAAAACATACAACCGAAAGAAGATAACAAAGTCAATGATACTACATTAAAAGCCACCAAGAAAAATATGATTTGGTCACAGGTCATGGAAGAGCTCAAAAAGGAGTTTGAAAATGAAGTAAGAGAAGTAGAGGAAAATTTGGGGAGAGAAATGAGAGTGATGCAAGAAAATCTTGAAAAATGAGTCAGCAGCTTGCTAAAGGAGACCCAAAAATTACTGAAACAACATCTTAAAAATAGGCTAACCCAAATGGCAAAAGAAGCCCAAAAAGCCAATAAGGAGAAGAATGCCTTAAAAAGCAGAATTGGCCAAAGGGAAAAGGAGGCCCAAAAGCACACTGAAAAAAATAAATCCTTAAAAATTAGAATGGAGCGAATGCGAGCTAATGACATTATGAGAAATCAAGAAATTATAAAATAGAACCAAAACCATGAAAAAAAATAGAAGACGATGTGAAAAATCTCATTGGAAAAACCACTGACCTGGAGAATGGATCCAAGAGAGGTCATTTGAAAACCATGGTAAAAAAAAATCTAGACATCATCCTTCAAGAAATTATCAAGTAAAACTGCCCTGATATTCTAGAATCAGAGGGTAAAATAGAAATTGAAAGAATCCACTAATCGCCCCTTGAAAGAGGTCCAAAAAGGAAAACTCCTAGGAATGTTATAGCCAAATTACAGAGTTCCCAGGACAAGGAGAAAATACTGCAAGCAGCCAGAAAGAAACAATTTGAGCATTGAGAGACAAATTGAGTAAGATAACACAAGATCTAGCAGTTTCTGCCTTAAGGGATCAAAGTGCTTGGAATATGATATTCCAGAAGTCAAAGGAGCTAGGATTAAAACCAAGAATCACCTACTCGGCAAAACTGAGTACAATACTTCAGGGAGAAAAAAAAATGGATATTTAGTGAAATAGAAGACTTTCAAGAATTCTTGATGAAAAGACCAGAGCTGAATAGAAAATTTGACTTTAAAATACAAGAATCAAGAGAAGTATGAAAAGGTAAACAAGAAAGAGAAATCACAGGGGACTTACTAAAGCTGAACTGTCTACATTCCTGCACGGAAAGATGACATTTGTAACTCATGAGACCTTTCTCAGTATTAGGGTAGTTGAAGGGAATATATATGTACATATAGACAGAGGGCACAGGATGAGTTGAATATGAAGGGATGATATCTAAAAAATAAAATTAATGGATGAGAGAGGAATATATTGGGAGAAGGAGAAAGGGAGAGATAGAATAGGGCAAATTATCTCACGTAACAGAGGCAAGAAAAAGTTGTTACAATGGAGGGGAAGAGGGGAAGGTGAAAGAGAATAAGTGGACCTTACTCTCATCTGCTTTGGTTTAAGGAAGGAATAACATATACACTCAGTTATGTATCTTACCCTACATGAAAAGTAGAGGAGAAGGGGATAAGAGTGGGGGATGATGGAAAGGAGGGCATACTTGAGGAAAGAGTAGTCAGAAGCAAACACTTTTGAAAAGGGACAGGTTCAAAGGAGAAAATAGAATAAACGGGGAGTGTGATAGGATGGAGGGAAATACAGTTAGTCTTTCAGAATATAACTATTATGGAAATGTTTTGCACAACTGAGCATGTATAGCCTGTATTGAATTACTTGCCTTCTCAATGAGGGTGGGTGGGGAGGGAAGAAGGGAGAGAATCTGGAACTCAAAGTTTTTTAAAAAAAAATGTTAAAAAATGTTTTTACATGCAACTGGGAAATAAGATATAAAGGCAATGAATGGGGTATAAAAATCTATCTTGCCCTACGAGAAAGGGGGAAGTGAATAAGGGGGAGGGAGGAGTGATAGAAGGGAGGGCAGACTGGGGGAAGGGGTAATCTGAATGCATGCCATTAATAAAAGAAAGAAAAAAAGAAAATCAATACCAGTGCTTAACAAAGGGTATTAACTGAGAAAAATTAGTAAATCATTAAAACTCATCCTGACAACTGGTTGGGGAGAAGAGTCTTGAGTTCCTGTTCTACTGATTGTGGGTCACTGACATTATGATCATATAAGGACAGAATCTTCTTAAAAGAAACCATTTTTGGTAAACCCCTCATTGTCATATAAACTTGATCTTAAGCTAGCATAGTTCAAGGCATAATTGAACCCCTGTAACAATTTTGTTCTTCTAGCAAAAAATACTACTGGTCAAACTTCAATGAAGACTCCGGAAAATCTGACCACCCCAGTGACAACATTATCATCAGTAGAATCGTCCTCATCAAGCTTAATAGCCTCCACAAACATTAGTAAGTGACAAGTCCCTGATATGAAACCAAACACAGAGAGCTAAAAGAAAGGTATTAGGTTGTAGTCAAGAATTATGCTACAGATTAATAGCTGGATGTGTAAATTTTGGTATTTTCTGAATTTTCAGGATACTTTCACCAGAGAAAGATGATCTATATTCTTGGTTATACACATGAACTTAGATCAGGGGTTTGCATTATCTCAAGTCCTTCTTTGGATTTCATGATTGCAGAGTAATCCATTTCTGGATGCAACATGCCCTAAGTCTACCTTTAAAAGACACTTTTGTTGGTTCACAAACAATGAATGAGAGGGAGGTACAGTGGATAGAGAAATGACTTCAGAGACTGAAAGCAACAGTTTCAAGTCCTACCCCTGGCACAGAACCCCAAGTTGCCAATTTGCATTGGCAGAGGGACTTGCTTCACTGGGAGTTCTCAACAACAATGAAGTCATAGATTTGAATCATGTCCTGTCTCCACCTTAAAAAGTGGTGTGACTTGCACTGTAAAGAGTCCTTTGCCTCTTCCCAGACTCAGCTCTTCACCTCTTTATGAAGTTCGCCTCTTTATGAAGCCTTTCTTTCATCTTTCCAGATTCTAGAGCCTCCCCTGAAAAATAATCTTGTATGTTGCATTTTTTATTTATTTTTATTTTTTATTTTTTATCCCCAGTGCCTGGCCCATAGCAGGTGCTTAATAAAACCTTGTTGACTTGGTGACTGATTAAAAAGGCTGCTCATTGAAAATTCCTTCCAGAGTTCTAAAGTCCCACATTACTGCATCCTAAATAGTGTATTGACCCTATGACAAGGGAAAGGTGCCTTGCCCTCCAGGGATATTAGATTATAAACACCAAAGTTTTCAGTAGGAATGTCATCAGTAGCTGATGGTTTGTAGCTCTATCTGATGTAGAGTAACAACAATCATTGGTAGTTAAAGGAAAACTTCCTAAAAATTAGAATTGTACCAAAATGGGATGGGATGCCTCAGAAGTCAAGTTTACAAGTCTTTTGGGGGTGGGGCTGGGTTGGAGCCTACTATGTGCCAGGAACTTTGCTAAGTATTTGAAGATATTGAAATTTTCATCACTAGAAACTTTCTGTCATAGTCTAGATGGCCAGTTGTGAGTATATTGTAGAGGAATTCCTAATCAGATACAGGTTGAATTAGTTGACATCTGAGGTTGCTTATAACCGAGACTGTTTTGGTCAATTTTTAGCAACTATTTCTTTAGGGTGGAGAAACGTATTTATGATACATTTTGAAGTTTGCACTCCACATTGTCTCCATCATTTTCTTAAGTCTAGGCAATCAGGAACGATTTGTAGCATTTGGCAATTTCTGAGGTTTAAATGTTCCCACTGAAAATTTAACAATCAGCTCTCCCAAGTTGATTCCAGGTGGATTCAGCAGAGCCCTGCTTCCTACTTCAAGTTTGTCTCGTGTTAATTGTATGTTTTCTGATAGGATGTTGCAATGGGAGTCTGGAATATGAACAGAGGGTCTCAGATGGTGTCTCTGTCCAAGATGCGAGGAGGCTTGTTTCTGGGAGAGTAGTGATGATGTCTAAGGGAAGTGACTTGGAGAGATGGCAGAGCACATGGAAACGTTCTAAGTGGTTCTTGTCTTCTAACCATGTGGTGAATAGGACGGTTTATCACTGCCGCTTTGCCAGTCTCTTGATAGAGCATTAAACACTACGTCAATTTTCTGTCACACTGGCATAAACTTGAAAGATTAGAATTATACTCTTCTCTCTGTCATTCATCTTAATCTATGACTATCCTGACCATCCTCATCAAAAAACACTCAAGTGACAAAAAACGAATAGAGCCCTGGACCTGGAATCAGGATAGCCTCCATTTCTTCATCTACAAAAATGGGCATAATAGCACCTACCTCCCAGGGTTGTTAGGGGGATAAAAGGAGATGACAGTTATAAAGTCTTTTATAAATATTAAAACAATATGTAAATTCAAGCTATTGTTATCATTATTACTTTGGCATCTGTGAGAGATCTTAGAACACAGATCACATGAAAAGCAATATATAATATCATTTTTTTTCCGAGATTGTGCATGCTGTCTTCAAGTAATCTTCCCTTCCTGCTCCATGAATTTAGGCTCCAGTTTAGTAGGAAAAAAAGTCCTGCTGGATCTGATTTGAGGTTGAATTCATGTCAGAGAACTTTTGAGATATTTATCATTTATTTCCAGTCAATATGGAAGACTAAACAGGAAGTTGTCCATAGAGCCCCAATAGAACTACTCCAACAAATCCCAAAGTTCATATCAGACTTAATGGAAGAAATTCAATAAGAAGTATAATATCCCACCCTAGAATTTCACATACAAAAAAAAGTTAGTAAAAATATCACAAGGAATAAGAAAAGGATCCGCTCTAGCAAAATGAGCTCGATGAGAGACAGGTCATATGGACCAGAAAGATTCTGTGGATAGGGGAAGAAAAATCAAAAGATTCTCTTAAGAAAGCTCTAGGGTGGTAAGTAAACCTTAGGGTGTTGTAATGGCAAGCAACATGGGATTTTTTTCTTTTTTTTTCTTTTGGAGTGCTTCTCAGCGCTAAGGCAACCAAGTGCCTTTGATTGAGCCTTGCCTTTGATTGAATCAAGAGTCTTTGATGACCTGCTTAAGTCACAAGAAAGCCTAAGTCACATGAGTTTGAGTCACATGGTTGTGATGCCCTCTGGCCCTGATAAAGTGTATATATACTCTGTGGTTAGCATTTTGGTTTGGGGCTCACTCATTGCAAGAGTGTTTCTGTGATTTGGCCAGATGAGACTCTGGGTCAGCCATTAAGGAGCCCCTTGCTTTGAAAATCCAGATGTTGGTGCTTCTCTCTCTGGTAATTATGTATGTATTGCTATGGACAAACAGTTAGAAGCCCTCTCTGCTGATTTGTGTTATTTGCTCTGTTTACATAATTTCTACTTGTAATTTCTGTTTGTGTTTTTTCTGAAGGTCAGGGTGCTGACTTTTCCCCCTGAACAAAGTGAATGATATATGCATGTTTAATTAAAGTGAGATTGCAAACCCCTTAAAGTTGATGTCCTTAGAAAAGCAGATCAAAGAACCTGTTCTAGCAGCCCTCCTGTGTGCTGGTGTTATTGGCCTTACACCTCCACAGCAGCTGCAAGCAGCATTGACGTTACAGGTGTGGACTCTGAAACTCTAAATTCCTTCTCCCTCTACCTTTGAGCCTTATCATGGTCTGTACTCTCAGGCCTGCTATTCATTGTTTTGTCACCTCCCTCCTTCCCTGGATTGCTTCAATGTTTAGCCTTGGAATCAATCAATAAATAAATAAACATTTATTAAGTATCTACTATGTTCCAAGCACTGTGCTAAGTCGTGGGGATACGGAAAGAGGCAAAAGGCAGGCCCTGCCCTCAAGGAGCTTATAATCCAGTGAGGAAGTGAACATGAAAACAAATATATATAAAGCTATCTATATACAGAAAAAATAGGAAATAATTAACAAAATGAAGTCACTGGTATTAAGAGAGGTTTGGGAAGGTTTCCTATAGAAGGTGGGATTTTAAGGGAAGGCAGGAAGGTCAGTAGTCAGAGTGGAGAAGGGAGAGCATTTCAGACATGTGGAACAGTCAGGAAGGCCCAGAGAGCATTAGTAAGGAACTACTAGTGACCAGCATAGTGACAATGATTATGGAGCTTCATTGGTCTGACCATCACTGCCCAGGTCCACAAGCTCTGAGGTCCTTAACACTCTGTTCTGAGATGAGAGAGAGAGAGAGAGAGAGAGAGAGAGAGAGAGAGAGTAAATTTTGAACTGGGCAGAAGAAGAGAAAGGGTTAAGTGATCCAGTGTTAAGCTTCATTTTGCTTTGCTTTGTTTTCATAATAGAAATAATGAACATGTTGAAGCTAGACTATTTACATTCTTGGGTCTTATATTAGTTGTTTTGGTAGGTAAGATTTAAGCTAACCAAGGCACACTATGTGAAGCTTTTCTCATTTAAAAAAAAAAGCTAATGTTCAAAGATGTGGCTAAGAATGTAACTTTGATCAGATTTTTAATCCAATTTGATTGTGTTCCACACAGATGTGTTCTAAAGAATATTTCAGCTCAGGATCATGTGCCATTTACAAAGTTCAACTGGAAATTTCTGTGGGGCTCTGGTTGCTGGTACTATTTTTAAAATCAGTTACTTAGTGACTGCCCTTGTGTTTAAGAAGACTGGTAATGAGGAGTATGGATATAAAATAATAAATGTAAGGATAACTTATGTATATATATATATACATTATATATATATGACTTATATATATATATATGACTTATTCAAACTTGTATTCAGCAAATCTGTAGTGAAATCCTCATCTTCAGAGATTGTCTCGCTTCAAAGGATTATCTTAATGAGGTGGCTGCTTCCCAAAGGTACTTGGGTCAATTAATCCTCTGTGGAGAAGTACTTAATAGTGACTGATACACCTAGTAGTGGGTCATTAAAGGGATGGTCCATTAATTGAGAGAATTGCTAGTGGTGTTAATTAGGTAATAAGGTGTGGGAAGAATGACAGTTGATCCAAAAAGATAATGTTTAATAGAGAAGATCTGTTTGGAAGTCATTGACCTTATATTACCGCATTGTGTGTGTGTAGTAATGTATTATATATTGTATATAGTACTTTATTGTATTTATATAAATGTTACTGCATCATATATGGGAGTTCATTGTGTTGTCATACCTAAACTTGGCTGCAAGGTCTATAAGGCCAAGGTAATGTCTGATTAAACTTTGTATCTTTTCTAATACATTGCACAGTAATTTTCATAATGGAAGGAAGGAAGGAAGGAAGGAAGGAAGGAAGGAAGGAAGGAAGGAAGGAAGGAAGGAAGGAAGGAAGGAAGGAAGGAAGGAAGGAAGGAAGGAAGGAAGGAAGGAAGATGCCAAAGCTGTGAAGAATTTGTTTTATCCTAGAAGCAAAAGGAACCCACTAATGACTTTAAGGAACTGAGTAACCCAGTCAGATAAAATGGATTTAAGAGCAAAACCCCTCTGTATCCTATAGAAAGACAATACATAAAGTGAGGAAAGTGGAATCAGAAGACCTGGATTCAAATTCTAACTCTAGTAGCTTATCACTGTAGCTGTAGGATCTTGGGCAAGGCATTTAAATTCTCAGACCCTAAGTTTCTTAAGCAATAAAATAAAGATGATAATATATCTACATAACCCACAGATTTATGAGGAAATAAATCAATAAACATTTATTAGCCACTTACTGTATGCCAGCCGCTTGATTTGCCACTGGCAATAAAAATACATAAATGAAGTCATCCTTGCCTTAAAGAAGCTTATGTTCCAGCAGAGAAGACAGCATAGACACATATAGGCATATACAAAATAAGCATATGCCAAATAAAAAGAAGGCAAAGGGGAAAGTGTTAAGAAAGATCTCTTGAAGGAGGTGGTGCTTGAGCTGAGCTGGGGAAAAAAAAACACTAACTTTTACTGGCTTGAACCTCAGTGTCCAAAAGAAGCCCCTTATTAGGATGAGTGACAGCACATACTCCCTCTGTCCCTTAAATCTTGGTTTATATATAGCTAATCATCTTCTATAAGTGATGTCATTTTTCAGTGCATGCCTGTATATCCCTTACTGCTCTTTCTCAATTTTTTTTGTTGATTCATCATCCACACCATCACCACTAGGAGGGAGTGTCCCCAAGGGCAGCTCTTTCCTCTTCTCTCTATATACTCTCAGTTATTTCATTAGTTCTCATGAATTCAATAATAATCTATATTCAAGGGACTTGTAGATTTAGATACCTATCCTTAGTCTCTCTCTTGAATCCTAGCCCCACATCACCAAGTGCCTGCTGGATATTTCAGACTGGTCACCTTTAAACATCTCAAACTCAGCATGTCCAGAACAGAATTCATTGTCTTTCCCTCAAAATGACCCATCTTCTGAACTTTCTGTTACTAATGATGGCTACATCATCCTATCATCTTTTCATTTATTCAGGTTAGCAACGCGGGTGTTACCTCAACTCTTGTCTTCTCCTACGCAGTCACCAAATGTTGCTCTATCTCCACGACAGCTCTGGTTTTCCCTTATTTGTCTTCCCGGTGCTTAATACAGTGCTTGGCACATAGCATATGTTAATAAATGTTTATTGACTGACATCCTTCTTTCCATCAACACAATTGCCACTCTATTTCAGGCCCACATTACCTTTCATCTGAACTGTTGGAACGGCCTTCTAGCCTCAGGCCTCTTGCCATTCCAATCCACAGAACCATCAAAGAGACTCTTCTTATTTTTTAATCTTATTTTTTTTAACTTAAAAAATAAAACAAACATTTCTATAACATAGTAGAATAAAAAGGTGATTACACATGAAACTGTAAATATACTATGTAGAATTTGCTGTTCCTTTGAAATATATGATAAATTTATCATCTAAATTACTTTTTTTCTTCTCCCCCCACCCAGTGGCTACCATTAGACACAAATATGCATACATATATATGTATGTATATATAAATATGTGTATAATCATTCTAAGAATCTATTTATCAGTCCTTTCTATGGAGGCAGATAGCATCTTCCTTCATATGTCCTTCGTAATTAATTTGGGTTTTATAGTAGTCAAGATGCCTTAGTCACTCAAAGTCATTCTTAAAACAATATTATTGCTATTGAATACAACATACTCTTAATTCTGCTCATTTCACTATTCATTATTCCATGCAAGACTGTTCATGTTTTTTTCCTAAAATCATTGAGCTCATCATTTCTTATGGCACAGTAGTACTCCATCACAATCATATACCACAACTTGTTCAGCAATTCCTCAATTGACAGACATCCCCACAGTTTCCAGTTCTTTGCCATCACAAAAAGAGCTGATATAAATATATTAGAATATGTATGTTCTTTTCATTTTTCCCTAATCATATTTGGAAATAGACCTAGTAGTGGTATTGCTGAGTCAAAGAGTATAGGTAGCTTGACAAGTCTTTGACGATAATTCCAGATTGCTCTCCACAATGGTTGGATCAGTTCACAATTCTATCAACAGTGAATTAATGTCCGAAGTTTTACACAACCCCGCCAACATTCGTCACTTTCCCCTTCAATCATTTTATCCAATCTAATAGGTGTAAAATGGCATCCAAAGGTAGTTTTAACATGCATTTTTCTAAACAATAATGATTTAGAGCATTTTACATGACTTTTCTAAAGCATGGCACTGTTGATATGAACTTTCTACTCAATAAACTACAGTGGCTGCCTATTACTGCTACTGTTTGAAACAAAGTTTCCAGAACCTGTGCCCTTCCTACCCTTACATTCTACTTTCTCCCCCTACATTCCCCTTACAATCCAGTCACAGTGATCTACTCGAAGTTTGTCACATACCATGCTGTATCTTCCATTTCTGTATCTTTCCCCTGACTATCCCTATGCCAAGAATGTTCTCTCTTTATCTCTGCTCCCTTGGAAACCTCAGTTTAATTCAAGACTCAGCACAAGCTCAGATTGCTAAGGGAGCCTTTCTTGGTCCTGTTCTCATCCCACCCCCTACTCCTAACCACTATTGTTTTCCTCTCCAAGGTTACTTTGTATTTGATTTATATGTCTTGTATGTAAATATGTATGTGCATGTTTTCTCCCCGGTCAGAATGTCCTTAGGACAAGGACTGTTATGTTTTATTTTTTATCACTAGGAGATCACTGGCAACTAGGGGACATGATGAATGAGTGATGGACCTGGAGTAAGGAAGATCTGAGTTCAAATTTGGCCTCAGAGACTTACTACCTGTGTGACCCTGGATAAGTCACTTAACTTCTATATGCCTCAGTTCCCTCATCAATAAAAAGGTGGATGACAAGAGCACTTATTTGACAGGGTAGTTGTAAGGATCAAATGAGATGATATTTGTAAAGCTCTTTGCAAATCTTAAGGTATTATAAGAATGTTGCTGTTACTATTGTTATTAATTATTATTATTCAAGGGATAGTGAAGACTAAGATCTTTCTACCATTGAATGATATTACTTGGTCTTCTGAATATACCCACTCATGGAAGAGAAAATCTATCTTCTAAAATCTTTAAACTTATCATCAGAACCCTTTTGTGTTGTTATACTAGCATGTTTCAAGATTTGGAGGCAAGGGATCTTGGTTTGAATATCAGCTATGCCACTTTCTGTGTGACCTTGGGCAGTCACTTTACGTCTATGGGTCTCAGTTTCTTCATCTGTTAAATGAGGGGCTTGGAGGACATGGCATCTAAGGTCCCTTCTCACTCTAGATCCTTGATCCTATGACTATCAGACTAGATTCATCTGATCTGGGTGTGTTGTTAAGCAAAATTGTCTCATTAGCATGGCTTTTGTTTCTTTTGAGTGGAAGTACTTTGAGCTGTTAAGTGCTAAGCCCCAGGCCCAGGGCCCTGTCAGGTGTGAAACCTGTGTGGGTGTGGATTGGTGACTTAGGA
>CM053623.1:296473080-296493658 GCA_028646595.1 Phalanger gymnotis | reverse complement strand
AGAAAGAAACAATTTGAGTATTGTGGAAACACAATCAGGATAACACAAGATCTAGCAGCTTCTACATTAAGAGATGAAAGGGCTTGGAATATAACATTCTGGAGGTCAATGGAGCTAGCATTAAAACCAAGAATCACCTACCCAGCAAAACTGAATGTCATGCTCCAAGGCAAAATATGGATTTTCAATAAAATAGAGGACTTTCAAGCTTTCTCAGTGAAAAGACCAGAGCTGAGTAGAAAATTTGACTTTCAAACACAAGAATCAAGAGAAGCATGAAAAGATAAACAAGAAAGAGAAATCCCAAGGAACTTACTAAAGCTGAACTGTTTTGTTTACATTCCTACATGGAAAGATGATGTGTATAATTCATGAGACCTTTGTCAGTATTAGGGTACCTGAAGGTAATATACTATATATATATACATATATATGCATATATGTATATATATATATACATATACACAGAGGGCACAGGGTGAGTTCAATATGAATGGATGATATCTAAAAAACTAAAATCAAATTAAGGGATGAGAGAGGAATATATTGAGAGAGAGAGGAATATATTGAGAGAGAGAGAAAAGGAGAGATAGAATGGGGTAAATTATCTCACATAAAAGTGGCAAGAAAAAGCAGTTCTGTTGGGAGGGAAGAGGGGGCAGGGAGGGGGAATGACTGAATCTTGCTCTCATCAGATTTGACTTGAAGAGAGAATAACAGACACACTCAATTGGTCATCTTAGTCTGCAGGAAAGAAGGAGGAAAGAGATAAAAAAGGGGGGACAATAGAAGGGAGGGAAGATAGGGGGAGGAGGTAATCAAAAGCAAACACTTGAAAAGGGACAGGGTCAAGGGAGAAAATTGGATGAAGGGGGATAGGATAGGAAGGAGCAAAATATAGTTAGTGTTTCACAACATGAGTATTGTGGAAGGGTTTTGCATAATGTTTCACATGTGCCCTATGTTGAATTGCTTGCCTTCTTAGGGAGGGTCAGTGGGGAGTGAAGAGGGGAGAGAATTTGGGACTCAAAGTTTTAAAAGCAGATGTTCAAAAGAAAGTTTTTGCATGCAACTAGGATGTAAGATATACAGGCAATCAGGCATAAAAATTTGTCTTGCTCTACAAGAAATTAAGGGAAAAGGGGATGGGGGGGACTGGGGTGACAGAAGGGAGGGTTGACTGGGGAACAGGGCAACCAGAATATATGCCACCTCGGAGTGGGGAGAAGGTAGAAATGGAGAGAAAATTTGTAATTGAAACTATTGTGAAAATTAATGCCGAAAACTAAAAATATTAAATAAATAAATAATGATTTAAAGAAAAAAAATAAATATACAACCAAGTTTACATGTAAATTTGTTTTTCCCTTTTTTTTGCTCCCTCTGCCCTGGAGATGGCCACCATTAGACACAAATGCATGCATGTGTGTGTCTGTGTCTGTGTGTATGTGCAAAATTATTCTATAAATATTATTATCTATCAGCTCTTTGGATGCTGATAGTGCCTTCCTCATATATCCTTTGTAGTCAATTTGGGTATTTATAATGGTCAAAATAACTTTTTTCCTCAAAGTTGTTCACAAAAAATATTGCTGTCACTAAATACAGTTTTCTCTTGATTCTGCTCATTTTTCCGTTCACTAATTCATGTAAATCTCTCAATGTTTTTTTCTAAGATCATTGAACTCAGCATTTCTTATACCACAGTAGTATTCCATTACAATCATATACCATAACTTGTTCAGCCATGTTTTAAAGACCTTTAGAAGAATAAAATGAGAAAAAGAGATGTGAGTGCCATGCAAGTATAAGTTATGTTATCATCATCATCACCACCACCACCACCACCATCTTCATCTCTTCCTTGTCACTCTGTTTTTTGATGGAGTTTAAATACAAACAGTAGAGGGGCAAGTCATATTCCCACCATTGTTCTTTTGTAACAATAAAAAAGAAAAGTGAGAAAATAGGCATTTGTTAAGCACCTACTACGTGCTGGACATTATACTAAGTGGTAAATAATTATAATCTCATTTGATCCTCTGATTCTGGAATGTGGGCATTATTATTATCTAAGGCACATAGTTTAAGTGATTTACCCAGGGTTGCATAGTTGGTAAGTATCTGATGCTGGATTTGAATTCAGATCTTCCTGACTCCATCTACAATGAGCCACCTAGCTGACCAAGTAGATAAAATAACAGTTTTTTTTTAATTGAATGAAAGTGTTGGAATAAAGGTTTGTCTTCTATAGATTGAATGAAAACATCTTTGAACAGATCTATTAGGAGGCAGGATGTCAGCAATGATAACTTCCTGTGTTTTCAAGATATCATATCTTCATACTTTATTTTTGAAATAATGTTATCTAAAATCCGTCTGATCTTTGCAAATGTAAAGCCATATTAATACACTAAGGTTAATAATTAATAATTAAATTATTTACATTTTAAAGTGTGTGAAGTACTTTTTATGAAATATATCATTTGAAACCCATAACAGTCCTGTTAATACTAAGGCATTATTATTATCATCAATTTACAGAGGAAATGGAAGATTAGAGAAGACAATTGAGCTGCCCATGGTCCACAGCTAGTAAATATCAAATGTGAACTTTGAACCCCAAGTCTTCATGATTACAAGTCTAACATTTTATCCATTCTACACCAAATGATCTCCCATTACCTAATCATTTAGAGCTTCCACAGAATAAAAAGATAAAAATGTCTTCTAGTCAATTCCCAAAGCTATAGTGCTGGATGGTTTTATTGGTTAATTTTTATATTCATCTTACTTTTACGTTTGCAACTCAAAGAGCTAGATGAATTCTAAGAATTCTTTCATCCTGAGAAGTATGCACATCATTTCCAGATTTTATCAAACCGACTTTTTTTTAACCTGTGCGTAGTAGTTGGCTTGTCTTTATTAGGCCTTTAATAAGCGTGATTGTAGTTGCTGAAAGGTGATTGGTACAGTGGAAAGATTACTGGACTAAGGTCAGTCAGGCTGGATTTGAATTCTGACTACTGTTCATTTTTACTTCAGAAAGTCATTTAAAACCTGTTTCTTCTTCTGTAAAATTAAAGGGTTAGATTAGAACAATCGCTAAAGTCCCACCTGTCTCTAAATATATGGTCCTCTTAATTGAATCCCCCCTCCCCAGGAAAATGTTTCCTTATGTTTTCTGTATCACTTTCTGCCTCTTTGATGACCTTGTGGTATTTAAACTATTTAGCTAAGACTCTGCTATGAAATGAAGAAAGAATATGGTTGGGAAATATATGATTAATAGGGGTCTATAAGTAAAGCAGCCAATTGCTGAGAAAACCATGGGTTCTGTGGCCAGCCAGAGGTCCTACTCACTAGGGGAAGGTGTTAGGAAATAGAAAAAGTCTCTGTAGTTTGCTTACAGAAAATATCTGCAGAAGGACTCCCACCCACCCGCAATCTCCACCTACATTTGATTGTTCTCTTGACAAGTATGATGAGAACTGTGGTTAATAATAATAATGTAATTTATCTCCTGAAAATAGGAACACTCAAAGAAACATCATCAATACCTATGATTTCTACAAAGTCCTCAGCAGTGGCAAAGACAGGTAGGTGGCTCACCTCATTTATCCAGCATCAATAGAGAATGGGCTGTTTATCAAAGTTACTTTTCTAGATAGCAGCAACTTAACCCTTTAACTATCAGGTTGGCTTTGTTTTAGCAAGCTTGGGTAGAAACATCTCTAAAATATACAAATATTTCTCTGACTTCTTAAATAGAATTTAACTTTTTTTATATCTAGATCAATTTATAATAAACTGCAATGAAGTTAATGACTATTTAGGTATGCAACTCTGTTTACCCCAACACAAAATGGCCCTAGATGGATGCTTTTTGAGGTGGGTCTGGTTGCTTATTATTTTTTGTGTATCCTCCCTCATCAGTAGATTGTGTTTCTCTCTGACATTTCATCTATTTTATTCCTTCCTTCTTTCCTTCCATCCTTCCCTTTTGATTTTTCTTCCAATCTTCCTTCTTTTCACTTCCTTTCCCTTCCTCATTCTAATCCTTTTTTTCTTCCTTCTTTCTTTCCTTCCTTCATTCTTTCCTTCTTTCTTCCTTTTTTACTTCCCCCCTCCTTCCCTTCCTTTCTCCCTCCCTCCCTTCCTTCCTTCCTTCTTTCCTTCCTTCCTTCCTTCCTTTCTCTTTCTTTCTTTCTTTCTTTCTTTCTTTCTTTCTTTCTTTCTTTCTTTCTTTCTTTCTTTCTTTCTTTCTTCCTTCCTTCCTTCCTTCCTTCCTTTCTTTCTTTTTGCTTTCTTTCTTTCTTTTCTTTCTCCCTCCCTCACTTCCTTCCTATTTTTCTTACTTTTTAGACTGTCTTCCTATTTTACCAAGTTGAAAGCACAGAACTCCATAGCCCTTGTCCCCTCAGATCAGGCATAGGAACTTTGACTTGCTCTGTTTCTGGACTGGTCTGGTTCATTCCTCCTTTGGCTGAACTTAGTGTGAACTTGATTGGCTTAGCCCACAGCAGTTCAGAACTACCAAGCTCAAGTAGTCCACCAACCTCAGCCTCCTTGGTAGCAAGGATTTCAAGCATTCACTACTACACTCAGCCTAATTTCTTTTTGTTGCTAACTGTCCTGGGCTAAGAACCTGATGTTTATTATATGTATAAGCTGAGTAAATAAGCCTTGAAAGACTGAATAGCTCTCATATAAATGTATATAATATTCAGTGCCTGTACCTTGTGACCCATTTCTTCAGACCACACAGAGACCTTCTTACCAGTTTCTTGGTTTTCATTCAATCAATCAAAAAATATTTGTTAACCACTTGCTGTCTGACAGGCACTTACATGAAGAGTACCTGAGCCCAAAGAGCAAATATTCTAATGGGGAAGGGAGCATGTACATTTATAGGTATATATAAGATACATGCAGGGTAAATATAAGACTAGTATTTGGAGGGAATTTTTTAACCTTGGCTAGGACAAACATATACTTTGTTCTTGCTTTGCTTCTCACAGAAAAGTAAAAATCCTCCAGATAGGTAGGTAGGTAGGTGTAATGTTAATGAGATATGAAGCACTTCCCCACCCATTAATAGGCCTCAGGGAGAGTCCATTAAAGGAAGCTTGCTTGGGGAGTCTTGCTTCTAGGAAGACTTTCACACCTTTTGGTACTAAGTTGATTAGGCACTGAGTCACAAGAGTTGTGATGCCTTCTGTCTCTGAGAAGTGTTCATATGATCTGAGTTGATATTTTGCTTTGGGGGCTTGCTTATGAGAAGGTCATTATGATTCTCTGGTCGAGACTCTGAGTAGTAGCTGCACATTTAGACCCCCTAACTGCTCAGATGTAAAGGCTCTCTCGATCCAGTGGTGTATGCAAAGTGTATAGCAATATTGCTTTAATCCAGGTAGAGCCCTGTCTGTTGGTCTTTATGCTAATTTCTTTGCTGGTATTTTCTCTGACATTCAGAGTGCTGATGCTTCCCCTGAACTAGTGAATATAATTAAAAGTGGTTTGTTAGACCCCTTTTGAGCCCTCTTTCCTAGAAAAGAAGATTAAAGAACCTATGCTAGCAGGCCATCCTGGGTATGCTAGGGTGCTTGCTTCTACAGCAGGTAGGTAGATAGATAGACAGACAGACAGATAGCTTGATAGATTATAAGAATAAGCTGAGATAGACAGATGAATTCTTAATTCTATTCATTTTACATCCTTCCCTCTGATAATTATTATTTCTTATTGATCCTGTATATAACTCTCTTTGTATATAGTTGTTTGCACATTGCCTCCTTATTAGACTGCAAACTCCTTAAAAGCAGAGACTATCTTTTGCCTCTTTTTGTATCCCCAGTACTTAGCACAGTGCCTGACACACAGTAAATGCTTAATAAATGTAGATGGATTAGATGGATGGATGGATGGATGGATGGATGGATGGATGGATGGATGGATGATGGGTAGGTAGACAGAGGTTTTATACAAATACAATAAAAATGGTAGTCCCTTCCCTCTAAGAGCTTGCATTCTAATGGAGGAAAACAACACACAAAAGGGAGCTAGAAGTGAGAGGGGCCTGGAAAAACTGGAGTGTCAGGAATGGAGCTAGGAGAAAAATAAGCCATGGATACATTTACTACGTGGATTAAGCATTTCCTGTGTGCCAGGCACTCTGCTCCACCTTCTTATTCTAGTTTTCTTCAGTTAAGTCTCTCTCTAGATTTTGACAGCATTGTCAGTTATTCTATGAAGACCCCAGTTTACCCTCCCCACTTCAGCCCAGAAACTTTCCCAAATTTTCCTTATCTCATCAACCACTGAAAAAGGCATCACACTTAATCCTTTAGGAATATATTTATCATCTTTGCCTCCAGCTCACACAGCAAGATCTTTGCCTAGTGCATCCGTACACTTCAACTAGCATTTCCCAGATCCCTGTTTCCATTATTCCTTCTCTCTAAGTCCTTTTAAAGGCTCCTCTATAGGACCTAGATTTCATGTCAGAGGGTGGCATTTACAGAGATGTCCCTCATTTCAGTTACCTGCTAATGTTGCAAACTGGATCTCAGACTTCCCAGAGGTGTTACTTTGGCATTGAGCTCATTCTGCAAGCTGGTAGAATCACAGAGCATTAAGCCAATGGCCATTTGCTTCTGATAATTTTGTAAAAATATGGTATTTTGAGTCTTTTTATTAATTTATTCCTACATCAAAATGGTTTTTGTCCTTTACTGTCTCTGCATATAAAATAATATTTTCCTTAAACATATAAATATGTAACAAGACCTAAGAAACATGATTTCTTATTTTTCCCTTCTTTCACTGCCAGATTTCTTATCCCTGTTTTTCTTGAAACCTACTTTCTCCTTAACCACTTACATTCTAGCTTCTTGCCTAACTTTCTTCATATTCAGCATGAATGTGTATTCAATGACTAAATGACTACCTCCCCAAGAGGTCTTGCTTGATTCACTTTCTATATATTTTATATATTTTCTATTTTTTGTGTTTTTTAATATTTTCTATTTTCTTATCTGTGCAGAAACTCTTTGAGGGTAAGAACCATCTTGCTTTTATATTGGTATGACCAGAGTCTAGCAAAGTGCCTGAAACATAGGTGAAACTTTAAAAAAAATATGCTAATTGATTGAAAGGCATGAAAAACTTCCTATGATTTCCTAATGACTATAAACCTTGGCCATAGATGTGTACAGTCTATGTCATTAAGGGGTATATCCAGGGAATTTTTTTTATTATTATTAAGGTATACATTTGCTGAATACTCTATCATTTTTTTCATCAAACAAAAAGGAAACTAAAACTTATTTTTAAATTAAAAATTAAACTTTATTTGTAAAATAAAATGGATTTGGAATCAAAGGCCTTGAGTTCCAATACCAGCTTTGCTACTTATTATCACCTTTATGACCTTGGGCAAGTCACATGACTTTTCTAGGTTTCAATTTCCTCATCTATCAAATGAGTGGGGTTGAACTCAGTGGCCTCTAAGGACCCTAGAGCTATAAATACGAAAATAAATCACAACACCAGGAGCTTTGGAACCAATCTGGCTGCCCAGATGCCTGATTTTTCCAATGCCTTTGTTGTCAAGTTGGTAGAAATGAGCAGAAGAACTAGCATTGCCAGTAATCAAATGCCCTGGGTCACTGGTTAGCTAGCACCAAAATGTCAGATTGAATAACTTATAGACTTTTATCTTTAGACCTGAGATGATTATTAGTATTAACATTAATTAAAAAACCAAACCTCTAGCAATATTATTAAAGGATACTTACTGTCTTTGCAGAAAAAGGAACCCCCCAAAATGAGAGCACAAGTGATGTTTCCAGCACTGCAAACCCACAAGGTTCTGATCGCCAATTTCAGAGTACTATGTCAACCACACTCGGCAGCCAGAAAAGCAGTAAGTAATGGGGATGTGTGCTGATGCTTTCACCCATAAGGATGACTAGGTATACAGATTTTTCTGCATAAACCTTAAAGCCTTAATGTTAGAATCAGCACAGGTATCACAGACAGAATAGCCACTATGCCTCGGTGATGAACCATAATTCTGAAATATTTTTGGAAAGACTAGGAGGAGAGAAAACTTTCAAAAGGGCCTCCAGACCAACTATTGTCTATAGAGACTGGAACCCATGCCATCCTATGAGTGAACAAAAAGGAATGAAGTTCAAAAGTAAGATTCACAAAGAGCAGGTCTGACCATATCACTGCCTTGCTCACGAAGTTTTAATGGCTTCCAATTGCCTTTCTCTCAGGATTCGAAACCTTCACAATCTGCATCCAGTGTATGTTTTTTAGGTTAACTACATCTTCCTCCCTGTAATATACTCTGAGCTTTGTACAAACTGGCATATTTGTCATTCCCTGCACATAACATTCCATCACCCATAATTTTGTCCAAGCAATATGCCCTATATCTGGAATTCCCCCCGAGTTCTCCCTCTTGGAATCATTAGCTCCCTTCAAAACTCCATTGAAAGGTCAGCTCTTTGATGACCTTTGATTACCCAAGTTGTTAGTGTTCCTCACCCTGCCCTGCAAATCACTATGTATTAAGATCTATCTATTTATTTATCTATCTATCTATCTATCTATCTATCTATCTATCTATCTATCTATCTATCTTATCTATCTACCTATAGATCGATCATGTTGATGTACCTATTTACCTACTTATTCCTATGTCCCTATCTCAATACGTGGTATACATGTTGACATACTGTATATATGCATATATAAACATGTATGTATATGTGTAGTATATAAATATGCATATGAATGAATGTTTATGAATCTTTTATGAACTTGTTATCTTCCCCTAGTAGAACGCAAGTTCTTTAAGGAAAAGGATTGCCTCCTTTTTCTTTGCCTTCTCAGAGTCTAGCATGAAGAAGACACCTAATATATTTTGGTTGACTGATTCTTTACCCCTTCGATCTCAGATGCAACTAGTGATTTTTGCTATGACTCCTTCATAGGAAAATGTAAAGAGCAAGGACATCCAATCCACCACGGGCAGAACATTAGTGAATCAGGGCTCTATACCAGGAGGTTTTTATAGATATTCTACCTCTATCTTCAAGGAACCTTTAGCCACCTACACTTCAACTTGTTCCCAGACAATTTTACTAAGATTTTAGAGTACATATATAGACAGATGTTATGGAGAGGATTCCCCTATTGGACAAGGGCTGAACTTGAGACTATCCATCAATAAGACGTAACTTTTAAAAAGTTCTAGCTCATTACCCCAGCTCCCAAATAAGGAATGGTTATTTGTACTCTAACTGCATTAGATTTGTGGTTGCCAGCAGGTAAAAAGACCTGTAGCTACTCAAGGCAGCATGAGGAAATAGATGACTGGATTGAAAGAATCCAGTTTAACTCAGACTAACTTCCAGAAGCAATTGGGCATTTAGTCAAAGGCCCATAGACTAGCGCACACTTTTTGTGCTTTTCTAAATTGGGCAAAAAGCATCTGGGTCCTGTCATCCCCCAAAACTCTGCCTCATATTACAAGAACTGAGCAGCCTTCCTAGTGGGGACTATCATCCATTCATTTAAAAAAATTTAGTACCTATTTTAAAATTAGAAAAACTGAGTCAGACAGAGGTTAAATGACTTGCCTAAAGTCAAATAGCTAGTAAATGTCTGAAGCTGGATTTGAATTCAGATCTTCCTGACTTCAGACCCAGTACTCAATCTACTGTACTACCTAGGTGCCTCTAAATACAAGATAATTGAGAAAGGAAAAGAACACTAGTGAGTATGAGAAAGGAGAAAGGCTTCATGTACAAAGTAACACCTGAGCTGGGAAGCAAAGGAGGCTGAAGATTCTAAGAGTGTACTGGTGAGGAGAGAATACACCATAACCAACAATGACAACAATAATAAATAATGATAGTTTGAGGGGATGGCCAAAGGTGAGTAAAGAGCTTGTGTGTGTGTGTGTGTGTGCATGTGCGTGTGTGTGTTTTAAGTTTTTAAAGGATGGGAGATACCTGATCATATTTGTTGGCAATAAAAAAAAGAATCCAAAGGATAAGAAAAAATGAAAAATAGAGTGGGGGCAATGAAGAAAATCTCCTTCAGGAGATGAGAAGACATAGAAAAGAAGCATCATGGTGTAGTAGAAAGTATGTGGGACTGGATTTGAATCTCAGCTTTCCTACTAACTATGGAACCTGGGGTAGGTGATATAACCTCCCTGTGCCTTAGTTTCCTCATTGGTACATGAAAATGTTGGATTAGATGATCTCCAAGGTTCCTTCCACATCAGAATCTATTATCCTATGTCCTCTAAGGCACATCCAGCTCTAAATCCTCAAACTTTTCTGAGACCAAAGGCACAAGGTTACCTTGATGAAAAGAACCTCATCTTTTCAGAGACTGGGGCAAAACTCTTGAGGTATAAAGTCACATGTTGGGCTTACGTACTTGAAAACCAGAAAAGATGTCAAAAGAGAAGAGGAAAATATCCTAAACAAAGCAAACCCTGGCTGCTTTAAGTGACCATTCATTCCAAAGCGAATGGTCAGCTCCCTGAGTCATGATGACTCCTCATTTTGTGTTAAATCATTTAGCAATGTGCATCTAAGCAGTCTATTTGAGGTCAACCATGCCTTTGTAGGTCTTTGACATAGTTTAAAATACCTCCCTTTCAAGTACCTTAAAAATAAATCACCATATAGAACTATTCCTTTAAAAATAAAAGAAAAATTAATCCCTTGATAACGCGCACATTTCCTGACAAGACAAAAGAGATGAGATAGTTACTATTGTCCTTTTCTGCCTGTCATCCTATTAAGCCATTCAAATCCTCATTCAACTGTGTGCCAGGTATGGTGCTAGGTGCTAGAGATGCAAAGACAAAAAAATAAAACCGGTCATCACACATAGCTTATGTCCCATTGGGGGAAATAACACATATGTAACTCATTTCATGGCAGATAGCCCCCAATATATCTAGTTTTGCCTTCACTGATGACACTGAACTCAACTTGACGGTACCAGTACCATAAAGCTCACTTGTAAGATGATCTAATAGGGGGCCTTCTCAGATTATTGGATAGCTCAAAGTTGAGTAGAGCGAGCGATAGACATGGAGTCAGGAAGACCTCAGTTTGCATCCCACCTCAGACACCAGCTGTATAATCCTGAGCAAGTTACTTAACTTCTGTCTACCTCAATTTCCTTTTCTGTAAAATGAAGATAATAATAGCATCTATCTCCCAGGGTTGTTGTAAGAATCAGATGAAATACATGAAAAGTATTTTTCAATAAATGTTTGCCATTAATTTTATCGTTATGGTACAGTGGCCTCTCCCACACACATCCAAGAGGACAATGTTGAAGAGTTAAAATGACAGATGGAATGATTAAATCTAGTTGTAGCAGGAGGCTACTCTTTGTATTTGCCTTGACTGCAAAACACCTGTAGATTTATCCCTCCTCTAAACATCTGGATGATGGTTTCTTAGTCAACATGTACCAGATAAAGGCATTGTATGTTTAAAAAAAATCAACCATATGAATCATTTCTTCCATAGAGGAAATGCCCATTTGGAAGTTCATATTGTTTGTGTACATATTTTTCTTCATGGAGAAGGAATAACGGAAAGCAAAGAAAAAGGATATGTCCTAGGGAAGTCCAAATACTTCTGATTTTGCCAGCCTCCAGTCTTTGTAGGTTAATTAGATTGTGAGGGTAGCTAGCTAGGTGGCACAGTGAATAGAGTGGCAGGCATGGAGTCAGAAAGATGCATCTTCCTGAGTTCAAATCTGGCCTCCAACACTTACTAGCTATGTGGCCGTGGGCAAGTCATTTAAACTTGCTTCAGTTACCTCATCTGTAAAATAAGCTGGAGAAAAAATGGCAAACTCCTCCAGTATCTTTGCCAAGAAAACCCCAAATGGGGTCACAAAGGGTCAGACATGACTGAAGAATGACTGAACAACAAACCAGTCTTTATATTTTCTTATTTGTCTATGTATGTTTTGTTTCATCTTCCTTTTTTTCTATTGTTCTGCAGATCAAAGGATCAGAGAGTCACAAAGATGTAAGGTAACTTAGAGGACATTTAGTGCGACCCCTCCAGGCTTAGAATAAAACATCTAGGAATGACAGGGAACTTAAATATCATACAATCCAGTCATTCATTTTGCAGATAAGGAAATGAGGAGACAGAGTGATTTGACTTTTCCAAGGTCACACTGGTCATCAAATCATATAATCATTGAAGATCTGGAAGGGACCTTGGAGTCCAACCCCCTCATCTTACATATGGGACACAGAGTGGTCCTTATTTGGCTATCCCTGAGTCCAAATCCATTGTTCTATCCACTATCCTACCTAGCCAGGCCAAGTTTTAATTTGGATCCCATGACTCCAAATTCATTACTCTCCATTACAGGACTAGAATGTAGGTCTCTTGACTCTCAGTCCACTGATCTTTTGGTTCTAGTATGTAACAACTGCTCCACACTTTCTAGAAAACTATATTTTGAAAGAGTTTAAATAAAATTTAAATTCCTAAGATAGGTAGTTGACAACCATAGTGAAGAAGAAATGTTATAAATGTCATTGGAAAGGAAACCACATCTACTACATAGAGGTTTTGCATGAATTAATTACTCATTGCAAAGCACCAACTGATGATGCATTACTTATCAAAAAGGTATTCTCTAGTCAATGATACTCAAACAATAACATAGCTTTTGAATATCTCAGTAGTATCGATATATGATATCCATATAAAAAAATAATACTTTGTACCAAATATAAGCATTAATTTAAAACAACTCAGATTTAAATTATATATGATATATATATATATATAAGTATATGTGTATAATGTCTCAATAGTATCTGTATATAATCTAAAAATTAATACTTTGCACCAAATATAAGCATCAATTTGAAACAACTTAGATTTAAATCACATATTATATATGTATATATATATACATATATATACATATATATACATATATAGATATACGTGAGTGAAATGTCTTTTGATTACACTCCAAATTCTATGAATTATATTGTATAAGCATTATTATATGCTTGCCTATGGATTGGGTGCTACTTATTATCATTTTAAAATAATAGCTTACATCTATAGAGAGGTTTCAGGAGGGGGAATGGATTAGTTGATCTTTAAAGTCATCAGTAGATTTATTTAAATTCAGCTAATCTAGCATTTTAAAGCAATATGTATGTCAAACCAAAGAGTTTCCATTTCTGTTCCCTTTCCCCCATGTTCACTAGACCATATTTCCTATGAACGGGTACACTGGTGTTCATTTTGGATGAATGTATGAACAAGCATTGATTAAGTCTGTATTATTTTCTAGGAAAGTGTGTGGGCTATTAGAGATGCAAATTCAAAGTAAGATAATTCTTCTCCTCAAGTAAATTACATTTTAATAGAGGGATATAGAACCTACGTGGAGATGATTTGGGGAAGAAGGCATTAGGATGCTCTAAAACTTCTTATGTTTAAACCCCCAAACTTAGATCACCACTACTTCACAGATCAGAGTTGAGTTCAAAAATTCACTCTTTAAAATCTTATTTGATATTTTATTTTTCACAATTACAAGTAAAAACAATTTTGACATTCTTTTTTTTTAAATTTTGAGTTCTAAATTCCCTTCCTCCCTTTCGTTACCCCCCCATTGAGAAGGCAAGCAATTTTACATAGGTTACACATGTACAGTCATGCGAAACACATTTCCATGTAAGTCATTCTGTGAAAGAAAACACAGACAAAAAAAAATAAAGAAAAAGTATCTTTGATATGCATTTAGGTTCTTCCAGTTCTTTCTCTGGAGATGGACAGCACCTTTCATCATAAGTTCTACAGAATTTTCTTGGATCATTGTATTGCTGATAACTTTTTTCATAGAAGATCATCATATAATATTGCTGTTATCGTATGCAGTTGTCTCCTGGTTCTGTTCATTTCACTTTTATTCAGTTCGTGTGAGTCTTTCCATGTTTTTGGAGAGCATCCTACTCATCATTTCTTGAAGCACAATAGTATTTCATCACAATCATGTACCACAACTTGTTCAGCCATTCTCCAGTTGATGGGCATCCCCTCAAATTCCAATTCTTTGCCATCACTAAAAGAACTGCTATAAATATTTTTGTACACATTGGTGTTTTTTCGGTTTGTTTTTTTTTTTTTTATCTCTTTGGGATTTAGACCTAGTAGTGGTATTTCTGGGTCAAAGGGTATGCATGCTTTTACAGCCCTTTGGGCATATTTCCAAATTGGTCTCCAGAATGGTTGAATCAGTATACAACGTCACCAATAGTAAATTAGTATTTTAATTTTCCCACAATCCCTCCAACATTTGTCATTTTCCTTCTCTATCATATTATCCAATCTGACATGTGTGAGATAGTAGCTCAGAGTTATTTTAATGTGCAATTTTGCTATCAATAGTGGTTTAGAAAACAAAAAAAATCACTTTAATACATTATTCAACAACATTTATTAAGCTCTCACCATTATCAACCACTATAATAAAGGTTATGGGGAAAGTAAAAGGCATAGTCCTTTCTTAGGAATTGACAAATCTCACTTTATCCTCATAGCAGTCCTAGAAGTTGAGTAGGATGGAAATTATCACCCCCTCTTAGCATACTGAATTCAGAATCCCAAAGATGTGCAGTGGCTTTGCTGCTTACTTCTGGCCCAAATGTTCTTTCTTAAAATTAATTTAATTCTATGTCTAGGAGGGAAAAAAAGGTTCTTTCTCCATTATTACACATGAGAAAATAAATGGGGAGAACATATGTATAACTAGTTACAGAGACACTTAAGTATAAAGATATTGATGAAATCATTGGTGAAAGAGCATCAAAGACTTTAGTCAGGGAAGGCTCTTTGGTGACAGTAAATCTTAAGTAGAGTGGGGAAAGAGAAATGTGGATTGATGGCAAGTGACATATTCCAGAATATGAGAGTGACATGTTATTAGAAAGCCATTTCTGCTGGCAGACAAAAATTTCTCAATTTTTACCTACGAGGGTCCCATGAGCCTGTGAGATTAAGACCAGCAAAATGTCCCTCTCCCATTCATGTGGGAGAAAATAAAATTGAAATATCCTGAGGGCCATCTCAATGGTCTTAGCAACCCACACAGGTAGGCAGACATTGAGGAATTTCTGTCCTACAGCAGACACCAATCTTGAATGACTCACTACAAGAAAAAATGGTATGAATGTCCCAGACCTAAAAGCAATAACTTGGAGGTTGTGTGGAAGAAATAACCAAAATAATAACTCACATTTTTCTATACATTTAAAGGTGAAGAAGTACTACCCCCCTGATAACCTATGAAGTTTGTATCATCTCCATTTTGCAAATTAGGCAACTCAGGCTTAGAGAAGAAATGACTTGCCCATAGTTATCGTGCTAGTAGGTACCAAAGATGAGACTCTAATCCAGGGCTTCTAACCCTAAGACTAATGCTTGTTCAGCTAAAGTCCTGATTGCCTGACTGTAATGAAAAGAGAGGGCTTCAGAACTCTGGTCAATGCAATGATAAACTACAATTCCAGAGGACTGAAGAAAAAGCACTTTCTACTTCCTGATGGAGAGGAGATGGACTCAAAATACAGAACAAGACATAGATCTTTTTAAATGGCCAATGAGAAGTGGGTTTGTTTGACTGTGCGTATTTGTTATGAGCATTTTATTTTTCTTTTTATGCTGTCCAATGCATACAGGAGAGGGTAGTAGGAAGGAGAGAAAACAAATGTTTGTGTGCTCATGTGTGTATATGAGTATGCGTGCATGTGTGTGTTAAGTAAGAAAAAGTATTCAAATGATACAAGTGATCCATGACCCAGGTATAGGGTTCTAAATGATATCTTCCTGTTAGAACTGGGAGTTGGTTCAACTGATGTATAGGATGAAACATTTCCTTCAAATCTATTCAGATCTGTTCTTACGTCTGAAAAGAAAATCACTTCATTTCCTTTCCACAGTATCTTCTCTCAATGGTGTATTTCCTTGGTCCAGTCGGGGAAAGACTAGAATTGTTGGGCTTAAAGACTTCATTTCAGCAGTTCTGATATGATACCAAGAACTTTAATTCCCCTTTCCCATCCCAAAAGCTTAAGTTTTATAAAATCATCAGTCTAGGCCCTTCACCTTAGAGCTCCATTTAAAATTAAACTTAAATGATCAAGTTTTAGAGTTATTCTCAAATTGTTACTCATAGATTTTAGAGATGGAAAGAACATTCAAAGCCATCAAATACAACCAGTTCATTTTGGGGTTGAGAAAATTGAGGCCCAGATAGTTGAAATAACTAGCCCAGGTAACAAAGATGACAAGTGTCATAGGTAGGATTTGAACCTATTCACCCTGATTCCCAATTCAGCATCCTTGCTGCCTACCTTACAGGATTCTGTGAGGCCCAAATAAAATAGCATATGCACAATAATTGGCAAACCTTCAAGTTCCATGTAAATATTATTATTACTACCATTATCACTGTATTAGTAGTTATGTTTATTATTATTTCTACTCTAGCACAATAAATCCAACTCCTGGCCTTTACTCACTTGCCCCACTCTATCGCTCTAAATGCAGTCTATTGTCTGACACTGCAGGCCAATTTTTGTTGGGCTCTCACAAATGTAAAATATTCAAGAAGGTACTTGAGAGTTTCTGACTGTACCAGAGTCTAGACATATCTAGAAAGGAGCAGCATACCAATGACAAAGAATCTATTGGACTGCATGGAGGCTTATGAAAGTGAATACTGCATTTAACTGCCACAGGCCAGTAAGCATTAAGCATATTTTAATGTAAGATCCATTGTGCTCACATTAAAAATTCAGGGGAAAATAAACCAGCAATCAGTCATCGTTGTTACTCTGTAGATTCTCACCTCTAAAGCAATCCTTCACAAAGCTTCATTTTTAATGGGTCTGTAAAGATTTGGCAATTCTGGGAAATCTATAGTAGTTTTACTGGATCCCATGAAACTCTAAATGAGTTATTTGTATTGGTCAAATGCCATTTGGGCACTGTCTTTTGGATAAAGATCTACTGAGTCAGTTTTGATTCCCATTCCACCTTTAAAGTCACCCCCCAGAAGACAGACATCTACCTAGAAATTCAGAAATGGCCCCTTTCCAAGTAGAAGATCTATGTTTGTGTTGTGCTCTCCTAATTTTTCATGGAGATAGGAGAGTGGTGTCTGAAAAGCCATTTGGAACTTGTGTTGACCTAGTCCCAGTAGAAGAGATGAGGTTAAGGAGAAGAGAAAATGCCAGAAAGCAAAGAGCTAGAGTAAAGAAAAACAACTGGGCAGCTGGAGCTGCTTCAATTTAAAACAATACTGTGATGCTCAGTCCAGATTCGTATGCAGATGTTTGTGTTGTCTGGAACTACAAATAAAGCTAAAAGTGGTCTGGAAATGTCTATTTCATTGCTTGCTGGATGGAAATAGAATGGGGCAAAATTCTCTGAAGATAAAAGCGTGTTTCTTGTTGCTGAGCCCAATTCTTGAGCGCATTTCTCATCCTTCCTTGTACAGTATCCTACAAAGCACATTAATGGAAAAGGAAGGACAGTGGTGGGGCAAAAGAAAAAAAAATGAAGATTAAGGTCTTTCTGACTCAATAGAGACGAGACACCATGCATTTTCCAAGTGCTTGGCCATCCCTAATTATCCTCTTTCCATAAGTTTCTTTAAACCCCAAACACATTTGGTTTAAACTTTGGCATTAATTGAAGTTGGTTCTTATTTTCCACAAACATGGGTGCAGACATTTTGATGTGGAAAGATCACAGAGCTAATGGAAGCAGTCTGTTTCCCTCGTTCTAGACATGTGACTCTAAATGGAGGATGAGTGAGACTTACCACAGTTTGCATTTGTTAGGTGTACTTGAAATCCTGAGCCACATTATAAATGTGCAAAGTTCATCTTCTTTTAATTTCTCTATTTAAATTCATGTATTTTGGGGAAAATATAACTTGTCTTTTACTGATTTATTTATAATTAACTCATAAAAACACTTTATAAATCATTAGAACTCCAAAAATATTCTCTGAGGTTGCCCCCCCCATTAGAAACAGGAAGTTTTATTTTACAAGGAGTAAAGGGATTTGAACTTCAGAAGGCTGAAATATCAAAAAGCATAAATAAGTTATAAAGCACATTTTCCCATCTATAATCCAATTAGAGATGTAATGGAAGCTCTGAATGGAAGTCAAGGGGAGAATCAGCTAATTAGTTTCATGAATCTGTAAACCAAAGTTCATTGTGAATACAGTTTATAATATATTGAATACTATTATTGCTCCCACAAGGTGACTTTGAGGAATCTGGAAACTGTGGTAGGGAAAAGAAAATTACTACACAAGTAGAATGAAATCGGCTACAGTGCTTACTGACCCCGTATTACTGATACAACAAAAACCACCACTACCGTTTATTTCCTATCTAATTTTGTGTGTAGACACAGTCCTAGGTTGAGGTAAGGTAAGATTGGGGAGTGGAGGGTGGGGTAGAGATAGAAAGTTTGGCCACAATAGTACTGATAGAGCTAAATTTGGAGTTTCTCTCTTCTAAGAACTTGTGGATTTATCAATTATATACATTGCTTTCTGTTTCTACCACTTCCATACAATTTTCTTCCATGGTTTCCTAAAGTATAGTATTCAGAATTTTTATTTAGTTGGGTTTTCTGTAAGATTTATGATTCTCAGGCTGTCTTTGAGTATTTGATCTTCAAGTTCAATAGCCTTGACTTGTTGAAATCTCATGTTTTCTTTTTATCTCGATGTCTTCTGAATTTATTCTGTTAATTTTTTCTACCTCAATCTTTTTGACTAAGACTGCTATTCTTTTAATAGAATTTACTGTTCTGAAGAGATTGTCATATTTTTTAAAAGAATATTTCTCCTCACTTATTTGTCTTTTTTATTTCTTCTTCAAGAATTCTAATTTCTATCTTAATTTGCACCATTTTTCAATGAAAAAATCTTTTATTGGTTTTCTGAACCATTCAGAAATTTATTTCATTGTTCAGCAATCATCCAGCAGGCTTCATAGTGGTTGCTATAATGCATTCTCTTTCATTAGAGGTGTCAAGCAGATTATTTGATTATTTAGTGTTTATTACTTATCCTGGCTCCCTTTCTTGGTTACATGATATATTAAAAATATACTGTGGCAAATAGTCCATATATATTGAGAAAAGAGTATCTTTACTATAATAAATACTATCTATGTAAAACCAAACACTAGACTGATCTGTAATGGACACAATGCTACATGCCTTTCCAATAAGATCAGGGTCTGAGCAAGGATTTTTGTTGTCACTTCCATTATTTGATTTAATCCTAGAAATGCAAGCTATTACAATAAAATGATGGGGGGAAAAGAAATTAATGGAATGAACAAGGAGGAAACAAAATTATAGCTTTTGGCAGATTACAGAATTATCAAATGCATAGCCTTGTGGACCGCATCACAGCCCTCAACACATCAAGTACAACCTGAATCAGATTAAAATGTAATGTGGGAAACATTTAACACAGTAAATAAAAACACAATAGAACACAGATAATGTTACTATATAGTTTTCTAAGTCAATATGAGGCCCACAGGAATTCTTATATATAATTCAATGACCACCATTTTTGTTTGAACTTGACACCAGTGACTTAGGGGACACAGTAAAGTCAAATAAAAATTAATTTCAAAATTATTTATTTGAACAAACTGACAAGCATTTGTTTTTTTTTTCTATGTGTTATGTGCTCTGATCAGCACTGATGATATAAAGAAAGATAATAACAATCTCTACACTCAAGGAGCCCACCTCCAAATGTTGGAAACATCATGTAAGAGCTAGGTATTGTGGTGGGTGAAATTGGAAATACTGAGGAAACAAAGATCTGAGCCTCTGACCATTATTAATTTATTAAGCAATGCATGCCTATTACATAGTAAATCAGGACCAGGCCTCCTCAGCTTGGTACTAGACCCCAAATAAAAGGAGAGATAAATTTGTATGCATTAAAAGATAACGATAAGCAGGATACAATACACAATGGATAGTTAGGTAACCAGATTTCTAATTGGAGGAAAGATTAGGAGTTTTCTGAGTTGGGAGTGGGGACAAAAGACAGGTGTAACTCCCTAAAATCAGTAAAAAAAAAAATGTTTTTCACTCTCCCCTCCCACAAGTGTCTGTATTCAATAAAAAAGAAAAACACAATACTTGGTTGACCAACACAGGGTCAATTTCCAGATAAGACACATGAGTTGCTTGAGTTGTATAATTGTGAGAAAATGTTTCAGCAATCTGGCTAGCAGCTTCTGTGGGGGGTCCAGATCCACACACAGCCAGCACCCAGAAAGCTGCCAGACAGCCAGAAAGCCCAGGTTCTTTTAATCTGCCTTAATAAGGAGAGCAAGGTTAAGGGGTTGGCAAGCTTACTTTAATTCAGCACACAAATATCATTCACTTAGTTCAGGGGAAAAAACCAGCACCCTGAACTT
>CM053623.1:296460336-296472980 GCA_028646595.1 Phalanger gymnotis | reverse complement strand
ATCCCAATACATAGTTACTAGAGTTCAACAAAGTCTCAGCATCCAGGTTTACAAGCTGGAGGGCTCCTTAGCTACAGCTGCCCAGAGTTTTCTCATCAACACCATCTCAAGAGCCCTTAAACGAATTACAAACAGACAGACCCAATACAATTCACAGTTACCAAGGAACCATCAACATCTGAGTTCAGCCGGGAGCTCAACAAGGCTGGCTCAGAGTCACGTGCCACTCCTGCAGCGTCTCAGAGCTCCAAGGAAGAAGAGGCCAATCCCTGGCCTTTATATCTTTTTCAGCATCAGGGGTGAGTCACACATGCGACTCACCCATGCAACCCAAAATCGCCACAAAGAGGCGGACTCAAACCCACATGGTCGAAGAGCCCCTGATGTCCCAGACATGTCACTCAAACTCATGTCTAAACTAAGCTCTCCCCTGAGGCAAGGAGACACCAAGGACACCCAAATCTTGGGCCTGGGGCTTAGCACTTAACAAGATTCAATGAAATAGCTGAATCACTCAACGCGAACAAAAGCCAAACTCTTCAAGGGCACTTGTTGAACTAATGCTAAGGAGCCCATTTTGCCTTTCCGACCACAGAAAACTCCATTCATCAATCTCAGATCTGGCTGGAGTTCTGGTCAGTATAACCTAGGTACTTAAACAAGGGTCTCTAAGCAACAGGTAGATATGGTCTAGGTTTCCAGCCACACAGGGCTACGTTCAAACAATGTAAGGAAGTTTTCTCATAATTCCCATAATTAAAGTTTTCTCACAAAACAGAAATTGGACTAGACCCATAATTGAATAGAAAGAGAAGTTAGATTGAGTATTGAAATATAAGATAGAGTCAATGTAGTTCACTTAATTCCCACAATTCTCTCAGTACATAAATGATATATACAGACAGAGGATGAAAGCTAATCTCAGGGAAAGGAAGGAAATAGCAGCTAGGCCTCCTATAAAAATATGGGATTTGAACTGAGTCTTGAGGGAAGCCAGAGAAACCAAGAATCGAATGGAATGGGAATATTCCAGGCATGGGGAATGGCCTTTGCAAAGTCCCAGAGAAGAGAAATGGGGTGTCCTATTTGAGAAGGAGTAATGAGTAAGCTATTTTATATGGATAGTAGGGTACATGGAGGGAGGTAAAGTAGAAAATTACCTGGGTCTTCTTTTCTTGCCTCTTTATAGCATGTCATTTGTCAATTTCATTAGCTCAATTATTATCCTAATGATGGATCCAAGTGATGAAGGAGCCAGGTGGTACAGTAGATAGAATGTTGAATGTGGAGTCAGGAAAACCTGAGTTCAAATCTGGTCTCAGACACTTACTAGTTGTCTGCCCACGGGCAAGTAACATCACTTTTCTTTAATTTCTTCTCCTGTAAAATGAGGATAAAAACAGCACTAGTTCTTCAGGGTTGTTGTGAAGGTAAAATGAGATATTTGCAAAGTGCTTTGCAAACCTCAATGCACTTTATAAATGCTAGCTGTGATGATGACCCTGATGCTGATCATGATGACGAAGTGGTAGTTTAGATGCTGAACAGAGGACTTTACATTTGGTTCTGGAGTCATGGAGCCATTGTCATTTACTGAGTCAGTGGTGACATGAGTTGAACTATGCTTTATTAAAATAGCTTAGGTGGCCTAGTAGAGGATGATTGAGAGTGGGGAAAGATGTGAGACAAGAAAACTTAGAAGGTTATTGTAACAGCCCATGCAAGAAGTAATAAGAGCCTAAAATATGGCTGTGGCAGTATAATTAAAGAAGAAACATATACTGCTCAGTTTGCACCCTTACAGCATCATCTCCCATCTTCCCTCGCAAATCATCTCCATCATCATCCTCACTTTCCTTCATCTTCTATATTGTCCAATCCAATAGCTTCTTCACTGCTACTGACAAAAACTTTAAAATCTCCCCCATAATTGAAAAACCCTTACTTGATTCTACCATACTCACTAGTTATTATCTGATATCTCTTCTCTCCTTACCAGGTAAATTCCTTAAGAATGTCAACTACAATCTGTTCCTCCACTTCCTTTTCCATCACTCTTCTAAACATTCTGTAATCATCATACCACTGAAAATTATCTCTCTGGAGTTACCTATGGCCTTTTATTTGCCAGATCTAATGATTTTTTCTACATTATTATCTTTCTTAACCTCTCTTCAGCATTTGACTCTGTTGATCAAATTCTCCTCCTGTGTACCCTCTCCTCTATCAGTCTTTAATAATTATTCTCTCCTGAATTTTCTTCTATGTGTCTGATTGCTTCTTCTCAAAAGGATCCTTTGCTGGGTCTTCATCAGATCATTCATCTTCAACACCCAGCAATCATGGGTGTTCCACAACGCTCTGACCTGGGTCTTCTTTTCTTGCCTCTTTGTAGCATGTCATTTGTCAATTTCATTAGCTCAATTATTATCCTAATGATGGTAATTTTCAGATCTTTGTGTGTACATATACATATACATATACACATACACATACATGTACACATACACATACACATACATATACACATATATATACAGGTTATATATATGTATACACATTCACAGTCATAGTTTCTTTCCTCAGCTACACGTCTGTCTTTTGAATATTTCAAGCCAAATATCCCACAGACACCTCAAACCCAACATGTACAAAGCAAAACTCATAATCTCTCCCTCAAAAACCCTCATTCTTCCCAACTTTCTCCTCCTCTACATCAAAGCACTTTTCATTCTAAGTCAAATTAAAGAGCATCTACTGAAGAAGTTGCACTTTGGGGTAGAGACTGTGGGAAATAAATTATTGTGTTTAGGTTATTCTGATTCATTCACTTGGGATCTGACTATGATGGTGCTTGAATCACATGGATGTGTTGGGAGAGGCAATGTAACAAAGTTAATCCTCTTCTGGGGCGAAAGAATGTGCTGGAATTTTATTAATTACTTGGGGGGATGGAACTTTTAGCTAAAGTTTGAGTCACCCATATGGGCAATATCCTCAATTGTCCCAGGATTGGTCTCACCATTTCACCTCTTCCTCTCTCTCTGTCTCTCTCTCTCTCTCCCCAGATCACATTTTGACATCACCCACAAAAATATCAGGTGAGTTATCTTCTAATTTCTCTATAGAATATTCATAGTTAAAAACCTACTAATTAAAAATGACATAATCAAAATATTATCAGATGTTTATGTAGAACTTTAAATGTTACAAAGTGCTTAGTGTATATCACTTGATTGTCATATCAAATCTGGAAGGTAATAGCATAAATCCTACAGAATTACAGAGTTAGAAAGGGTGTCAGAGATCATCTAGTCCAGCCTATAGTTGAAAGGGAATCCCTTCTGGCAGTCTTCTGAACCACTTTAGAATTCCTTTCAGCTTTGGAAAGTCACTTGACTATAACAAATACCCCAGTGTGTCATTATTTAGCTTCTATTTGAAGACTTCCAAGTTAAGGAGTATCTACTACCTCCCGAGATATAAGATAACTCATAATCTAAATATTTTGCTACATCAAGCATAAACATATTTCTTCCAGGGATGGGGAACCTGCAGCCTCGAGGCCACATGTGACCCTCTAGGTCTTCAAGTGTGGCCCTTTAACTGAATCAAGTACGTGTTCTGTGAAGTTTAGATTCAATCAAAGAGCTGCGCTTGAGGTCTTAGAGAGCCGTATGTGGCCTTGAGGTTGCAGGTTCTCCACCTCTGTCAATGCTTTTAGTTCTGCTTTCCAAGGCCAAGCAGAATAAGTTTAACTTAAGTAACATCGGCATTATCGTTATATTGAATCTAATTATGATAAATTAATAACCATTTAACTATCTTTACTTCTATAAAAAAAAGCTTTGTAATAATGTCCATATAATTCCTATGTGTGTCTTCATAGGTAGATTTCCATAAACTTTATACATTTTATAATTATTTTGACTGTAATTTCTCTTTCTATATCTTTCTTCTTGATTTTATTGGTAATATAAGAAAGGTGAATGATTTAAATGGACTTACTGTTGTGTTTTTAAACATGTTAATTTTTTCAACTGGTTCTAATTCACTCTATGTTTCTCTAAGCAGACCACAATACTTTCTGCAGAAAGTGATAATTTTAACAGCTCTTTGCCTATACTTAGACTATCAATTAATTTTTCTTGTTTTATTGCCGCAGCTAGAACTTTTAGAACTATATCAAATAATGGTGGTGATGGTGGAAGATGGGAGAGGAAAGGAATAGCATTTATATGCCACCTACTATGTACCAGACATGATATTATTTTATTTTATTCAATGACACCCATTCTTTATCCCTGACCTTATTAGAACAAGATCTATAGTTTTTCTCTATTATATATATTGCTGGCTCTTGGTTTTCTATGTATACTATTTGCCGTATTGAAGAATGCTCCAATTATTGCTGTGTTTTATAATATTTTTAACAAAGAGGTGTTATATTTTGTCAAAAGTTTTTTGTTATGAATCTGTTAATCTGATCATGTGATTTTATCATTTTTGTTTTTAATATAGACTTTTACTATTTCTAGTTTTCCTAACATTGAATCAACACCATGCTTTTTAATATGTTACCATAGTCTTCGTAATGATATTTTATTCAATTTTTTCAACAGTTTTTTTAGAAATAGTGCTTCATGGTTTCCTTTCTCTATTTTGTCTCTTTCTGGTTAGTTATCAAGATTAGATTAGATTTTCTTCATAAAATGAGTTTCATGTAAACTCTTCTCTTATTTTTCCAAATAGTATTAAAAATAATTATTTTTTGAATGTTTGATAGAGTTCACATATAAATCTCTCAGGTCCTGAGAATATTTTTTTACACCTTGTTCAAGTTCTTTTTCTGAGATTAGTTTATTTAAAACATCTATTTCTTTTTCTGGTTAGCCCAAGCATTTTATGTTTTTGCAAATATTCATCCATTTCTTTTATCAATTTTGTTTGCATTTAATTCTGTGAAATCATTTTAATGATTTCTTTTATTTCTTCTTCATTGGCTTTGAATTCTCATTTTTCATCTTTTTTGAAATTTGTGATTTGTTCAGAGACACAAAGAGATATGTAGCCAAAGTGTTTAGTGACAGAAATGCATTCCTATAGACTGCTTTAGCTGTATCTCAAAAGTTTAGGTGTATTGTTATAATGGCTCATTATTGTAGTTTTATGTAATCAATATAATTTTTAAAAAATGAAGTTATCTATTATTTTTATCATTTTTCTTCCACTCATCAATTCTTTAGGATTCTAATTTGATCTCCATTTCTCTTTAAATCCTTTCTTCCAGTGCCCTTTATTAATTATAATTTCTATTTCATTGTGGTTAGTAAAGTATGTGTTTAATATTTCTGCTTTTCTGCTTTTGTTTATAAGGTTTTAATGCATAACTGCATGAATTTTATAAAGGTGCTGTGTACAGTTGTTAAATGAAAAAAGGGGGGAGCGAAGGAGAAGGAATCTAATGAACATTAGTAATATAACATTTAAGCAATCCATTTCTATTCCATTGGCCTTCTTCTCCTCTCCCCTCCTTTTTTTCCTTTTAATTCCTCCTTTAGTATCCACCCTTCCCGCCCCAACTCTAACTACTTAATCCCTACTCTACCCTCTTTTTGCCCCTATCTGTTTCTCCACTACTTTTAACAAATTTTACTACTGCATTGTCTGCTACACCAAACTCTTCATTTGTATATGTGTATTGAAACGCTTTGTCCAGTCAAGAGAATGGTAAAGGTCACGTGATGCACACTCCTCTCACCTCTTCCTCCATGTCTGAATATTCTCGTTATGCAACCCAGTTATGAAAATAGTAAGCTTCCCCTTTCTTCCTCATTTCTTCTCTAATTTATGCCTACAATTTCTTTCCTCTCAACACGATCATAAAAGAAAAAAATCTTCAAGTCCTACGTTTGTCTCATTTAACTCCCTCCATGACACTTGAAAACATTAGGGGTAAGAACAACACTTGTCTCTTGTCCTCCTGTTAAAATCAAAACACTTCATCATTCAGCCCCTTCCAATTGCTAAAAAAAAAAATACTTTTTACCTTTCTGGGTTTTTCTTGATTCCTTTGTTTGCATTTCAGAGTTTCTACTCAGTTTTGATTTTTAATTTTGAAAGTTTTATATTCCATTAAGGGTCAATTTTGGTGGTATTGTGCTGTCTTTCATGGAAAATTATTTTAAATTATAAGTCTTTATGTTTTGCCTTTTTAGAATATTGTAGTCTAAGATTTCTTTTCTTTAAGGTACTATCTGTGAAGTCTTGTGCAATACTTATCGTGGTTCCTTGGTATTTGAACACTTTCATTCTTGTAATTTTTCAATTTGGGGTTTCTTCCAAAAGATAACTGGTAGGTGATTTTTACTTTTCTTTTGTTCTCCAGTTCTAATAGATCTGAGCAGTTTTCATTTATGATTTCTAGAACTATGGCATCTAGATTTTCTTTTGTTTGGTCTTCATTTTCAGGTAATCTGATAAATCTTAAATTTTCTCTCTTTTACCTGTTTTCCAAGTCAGTTTTTAATGGTAAATATCTTACATTTTCTTTTGTTATTTTAAATCTTATGCTTTTATCCTAATATTCCTTAATGTCTCATGAAGTCATTTATTTATATTTGATCCATTCTAATTATCAGAGAGAACTGGATAAGGATTTCCATGAATTATTCTAAACTATTTATTCTCTTTCTAATTTTTTTTTCTTCAGAGCCTTTGTTTCATTTTAGATATTTTGTTTCATTTAATCAGGAATCTTATAAACCCTGCAAATCATATAGACTATACTCTCCCTTTTTATACACACACACACACACACACACACACACACACACACACACACACACACACACACTTTCCTTAACAGGGGAGACAAAGAATTAAGCAGTTCTTTCTTCTCTTCATTATCTACTTTAGTTTTATGACCAACAGAGCAAAATAAACAAGCAAATAAATAAGAAAACATTTTTGTTTGTTTTCCTTATTATTTGTTTTCAGTTCGGTTTCATTCTAAGCTTAACTTTTCCTGACATTATTCTTACAGTACCATGCCACATTTTTGCATTTATTGCTTGATTCTTTGTTTTACAAATTTTTATTTAAATTCTAAATTGGTTGATGATCCAACATAATTTTTTAACTGGCAGGACAGGTGAGCCCACATAGCCAAAGTGGGTTAGTAAGGCATCTTGAAAGAAAGTGAGGAGGCAGCATGTGCTAGGAAAGCCAAATTGCTGCTACCACCTCAACCATCATCTCCCTTCAGATCCCAGGCAAGACAACCCAAGGATTTGCACTCAAGCTGAGAATAGTAGTGCCCCACTCCAACCACTAGCCTAACTTTGTTTCAGGTGAAATATCCTATGGGAAGGGGACTGGTATCTTCTGCTGCCAACCAACTTCCACTAACCAGCAAGTAAGCCCAGGAACCCTACAAAAGGCAGGGCCCCCCATCCCAGACCATAGTTCTGCTTCCAGACTTCCCCTGTAGCCATTATCTGGAGAATGTGGAAATGTGGATGCCAAATCTCTAGGCTACTCAGAAGCTATAGCTACTGAAGACCTGGAAAAGAAAGTTCTCATCTCCTAAATCCTTTGGAATGATCAAATGTCTCAGCAGATGTTGTTTTATCAATAGAAATTACACTAAAAATGCTTTATTATCAACACCACTGCTGAAAAGGACTTCTAAGGACCACTTGGTCTTTCCATCTTCTTTACAGTTGAAAACTTCTATATGCATTGTCTCCCTCCTTAGAAAGTGAACAAAGACTTGAAAGCAGGACAGAATCACTTCTTATTTGTATTCCCAGTGCTTTGCACATAGTAAATGCTTAACAAGTGTTTTTTTTTTCATTCTTTCATCTCCATCTTTCTCTACATGGGTTTCCTTGGACTATTCTGTTTTTCTTCCTCATTGCAATTTTTCTATTTCAAACTTCAGCATTCATCCTTAAAAACTTTCTATTTCTTGAGTCAATTTCTCTTCTAGAATTTTAAAGCATAAAATCATCCTATTTAGATGACTAAAATTATTGTCTATGTTCTACAAATAAGACAGTAGAGACTTAGAAAAGTAAAATGCCATACCTGATGTCATATGAGATTTTATAGAAGGTGAAATGATGTGAATTGCTTAAGACAGGAGTCTATAACATGGAGTCTATGAAAATGACTTCTTAAAAAATATTTGATACCTTTATTTCAGTATAATTGATTTCCCTTGTAATTCTATAGATTTTATTTTATACTTGATTAGGAGAAGTGATACGTAGGCTTCAGCACACTACCGAAAATTTCCTTAACCAAAAAAAAGTTAAGAATCTCTGGTTTAATGGTAAAACTAGACTCAGAACTAGGTTCTTAGACTCTTTTCCCTTCATCAGGCTACCTCTATAGTAGATTAGGCCATTTAAGAAGGAAGTAAATTTGATTTTTGTTCCAAACAGGAGAACAAAAAACACATGTTTTTTCTCCCTGAAGAACATCAGGTTGACCCTGAACATTGTTCCAGGACATCTATGTGAAGGAGCTTAGCTAACATTTTTTCTAAATGGTATTTAGGAAAGCCATGACGTTAAGAGGTCACACAGACAGTAAATATATGATTGTAAGGTCATGCAAATCAGTCAGTTTTCTGATTCTGTCATACCCTTTATTAGTGATATGTCTAAAAGGCAGCAAAAAACAGTAAGCAATAAGATCATTTTGTCTCAGACATACCTGCCAGTCTCACTGTGCCTTCTCCCCTTTCAACCTGCTTCCTCAGATGCCTGTTTGCCTTCTCCTCTATTTCTCCTATCAACACCAGCTCTCAGAAAAGGACTTCGAAATTCATTCTTTCTATAATGTAAGTGACTGCTATCAGCTGAAAGTGCTACTACTCCCAGAGGAATTTGTACTTTAATAGGTTCATAAAACCTTACATTAAAGGCAAGGACCTCTATGTATAAAGTTCTAGGCATTTGTTATCACATATAGGAATTGTTCTAAAGGTCAACAAGCCCTGAAAAAAGCAAATGGCTCTCCCAAGGCCAAAGGCTGGTCCTGTTATTTACATAAATATGTAATTTCACAATAATAATATGTTAATTTCACAATAATAATATGAATAACGATTATAATAATAGCTAATCTTTATATAACACTTTGATCCAGGCATTGTGCTAAATACTTTACAATTATCTCATTTTATCTTCAAAACAACCTCATATTGGTCTAATAATGCAAAACAATATCCTTCCACTACTACTACCTTCTAAAGTAGATCTATAAGCATTATGTTCCAGGAACTGTGCTAAATAGTGCAGACACAAAGAAAGGAAAAAACAGAATTTCTACTCCAAAGAGACATCCTAATGCTGCAAACAAAAATGAAAATAAATAAGTGCATAATAGAGAGGGGGAGAGAGAGGGGAGGGAGGGAGGGAGGGAGAGAGAGAGAGAGAGAGAGAGAGAGAGAGAGAGAGAGAGAGAGAGAGAGCAGGCACAGGGTGAGTTGAAGACAAAGGGAAGATATCTAAAAGAAATAAAATCAAATTAAGGGATGAGAGAGGAATATATTGAGAGAGGGAGATAGGGAGAGATAGAATGGGGCAAATTATCTCACAAAGAGGTGGCAAGGAAAAGCAGATCTGTAGGAAGAGAAGAGAAGGCAGGTGAGGGGGAATGAGTGAATCTTGCTCTCATCAGATTTGACCTGAGGAGGGAATACCATATATACTCAATTGGGTATCTTACCCCACAGGAAAGAAGGAGAAAGAAGATAAAAAAGGGGGGATGATAGAAGGGAGGGCAGATGGGGGTGGAGGTAATCAAAAACAAACACTTTCAAAAAGGGACAGAGTCAAGGGACAAAATTCAATTAAAGGGGATTGGTTAGGAGGAAACAAAATATAGTTAGTCTTTCACAACATGAATATTGTGGAAGAGTTATACATAATGATACACCTGTGGCCCATGTTGAATTGCTCGACTTTTTAGGGACGGAGGGTGAGTGGGAAGGGAAGAGGGGAGAGAATTTGGAACTCAAAGTTTTAAAAAACAGATGTTCAAAAACAAAAAAAAAGTTTTTTTGCAGGCAACTAGAAAATAAGATACACAGGCAATGGGGTGTAGAAATTTATCTTGCCCTACAAGAAAGGAAGGGAAAAGGGGATGAGAGGGGAGTGGGGTGACAGAAGGGAGGGCTGACTGGGGAACAGGGCAACCAGAATATACATCATCTTGGAGTGGGCGGAGGGTAGAAATGGGGAGAAAATTTGTAATTAAAACTCTTGTGAAAATCAATGCTGAAAACTAAATATATTAAATAATAAAAAATCTACCAATAAGAATGTGCTCTGTAACCCTTTGAGATTTTTGCTTATGTGGACTAAAAAGGAAAATCAAATTAATAGTTTCTCTACTTTCATTGGTTTCTTTGGATAGAGTACATTACCTAGTAAACCAAATGCAGAAGGAATTTCTTTTCCCCAGTGCTTATTTAGGTACTTTTACCTGTGTTTTTCTATCAAAGACATCAAGAGGTACCTTTTCAAGAGCCCCTGGCTTGGTCCTACTTTGTTTGCTAAAGACAGAGAAGAGGCAGTGAAGACCACCTTTCAATGGCTAACATTTTTCCTGTCCTCTAGATGAGCACAGGCTCTGGCTAGCTGGGAATCTCTAATGAAATAGATCACCCTTCAGTACTCATCAATCCTACCTCTGATATAAGAAGCAGGAAAAAGGCCATGCGATAATCTGAGAAGTAGTTCTAGATGGCTGAATGTAGCATTTAATAGGTAACAGCTTTAGAAGGGGTTCTAAAACATTTTGTTTGTGAGGGTGTGGGATATGGGTGTGTGTGATGGACATTTTTTGAAAGTCTTTTGAAACCTATGCACCCCTTTGTGAAATAATATTTTTAAATAAGTAGAAACAAAATAAAATACAAGGTATCCCAAAAGTCTTAGAGCAGTTTTCTGTTGTTAAATGCTTATAACTGCAGTAAGACTTTGGTGACACCTTCTCTATAGGATTACAAAATAAACCAATTATATATAAATAAAGATATACCTTCCCCCCATCCAAGTTCAAAGCCTTCCATCCTCCCTATCTCCATCTTACCCTCATCCCTGAAATCTAGAGTTCACGTTTAGAACCCCTGCTTCAAAGCTAGACCTTTAGCACATCTGTCACAGAGGGCAGCTAGATTGGAGTCCACAGATTACTTTTCTAATTGGACATGGTTCCTGTTAGCATGCATCTTCAACCATAACAATTGATCACATGTGAGTTTTGCTCTTTGGAAAGGAATGAATGAAGATGTTTTCAGAAGACAATCTATCACTGTGACTCAATTGCAGTTCTCCATCTATCATCTTCATCTTTGAAAAGGCCAAATGTGATTATCTATATATAGTTACAGTTAATTCAGAAATGGTGGTGCTCATGCTTGAGTGACACTTCAGCCTGCCAGAATTTCCCTTGTGCAATAATTTTTTGGTGGAAAATTGAAGGATGGGAACTGGACTTTCGATTTCATTAATATAGAGAACTCCTGGTGAGGAAACTGCCAATGTAGGTCAGCATTTTTCTGCAATTTATAATCTTAGAAGGTTGCCTAGGGTCTTAAGAAGTTGTGTCTTGCCTGAGGTGACGACGACTTGGAAAACTATTCAAGGAGACATAATTGAAGACTAATCAGATGATTAAAAAAATTGGATCATTAAAAAGGAAAGAAGACTTGGATGCCCACTTTCACACAATCATAAATGAAAGCTCTCCAGCTCTAGTTAGATCACAGAGCAAATGAAAATATAAAAAAGAAACTCCCTAATGGAAAATTCCAGGGACATGAGGACTAAAATAACCCAGTACCTGGAATGTTTTTTCCTCTTGACTTTAGACTTTTAATTTTCAGGACTCAGATCATGACTCACCTTCTGCAAGAGACCTTTCCCTAGATTCCCTTCCATCTACTCTCTCTCTCTCTCTCTCTCTCTCTCTCTCTCTCTCTCTCTCTCTCTGTATATATATATATATATACACATACATATATAGACATATACACACTCACATATACATATATATACATAAACTTATATATATATATGCATATTCCCTCCAGCTACCCTAATACTGAGGTCTCATGAATCATACACATCATCTTTCCATATAGGAATGTAAACAGTTCAACTTTAGCAAGTCCCATGCAATTTCTTTTTCTTGTTCTTTTTCTTGATTACCTTTTCATGCTTCTCTTGATTCTTGTGTTTGAAAGTCAAATTTTCTACTCAGCTCTGGTCTCTTCACTGAGAAAGCTTGAATGTCCTCTATTTTATTGAAAATCCATATTTTGCCTTGGAGCATGATACTCAGTTTTGCTGGGGAGGTGATTCTTGATTTTAATCCTAGCTCCATTGATTTCCAGAATACTGTATTCCAAGCCCTTCGATCTCTTAATGTAGAAGCTGCTAGATCTTGGGTTATTCTGATTGTGTTTCCACAACACACAAATTGTTTCTTTCTGGCTGCTTGCAGTATTTTCTCCTTGATCTGGGAGCTCTGGAATTTGGCAACAATATTCCTGGGAGATTTCTTCTTGGGATCTATTTGAGGAGGTGTTTGGTGGAGTCATTCAATTTCTATTTTGCCCTGTG
>CM053623.1:296432632-296459836 GCA_028646595.1 Phalanger gymnotis | reverse complement strand
GGCCTGAGACCAGTTCATGTTTTTCTTGGAGGCTTTGTTGTAGGCTCTTTGACTTTATTGATTTCTTCTGGCTGTATGTTTTGGTCTTCTTTGTCACCAAAGAAAGATTTCAGAGTCTGAGACTGAATCTGGGTGTGTTTTCACTGCTTGGCCATGTTCCCAGCCAACTTACTTGACCCTTGAGTTTTTCAGTGAGGTATGACTGCTTGTAGACTAAAGAGTTCTATGTTCCAACCTTGGGGGGATGCGCCTGCTGCCACACCAGCACGCCTCCATCCCCAAGAACCCCCAACTGAGACTGGACTTAGATCTTCAGCAGGCTCTTCACTCCTGCTCTGATCCACCACTTAATTCCTCCCACCAGGTGGGCCTAGGGCCAGAAGCAACTGCAGCTGTAGTTCTGTAGCTGCCCCATCTCCCCTGCCCCCAGGGCAGTGACTGAACTGCAAACTCTATCCCAGTCCCCAGCAGCTTCTCCCACTAACCTACTCTGTTGTCCTTGGTGTTTGGGGGTTGAGAAGTCTGATAACTGCCGCAGCTCACTGATTCAGAGCGCTAGGGCACGCTCCGCCCGGCTCCCTGTCTGGTAGGTCTGGTAGCCCATGCTGGGCTCTGCTCTGCTCAGCTCCGCTCCCCTCTGCTCCCAGCTCCATGTGGGATAGACCTTACCCAGAGACCATCCAGGCTGTCCTGGGCTGGAGCCCTGCTTCCCTCTGCTACTTTGTGGGTTCTGCAGTTCTAGAATTGGTTCAGAGCCTTTTTTATAGGTTTTTTGAGGGACCTGGCGGGGAGCTCATGCTAGTCCCTGCTTTCCAGCCACCATCTTCTACAGAGCACATTCTTAAGCACAATCAAAGGAGCAGCATCCAAAACTCAAGAGGTAATCAACATATATGAGGTGAACTGATCTCTTAAGAATAAAAGCTGTGGCTCACCCAAAAGACAATGGAGAAGCTTGTGTGTGTATGAGTAGGCTTTAGATGAGGACTGGATTGCCTATTGTTCCTCCTTTGTTCTTGAAGAGGACCAATAATATCAGGAGGTGGCTGTCTTTACTTGCAGGTGAATTGGATTTAAGTGAGGCAGCGTTGTGCAAAGTCTTTAACCTCATTCTGTGCTTCAGAGTCATTGGAGTCTAGTGGCAGGAAAGAAAAGACTAGCAATGACCCAGTGAAGGCTAGAATTAAATTGTGGTGAAGAGTAGGAATGAGAAAGTAGGCCTACTAGACCAGCTTAGCAGAGTTACAGGTTAATTCTCAATGTAATCAGGCTTCAGGGAGGTGAATTTTCCATTAAATTTTACTATTAAAATATTCAACCATCCACCTAAGTGACTGTTATTTAACAGCAATGAGAGCTGCCAATTCTATAGAACTTTAAGGTTGACAAGGCACATTACATCCATTATTTCCTTTGATCTTCACAGAAGGGAAGGCAAGTTCCATCACCCCCATTTTACAGGAGAGGAAATGAAGACTCAGAGAAAAGTGACTCACTAAGATATCACTGTCTTCTTAATAATCAGTGTCTCATTTTGAATGGAGGAAGCATGATGCTGTAGAAATCAAGGGATTTGGAGTAAAAGAACTGGGTTGGAGCACCAGCTCTCCTACTCACCATTTCTATGATCTTGGAAAAGTTATTTACTATTTTTTGGACTAAACAGGGAAAGAGCAATGACTCTGGAGTTCAAATCTTGACCCTTCTAGTTATCTATGTGACTTTCAGAGAATCATTTACCATCCCAGGGTCTCCTTTTTCTTTCATATAAAGTGAAGAGATTTGACTAGAGGACCTCCTGTGATTACAAATGCACTAGTCAAAAATCCTGGAGTAGCTTCCCATAAATACAAACACCTTAATCTAGCATTTATAATCCTTCACAGTCTGGCTGTAGCCTAATTTTCAAATTCAACAGAACCATTCCTAAGCCTTGATTAATTAATTGAACTTCCTCTATGAACCTTGATGATGATAGGAATGGGTGGCAACGTGTATGTCATCTCCCCATATTAAAAGTAAGTAGTTCATTTTTATCATTGTTCATTGATACTTATCTTTTAGTTTCTCTTCACTCTCGTGTTTCAACTTCCAAGTTTCTCAGCAGCTCTGGCCTTTCTAGCAGGAATGTTTGGAAGGTCTCTCTTTGAAATAAAGATGCATTTTCTCCTGTAATATTATGCTCAGTTTTGCTAGGTAAGCTATCCTTGTCTGTAAGGATATGTTCTTTGCCTTCTGTAATATGGTTTTTCAAGTTCCGCATTCTTTTCTTGTAGTAGCTGCTTAATTGCAGCTTACCTGAACCTTACTGTGGCTCCTCAGTACTTGAATTCCCCATTCTGGCTGTTCATAGTATTTTCTTTCTTTGACCTGGAAGCTCTAGAGTTTAGCTATGATGTTCCTGAGAGTTTTCATTTTGGGGTCTCTTTAGATATGTGTCTGGTATCTACTTCCACTTTGTCTTCTGGTTCTAAGAGATCTGAAAAGTTTTCTTTGAAGATTTCTTAAAATATGATGTCTCTTAAAATATCAAGGCTCTTTTTAAAAGAGACTTTCAGATAGTCTGATTCTGAACTTTTTTCTCCTTGATCTGTTTTCCAGGTCAGTTGCTTTTGCTATGAAATACTTTATATCTCAATTTTTCAGTCTTTTGACTTTTTAATATTTATTGTTTCTGCGTGGAGATACTGGCATCTACTTGGTCCATTTGAATTTTCAGGGAGTTTGTTGTTTGGGCAAGATTTTGGACTTCTTGTGTCAAGCTGTTAATTCCCTTTCAGTTCTTTTTTCCATAACTCTAATTTATATTTTTTTTCCTCAAGCATTCTCATTCCCTTTATGCAAATATTTTATGTCTTTTTTTAAAATCTTTCTAAGAATTCTAGTTGAGTTTTCTCCCAAGTTGTGTTTATCTTTGAAGTTTGACTTCTATATGTTTTGGAATCATTCTCTTCTTCCCCATAGAAGTCTTGAGTGCCCTTGCCACCATAATAGCTTGTTATGACAGGGCTCCTTTTTGGTTTGCCCATTTTCCCAGCCTAGTTCTTGACTTCAACCTTGATGTTGAAGCTAGATAGACTCTGCCACATTTCTGAAGGCAAGGTCTGGGCCGATCCTATTGCTGCTTTCTTGGGAGTATTGAGTGTTGTTTTATTTCAGGGTCTCAGGAACAGTCTGGTGACCTGCAAGCTTTCAGGGCTCCCAAAATGGTCTAATGTAGGGCAAAGTCTGATTGTTGCTTTCCACCCTGGTCTGAGCTCTGAAAGTTTCTGACCTGAATTCGTCTCTGCCAGGATAGACTACTGCTGGCCTCCATCTGTATCAGCCAACTAGGAAGCTCTGTTGGTTCAGAACTGCAGAATTGTAGGTTTCTCTTTGGTCTGGGATATTTACCCTAGTTATTCCTCTACAATCTGGGCTAGAAGTTGGATGTGAGACCTTGCTTTGCACCTACAGTGTGAGCCACAACATTGCTGCTACCGCTGGTTTCTAAGTTTCCTCTTTTGTCCATACACAGCTCAAGGCCTCCCTTTCAGAGAATGGTACTCCCAGGCACAAGTCCCCTTTTTGCTTTACCCTGGATCTGGGACTCAGGACTGGGTTGTGGTTGGCATGGCTGACAGTTTTCACCGGTCGCCATCACAATAGCTCAGTATGTATACAGGAGTGCCCCAATTTGGGTCTAGAGCCTTTTCTTGCTGTGGTGCCCAGCCTCTCCCTAGGTTCTGAAGTGCTCCACACAGTATGCTCTTTGCGTGACCTTTCCTCAGTTTTCACAGACCTTCTTGTCTATTTCTCTTTGCTGAGTTGGTCTGGACAAATGATTCACTGTGACATTTTCTGGATTTTTTTTTCCATCAGGATTCAGTCTAGTGCATTTTCTAGATTTCTTGGAGACATTTGTGAAGGAGAGTTTGGCTATATTGCTTCCTTTCTCTCTGCCATCTTGTCTCATATTTCAATTTTAAGAGGTGGAAGCCTTCACTAAGAACTCCCCCTTCTTCTCTCTTACTCATATCATGTCCTTTAGACATCTTCCATCACTATTTGCTCTTTTACTCTCTTCTCAGATGAAAAAGTGTACCTTTTCCTTGCCTAAGTGATCGCCCCTACATACATCCTTGACCCCATCCTCTCCCATCATTGCTAGCAGATCACCCCCTCTGATCTCTTTTTGATCTCATCATCAACCTCTCCCTATCCAGTGACTCTTTTCCTTTTACCTACAAACTCAATTATGTCTCCTTAAAATAAAAAGCTACCTTGAGCTTACTGTCTATGCTAGCTATATCACCTTGGAAGCTGAGGGGAACATGGGTTGAAATAAGGAGAGACTTGGACTAAGGAGAATAATGGTTTTCCTAAAGCACGAGTCTGACCATGTCACCTTTCTTACTTAATGAACTCCAGTGATTCCATGTTCACTTAGGATGTAATATGAATGCTTCCTTTTGACATTTGCAACTTTTCATAACCCCTTCCCATCCTATCTTTCCAATCTTGTTACACTTTACTCTTTTCCACAAACTCTGCAGTCCAATTACTTGCTATTCCTCATGCACAATGCTCCATTTTCTTTTCTATATTTTTGCACTGGCTGACCCCCTTCTGTATTAAATGCTCGTTCCCTTCATCTCCACCTCTCAGTGTCTCTTTATTCATCCAAGACTCAGCTCAAATCTCTTCTTCTGCAGGAAGCATATCCTAATAGCTCCAGCTGCTAGTGCCTTCCACTCTCAAATTAATTTCCTTCTAATCTAATTTATCTAACAAATAACATCACATATATGTGTATATGTACACCGTATTTGCAAGGTTTTTCACCTGTGTCTTCCATGTATGTATGCATCTTGAGAGCAGGAATAATTCCTTGCTTTTTCTGTAACTCTGAAATTTGTAACAGTGTCTACTATGTAATAAATGGTTAATAAATATATTTACTATTGGCTGACAGGAGGAACATGAGGTGGGAACATGACAGCCCCTAGACCATGATAAGGAGGTACCATGAACCCTCTAGGTACTGACACCTAGAGAAAAGCCCTATTGTACACCCACTCCATTTATGGCTCCAACAATAATATATAAAGATAATCAAGGTGCATCTCTACTTGCCACTAAAAGCTAACAGAATTCTGTCCACCAGGCCTGAGACCTATATTTCCTCCTATCCTCATTCTCATCCAACAACTCCTGTGAGATTTTGGGCCAGTCAAGAATAACAAAACAGGAGAACGATAATTCCAGTGTCACTTCACAGAGTTAGCATCCCTCAGATGCTGATGCCTGGAACAAAGCCCCATCTGTCTCACTTTAGTTATGGTGCTGACAATAAGACAGAAAAAGATGATCCATGTGTAACCCTCTTTCCCTTTAAGATAATAAGACCATGATTCTATCTGCTAGGAAGACCCAGGTAAAGTGTTTGAAATGTAAATTCATCCTTCACTGAGACAGGTTTGCCCTCTTCATGGTAGGAAGATGACTCTATTTCCTTTCCACTAGACTTAGAGCAACTGCCACTGGTCACTGGGTCATAGTTAAAAAATGCAAGCAAGAGAGCATGGAGATATACCTTGAACCAAGTCATTTTTACTCAGTGCTAGAACTGTCATCCCACCTGGCTATGAGCTAGTCATAAATTTGTTTGGATTTTGATATGTGATTCAAATTCACATTATTGCCTACAGGTAGTACACTGGGGTCCTGAAAGTTAACCCTTGGGAAATCCCCTGAGGAGTTGTACTGTTGATTAATGTAACCAGCCATTTTGTTCTCTCCAAACACAGCTTAGAGAGCATTCATCTCTCCCTAAGACATTTGACTCTGGAAACAGCAATGAAAAGTGTAAAAGTTTCAGTTAGTTCCTGCTTTTTCATTTATTATTCTCTCTTTCTCTGCCTGCTTGGCGCACTAGCCTGACATTTTTCTTTGTTCTTATGGGCATATATCTAGCTTCCTCCCACAGATCTTTTACATGGCAAGAAGGATACAGGCTCTAAACAGTATTCTTCCCCCACAGATGTCAAAAATGCACAGGAGTGCACTGTGTACCAGGCTGTGGGTGGCACAGAAAGGGCCAAGACATATAGCAAGCCAGAGGGGTCTCATTGACATGACAATGTGGTCTTGTCCTCAGCCTTGCACCAGCTGTCATTTACATCACTTAGTATTTGTTTGGACTAGTGGGGGTTATAAGTAGCACAAATGAAACTGAAGGCAAAAGTCCTGTCCTCTAGTAGATTATAGTTTAGAGGTTGTAGCCTGGCAGGCAGAAAGGAAAATGACATCTGAACACTTATACCACCCCCACCCCCGAAAAAGAGAAAGTAAATGCCAGGTGCAAACTAATAGAACCCTATGTAACTGGAAATATAAATTTGGAAAGATAAAGAAAGGGAACCAGTGTGTTATACAAGGTGGTGTAATCTAGTCTAGGAATACAGCCTTGATACTCCAATACCCCTACGAGATAATAGGCACTTTGTTAACATGCACTGACTAATTAACTAGCATTGTACTTGGAAACTTAGATTATCATCGCCCCCATTTTGTAAAGAAATCTAATGACTTAGAAGATGGAGGGAGCTATGTAGGCCAGGTTCATCTCTGTGAGCAGTGTTTTGAATCCATTATTGAATTTCAATTATAGCAACTATAGGTAAAGTTGAATTCACAACCACATGTTTACCGGTAACGTAAATTTGTGGGTATTTAGTTTGGGGGGTGAGCAGAGATTTCTGGGCTCAAATAATTCTTAGGCACCATGTAGTTGGTAGTAAATTACAAAAGTTCAATTCCAGTAAGGAAAACACAAAAGGAATTATCTTAAATTCAATCAAGTAAATCCCAGATTACAGACTGCATGAAGATAGAATTCGTTCCTATCAGGAGTTTGCCTGAAGGCAGAGAGCTTCTCTACTTGCCTCAGTGTCCTAAGACTCAGTAGTCTCTTACTGATTATTGAAAATTGCCTGCATACTAGGGAACAGTACAATCAGAATACATGCCATCTTGGAGTGGGGGAAGGGTAGAAATGGGGAGAAAATTTGTAAATCAAAATCTTGTGGAAATCAATGTTGAAAACTAAAATACTAAATAATGAAATAATTGTTAAGAGGAAAAAAATAAAAATAAAAGTAAAGTGGAAAAAAAAAAATAAAGGAAAATCACCTGCATGGTAACTGCTCTAACAAAGCCTCATCATCTGACATTAGCTAAGTTTTATCAGGAAAAAGTAAATAAAGTTCCCATTCTCCCTCTGAAGGTTCATTTTCCAACATTTTATCATTGAACCCAAGAACAAGTACAAAATCTTGTATCCTCAGAGTTCTTTTCCATCTTAAATACTCTACAATAAGTGAAAAAGTCTCACCACCCAGTGGTATATGGTATTAACAAGTGTGCAAAGATGCTGGTTTGAGGGATTAATGATCTTGAAATCAGAAAGACCTGAGTGTGAGTACTAAGTCTGCCAGCTGGGAGACTTTGGGGAAATGGGAGAATGTAAGGTCCTTGAGGGCAGGCACTATTTCATGTTTATCTTTGTATGTCTATGGCCTTACACCAATGGTTGGCATGTAATAAGAACTTGATAACTTTTGGATTTTTTTTAATTGATGTTGCTTTGCTGACACTCAGTTTCCTTACTTATATAATGGGGATAATAATGCTTGTACTTCTTGCCTCACGGGGTTGTTGTGGAGAGCAAGTGAAATAAAACTCATTGTGGGCCATAAAGAACTTATGGAAATCTGTTATTATTACTATCACAACACAGTGCTTGGCACATAGTAAGTGCTAGATAATGTTAGTTAGTAGTAGTAGAAGTAGTAGCAGTAACACTAGCAGCAACAGTAATAGTAACAGTAGTAGTAGTAATAGCAGTAGCAGCAGTAGTAGTAACAGTAGTAGTAGTAGTAGCAGTAACAGTAGTAGTAGTAGTCACAGTAGCAATAGTAGTAGTAGTAACAGTAGTAGAAGTAGCAGCAACACTAGTAGTAGTAAGAATAACAGTAATCAAAATAGTAACTGTAGAAATAGTAGTAGAAGTAGTAATAACAATAACAATAGTAGTAGCAGTAAAAATAGCAGTAGTAGTAATAGTAACAGTAGTAGTAGTAGCAATAGCAGCAGCAGCAGTAGTAGTAACAGTAGTAGTAGTAGTCACAGTAGCAATAGTAGTAATAGCAGTAGAAGTAGCAGCAACAGTAGTAGTAGTAAAAATAACAGTAATAGTAGTAGTAACAGTAGCAATAGTAGTGATAGCAGCAGTGGCAATAATAGTAGTAGTAACAGTAGTAGAAGTAACAGTAGCAGTAGTAGTAGAAGTGGTAATAACAATAACAGTAGTAGTAGCAGTAAAAAGTAGTAATAGTAGTAATAGTAACAGTAGTAGTAGTAGCAATAGCAGCAGCAGCAGCAGTAGTAGTCAAATCTAGCCCAAGAAACCAGTTTCATAGGTATACAACCCAAAAACTAAACTTTGCAAAGAGATGAACTAAGAAGCATATAGTGACTCTGAGTTTGTTTTCTTTCCACAGAGAAAACTTTGGAAATGATTACCACACCCTACATCAAGGATCAGGAAAGCTCCAAAGGTCTGTCATTCTATGTCTGGAATGGAAATTATGACCCTCCTTTCCCCCCTCCTTGGGATAAAACTATAAGTCTTTCAAAATGGGGGTGATTTGCTATTCCTTGGAAATATCACAGAGAGAAGAGAAATTTCTACTTGAGTTTCATTGTCCAGATATTCCCGTGTTTGCCTACAGTGGTTGGGAGTGATTTAAGTGCAAGCAAGGGAGCTCAGACTAGATATTATTTCTTATCCCTTCTCCCCAGGAAGCTCATGAGCATTCCTGGGCCTGGCTCTGAGTCTGTAAGGACAAAATTGGCCATTGGTCTTTGGGGGTATCCCTGACCCAATTCTTTTCTAATACTTGAGGTAGTTCTCCTAGAGGGGCATTTCTATCTAACATAGGCCCTGGGGTCAGGATCGGGGAAAGAAGCTGGGGCTTTAATGATAAATAAGCTTCATTCCAGAAATGGCTTAAATGGGGCATTATAATGGGATGAGGCCATGAAACCACAATTATCATTGAAAACATTTGTGCTAAACTCAAGATACAATCTCTCTCTCTCTCTCTCTCTCTCTCTCTCTCTCTCTCTCTCTCTCTCTCTCTCTCTCTCTCTCTCTCTCTCTCTCTCTCTCTCTCTCTCTCTCTCTCTCTCTCTCTCTCTCTCTGTCTCTCTCTCCCTTCCCTTTGCTTCCCTTCTTTGCTCTGCCCGGCTCTGCCCTGCCATCCCTCTTAAATGACAGACTCTGGCAACACAAGCTCCCTTCTGACCAGCCCTTCTTATTCCAGTGAGTATATATGAAACTTTATTCCTTAATTTTCAGAATTCTCTAGTAGGCAAAAGCTAGGCTGTTGGAAAAAGGTGGTAGACTCTGTGTGTGTGTGTGTGTGTGTGTGTGTTTGTGTGTGTGTGTATTTCCAGCATAAGGAGAATGATTAGAGCCCAGGTAGCCTTATCTCCAACCTTGGTGAACCAAAGACCCCATTATAAAACCAATCTAAGCATCCCTGCTGTGAGAATCCCCTCAGAGGGAGGTAAGGCTTAAGAAGCATCCAATCTGCATTGCTCTCTCACCCTAGGGAGCTACAATTACTACTGAGGATGAAGGTTGAATTGATGTGACAGAACGCAGATGCCCCATAGAGTACAAACACCAAAAGCCATGTCCAAGTGAACATTAACAGACTTTCATTTTAGCACATACACACATATTCAAAACCTTTCTCATTATTTCCCTTTAATGCACATATGGGTCCATAGAATGTATGTACATTTAAAGGTAAAGCTGATGTCTAGAGCATATGAGAATAATTAGAAAATTCATGAATTGGAGTTCTAGTTACATATAGAAAAGGACAATAAATTGTAATTTAATCCAAGAGAAGAATTTGCACCTGAAATAATAATAGCTAACATTCACATGGTATTTACTATGTGTCAGGCACCATGCTAAGTGTTTTTCAAATATCTCATTTGATCCTCACAATCACCAAGGGAGGTAGGTGCTATTATTATACCCATGGTACATATAAAGAAACTGAGGCAAACAGAGGCTAAGTGACTTGCCCAGGATCACACAGCTAGTGTCAGAGGCCAGATCAGAACATAGAGTCTTCCTGGTTCCAGGTCTTGTGCTCTATCCACTGTACTACCTAGGTGCCCCATGAAAGAGAAGAATGACTTCATTTCCCAAAAAGGTCCCTGTGCAACCCAAACATACATGTTAATTTTGGCATGTTTTCATTCATGGATATTAATGGATATGGATGGCCTTACTCTAATTCCAGTTAATTCAACCTAAAGGCTTGCAATGTGTCTAGCCTTTACACTGAAGTATAAGCAACTCTAATTAATGAAATGACTAGATACTCTCATTTGCTAGTGAGGGAAGAAGTCTTTTTGCCAGGACTACATACAGCTTGGAAAATATGAGGATAGAACAGAAAAGGCTATGTTTTTCTGATATCCATATGCATACACATAAACAAACACATGCATATAGGTATACAATCATATATACACATATATGTATATATAATACATATGTGTGTATGTATGTGTATACACCCACATATAATCTCCCCTTTATCACATAAGCTTTTTCTCAGAATTAGTTCTCTTACCTTGGAAATACCCATGAGAAATTATGATGGGTGTTCAAAGAGAAAACAATCAAAAAAAAAGCTGTCACATTCTAAGAAGGAAGTTAGGGAAAAATTCTACCTTACTGATCCAAATTGTTGCAGGAATAGTCCTTTGTTTTTAACAGAAGTCATTCTCTCCTGAACATTAAAAGCTTAGTCTCAATTTTTTCCTTCTACTGAAAATATATTTTGTTTCCTTTCCTGCCTTTTCTTACTTTGAAGGGGCACTGTGTGGGGAGAGGGGGAAACCTGTTTCTTTAGAAGTCTTGAGTTGTGAAACAATACACAAGTGTGCCATGTGTACAGTGACTAAATTAACTATAACATCATATAAAGGCTAGTGTGGAGCTGTGGGGTAAACCCATATTGCTAGAGGATCCTGTGCCTGGATTTCCTTCCAGCCCTAGCCCTACTCCAGTTTTCCAAAGGGAAGCTAAGAATTATTTGGAAGACTGGTGAGGGGTGGAAAGTGATAGATTTCTCTTCTGCTCAGAAATCAGTTTTTCCCCCAGAAAGGTTACAAGGCTGACATCAAGTGGATTAATCCGAAATAACAGCTATAGATTCAAAAAATAATAGAAGCTCAGAAGTGAAGTGAGTTTCTTGAGCATTTGGTCCAACTCATATCAGAACAAGAGTCCCTCACAAAATGGGCCCAATAAATGGCTGTTTAGTCTTTGCTTGAGGATCTCTAAGGAGAGGGAACTCGCTGCCTGCTGAGAAAATTAGGAAATTTCTCTTTTGCTTTGCATCACTGTAACTTCTTCTCCTGGCTATGGTCTTTGGGACCAAACAGCAGAAGTCTAATTTTTTATTCACATGGCACTCCTTCTCATCCCTGAAGATGGTTGTCACATAGCCCCTCACACCTTCAGCAGACTCAGTAGTTCTTTTTCTTTCAACAAACCCTCATACAGCTCAGTTTCTCATGCTCATATCATTCTGGTTCCTCTTCTCTGAACTTGCTCCCACTTTATCAGTGTATCTCCTAAAATGTGACTCTCAGGAAATGAATACAAAATATACATTTGGTCTACCTAAGGAAGAATGAACAACCAGCCGTAGCAGAACCATCATCTGCCAACTTCTGGGTTTTCTGGGCTTTCTGCCACTCTTAAGGTAGCCTAAGTTCCAATGATTCCTGTGTTGGACTATTTACTCAAATTGGGCCTACATTTCATTAAAAAAACTCCAGTTTTTTTTCTATGTAAAACTGTCCTCTGGCTATATGTGTCCCATCCTATGCTCGAATAATTGATGCTGTGAATCCAAGTTCAGGGCTTTCATTTATTCCAATTAAATTTCAACTCCTTAGATTTAGCCCTTTGTTTGATTGATTGAACCTGATTTTGACATCCATGGCATTAATTAGCCTTCCTTACTTTGTGTCATCTTGTAAATTTGGCACCAGGGAAAGAGACAGACAGACAGAGACACAGTCAGAGGCAGAGAGACAGAGTGAGAGAGAGAATTTTAATCCTTTTAAAACTGTATATGACAGTCATCCTTTCATTGAAGTTACCAGTAAAAATGATGACTAGCCCAAAGCCAAAGAGATCCCTGGGGCATTCTACTGAGATAGATGGATGGATGGATGGATGGATGGATGGATGGATGGATGGATGGATGGATGGATGGATGGAAGGAAGTAGAGACATATCCATGAGTCATTCAACTATTTCTATATCCACCAAACTGTTTTAGCATCTAGGCTGCATCTTTCTATTTTATCCACAAGACTGGTACAAGAGATTTGTCAAATTCTTTGGTGAAACAGAGGTATGCTGTGTCTTTGGCATTCCTCTAATGTTCTAGTCAAGTAATAACACTAAAAGAAAAAAGAAATGATGTTAGAGACTGGCATGACCTATTCCTAAAGACACATACTTGTTCTTGGTGATTATTATTTCTCCTTTTATAGGTTTAAAGGCTTTTTCTTTAATTTTTGATATCTTTTGTTTTCATATCACCCTCTTTCCAAATATATCTCTCTACCCAGAAAGCCATTTCACTTGTACAAAGAATAAAAAAGAAATAAAAGGGGAAAAATTACTTTACTTTTTTTTTAAATACCACAAACCATCTGTTCTTTTAATAAGACATTCTAGAATTTTTGCCAGGAATCAAAGTCAAAATCGATGAAGACTCCCTTAGAGACACATTTCTATCTCTAAGACCTGTGGCACCTCTTCCATTCTTCATAATTTTTCAAAGACCACTGACAATAGCTCAGGAATCACATCTACTATTTTATTCAACATTCATGGACATGCAGGGGGTCTCTAAAATCTTAGAGCAGCTTCAGGTTTCACTAAGAATTTGGAGACACCCTGTATAGTTCATTTGGGTCTATCAACTTTAACTTATTGAAAGCAGCAAAGTATGTCCTTATTACCTTGCAACTTAACTTGGGAGCCAAATCTCTATTTCCTATAACTCTATTCTTTTCACATCAATATCATTCCCCTTGGTAAAGACAGGAGCAAAATAGAAGGATTGAGTAGTTTTGTCTTCTCTTTGTCATCCATTCTCTTCATCCCATCTAACATATGCAGCAGTCTGATGGTCTTTCTCTATTTTTTGACGTGGTCATGGAAAGGCCCTTGTTTGCTGTTGCCTTTCATATTCATTGCCAGGCAAGTAATTTTGAGTGTTCCATTCTGTTCTTAAAGGAACATGCCCATTCCAGCATCCATGTTCCTTTTCTCTGATGATATATCCTTTAGGCGATATCTCCTGAGCAATTCTTCACAGGTAATATACTATAGCTGAATCAGGCTCCTTATGCCTTTCCAATATGCTTTGGATGACTTGTAACTAATTCTTTAGACACTGTGGCGTTCTGTAGCCTCGCGTCACTGGAAGAACATGATATTAAAAAGACAAGTTTTGTTTCAGGGAGAAGCTTGGAACTATTAAAAATACTACACAGTCTCTCAGTTCCAATCTAGTCAACCTCCCATTCATTTCTGGACTCATTTGATGTTCTATTCCCAGTGTCCATCTGATACATATATTCATATACCAGTCCTATGGGTTATTCTTTTGACTACATATGATGGTTTGAAGAATTAAGTATTCCTTATCTACCTGTTTTTATTTTCTGCTGAGATATTTAGACCAAACTCTTTTGGAAGTAATTTAAAAAGCTCAACATTGTTCCATAACTTGATGTAATTGATACAATGCCATCCAGAAATAGTCCCATTTGAAGAACCTCACCAGCTCTAGAGAATCCCTCTTCCATTTTAGATTGGACATCCTTCCATATATATCTTTTTAGTTTAGTTATTAAAAATCATTTTTATGGAGCTTACTCAGAACATTTCTTCAGCAAATGGCAGGCAACAAATGCTCTTCTCCCAAACAAACAACAGCAAACAATAAACAACCACCACAATCATAAATATCACCACCAAAACAAACAATCTCCAGAACAATGCCATTCAACATTTTTAAATTAGTAATTTGGTATGGTTTTGTAGTCTTGCAGTACATTTAATCCAACTTCAAACATCACATAATCATGCCAAGCAATTGGTAAGATAATAATAATAGCCAGTATTCATATAGCACTTTAAGGCTTATAAAAACTCTTGGAAAACACCATCTCATTTGGTATAGTAATCCTGAGAGTTAGGTGCTAGTATGATTCCCTCCCCCCTTTACTGATGAGGAAATTGAGGCCGGCAGAGAGATTAAGTGATTTGCCTCAGGGTCACATAGCTAGTAAGTGTCTGGAGCTAGATTTGAATTCAGGTCTTTCTGCTCTTCAAGCCCCAAGCTCTATCTAATACTTAGGTATGTAGTGGGAAGGATGCCAGACTTGGGAGTAGGAAGACCTGAAAGTTTTGAGTGGAAAAACAATGTACAACATCTTCTCACCCTTTTCTCATTTCCCCAATGATCAGACTACAGATTCTTATTCTCAACTTTTACCTTCTTTGCCTCACTGAGGCAAAATACGACTAACTGAACTAAAATTGTTATGCCTAAATTTAAAAGATTGACAAGGAAAAGGAAGGGGGCATGCTTTTTATTAAACAATAGAAGGCAGATAACAAGACCTACCTACACTGTCTACGTCACAGAATTATTATGAAGATAATCAAATGAGTTTGTGTGACTCTCCTTTGTAGACTATTAAGTGCCATGTAAATGTAAGATGTTATTAATGTTAACATGTTTGTTATCTATTTCTTAGTGCTTTCCCTGAATCATACCATTTCTTTGCTCAATTCAGGTGTGATTTTGCCAGTTGTCATTGCTCTGATAGCAATAACACTCTCAGTATTCACTCTGGTGGGATTGTACCGAATGTGCTGGAAGACAGACCCAGGTATGTATTTAATATTTTTTGTAGGGAGGATAAAGACCCATCCCAAATTACCCTAGCCTTTGGCAACTTTATGACTGAGTGGGACAAGATGTATGATACTAAGAAAGGAAGGAGAGGTATTATTTCGTGACAGGGGAGAATTTTGCCCTCCTCTTCCCAAAGGGCCAGACGAGAAGCATCCTTCCCCCATAAGCTCATAAAGGTAGGGACTAGGGATGTTATGTCAATGCTTTAACATTTAAAGAACCATTGAATAAATGTCTACATGTACAATACTATTAAGTGAGATTTTTAAACACACTTCTTTGCATGGAAAATGGGTCATTGATGTCCAATACAGTTATTCTTTTGCAGTCAGGAGTGTTTTGGCCAGTATAAATACATAATGTATAGAGTGCTAGACTTGGAATTAGGAATGCCTGAGTTTAAATCTTGCCTTAGACACTTAGTTGTGTGATCATAGGCAAGTAATTTAACCTCCCTGATCCTCAGTTTCCTCATCTGTAAAATAAAGGGATTTGACTCAATTACTTAGGTTCTTTCTGGCTCTAAATCTCTGATTCTAACCAAGAGCCCAGTATTTCAAAGGAATGAGGTTTTCATTTGACATTTATTTTTTTTAAATATCACATAAAATGGCACCCTTGATACTAAATATTTCATTGAAGAAAAGCCTACCAAACCATTATCAGATGCAGAAAAATCAATAGCAATTATTTTTATAAGACATACAAAACCACAGTGTTCTGGGTTCTGCCAGCTGGTGAAGCGTTACTAGCTAACTCACAAATGCAGTTCCTGAGACTAATCAATGACTGGAGAGCACACAAATGGTTTGAGGCAGAGAAAGTCCAAGTTAAAATTGTCAAGGAAAAGCTGCCATATTCATTTCAGCTCTCTGTGGGAAACAAGGAGAAAACAAATCAATCTTTCCCATCCTTCCCAAGAAGAATGTGGAAAAAGTCCTTAAGACCACCTAAAATGTGTTTCCTTAGACAGTTTCCAAGAGGTGGAGGGGATAGCATTTTCATAAATTGGTTTAATTTCCTTTAGCTTCCAAACCACCAACTCTGCCTTTCATGGGGAATCAAATAACCTAGATAAAGCCAGTGGGTATTGTCAATATGTAAGTGAAGAATGAGTGAAAACATTTTTTTACTGACAAAGTGGTTTTCATTTAAGGATCTAAAAATAAGTTATCAGAGAAGTTAATTTTTTCTGCAAATGAGTATGTTTATCTATGGGCTAAGAGTCTCAGAACAAGCCCCACCCCCAAAATAGCTTAAACTTAAGGACATATAGACATGTGTAACATACACATCTTACATACAGGTCAATGAGTAATAACAAAATTAGCCAACATTGTCTGGATAATGTTTAATTTGGAGAGAAAAAGTAGAAGTTTCAGCATGGTTATCATCATACCATTGGACACCAGGAATTAATAAACTCTTCAAGTATGTGAGTGAGATTTCTCCATAAGTAAGCAAAATCCATCCTGTTAGCGCTCTATAAAATCTGAGGATGTGACATAGGAAAAAAAGCATTGTACTTGAAATCCAAAGATCTTAGCTCAAGTCTGGAGTCACTGCTTACTTTGTAGCCTTGGGCAAATCATTGAATCTCTCTGAGCTGTGTCCACATCTGTAAGAGAGGAGTAACTCCCCACATGGGGAAGACAAATTGGATGTGTCCTACCTAGATCAAAAGGACACAATTGTGAAAACTGCAGAGTCCACTTTAGGCTTAATGTGAGGTAAATTTCTTCTAGTGATTAGAATTGTCTGTAAGTGGAATGTCTTAGCAAATAGTAAAGATTTATAGGGACGCAGAAACCAAGGGAAACCCAGATGCTCACTTGCCATGAATCTTGTAAAAGAACTCTTATTCACAAATGGATATGGCTAGATGATTTGCCAGATTCCCTCCAACTTTCGAAATTCTATACTTCCTCAGAGAGGTGATTGAACATATCAAATGAGATAATGCATATGAAAAATGCAGAGTGAACTATAATAACCAGAGATGTATGAATAATAACAAGATTCTCAGAGCCTAGAACAGTGCATGGCTCATAGTAGGCACTTAATAAATGTTTGTTGGTTAATTGCCCAGATGATGTGGGCATTCACCAAATTGTGGCCGTGTCTATCTTATGATCTAAGTGGTTAAAAAATTTCAATTTGCAATTGTAATGGGAAAGTCAATTCAAATGAGGAAAACTATTTAAAATCAATGAAAATATTGGTCCAGTTTGAAAGGAAGATATTAGTACTCTAGTTATGACTTGTCTGTATTTGTGATAAATGTAATAAATGAAACAATAAAATCATTAGGAAGTACTTATGAGACATTCAGATTTTGAATACTTGACTTATATGAATTATAAAGACAGAACAAATAGAACTGTTATGCTTCAATTTGTTTATATTGTTTCTCTGAATTGGGAATCAATTATTTTGAATAGTTGGTTCATTTTTCCTTCCCCCCCACTGGGCTATAATCCTCCATAAAATCCTCTTCTATGCCTCATCCTGGCATAGAGGTGACCCTGGGTTTTTGCAGGCTTTGTTGGTAGAGCACAAGTTCTGGCAGTTGGTACCACTTTGGAAAAGCCTCAAATATGGCTGAGTGACAGACTGAGTCTGTTTTCCAAGAATCAATTTAGTTAATTTCAGAGAGGTACAGCACCAGTGGTCTGGACATCTGCCAAGGATGGGAGGCATATAGCAACCTATTAAATGAAGAAAATTAAAAATTGCTCTCAGTTCTATGTGGCTTCATTCTGCTTCTACATGGTGGTGAGGAAATGGTGGGAATCATAGAGCTTTATACCAATGAAAATTTCAGTTTGACTGCTGGCATTTGAAATATGAGACTCTTGTGAAATAGGTAAATATATCTCTGGGAGAGCTGAATCGTATAAATATTGACGTTCTTACTATAAGCAAAACCAGGAGAAAGAAGTTGCAGCTACATGGAATTCCTCGGGTTCATAGATACTTCTTGGAAAAGTTTTAGAAAAAAGGAATTGCTGCAGTGGTCTTTATGGTATTCACAAAAGCTACAAGAAACATTTCATGTAACAATCACGTGTCGCAATACTAATTATAAGCATTTATAAAAAGACTACCATGAAAAAATAATTGCAATTTATACACCAATGAGAGAAATGAATTCATCCAAAGGCTTATGGATTACAAAAAAGACTCACACCTCTATAACATGAATACTTCATTTTTCATAAAAGGGCTAGTAAGCACTGGACATGGAGAACACTAAATAATAACACATGGAACAAAATTGGCTTTATTTTGACAGTTAGGAAAAGACCTGTTATCAATATAGGAGTTATGCCTGAGTCAACTTTGTACAGTAGATCATTGACTTGGAGTTAAAATCAGAATGTCAAAAAGAAGAAAAAGAAGGAGGAGGAGGAAGACAAGGAGGAGGACGAAGAAGAAGAAGAAGAAAAAGAAGGAGGAGGAAGAAGAAGGAAGAGAAGAAGAACAACAACAAGAAAATCAAGAACAAGAAAAAAAGAACATGAACAAGAAATAATAGTGAGAAAATAATATGGAGTAAAAATAAATTATTAAACCCCAAATTATATTAAAAAGTAATTTTTAAAAATATTACAAATGGACAACAGAACTACATCAATATCAACCATAATAATTTCATACAGAAGGATAACCAATATAAATTACTTACCACAACAAGGAAAACAAAAAAGCCTAACATTAATCTGAAGACATATGAATTATTTGCATATCATGTAGAGAGATGGCCACCAAAGGCAACACTAGATGAAAATATAAACTCATCTTGAAAATTTTATGAAGAAGAATGGTGTATGGTTATGAGCAGAGAAATACAAAGCAGAGAAAGGCAGCAAAGTGGAAAGTCAGTTCAAAGGAAATGTGGCAAAATATCCTGCTAACCAATTGTCTCCAGGACATTCAAAAGTGAAAATTTTCCATCCAGCTGCTCTCCTGGGCTTCATTGTAGTCTCCAGAAATTCAACATCCTGCAAAATTTCATCTATTCTGAAATTCACACCTCCTCACAACCCCCTGCCCTGGGAACTCCTCCCTCTTTATGATTGGAGAGGGTGAAGGGCAGACTTCAGAGAGCTCCTTCTAGATCCTCCTTTTTTAAGGGCCCACAGGACAGCCATCTTAACATTTCCCACTAACATCAGGATTTCATCACGAACCCCTGTCCACTGTTAGATCATGAGCTCTTTGAGAATAAGGACTATCTTTTGCCTTTCTTTGTAACCCCAGCTCTTAATAAATGTTTATTAACTTTTTTCCATAAAGGATGATGGATTCAGTATAATTGGAACTAATACCACAGTCTCTGAAGTGTTTTTAGAAGAGGAAGAAATGGCACTAAAGAGAATGAAGAAGAGAAAAGCAGTTATATTGGACAAATATAGTGAGAGGTCATTGTAGTGGAGGTGATACAATTGTGAGAACATTAAGGGACTGATTTACAAGGTTTCTAAACAAGGAGAAGATGCCAAAAGGATAGAAAATATATTGGACCTTGTTAGTATCAGAAAAAAAGTAAGCCAACTATAAGTACATCAGTGACTATTGGCCTACAGGCTTACTCTCCCATCTATTAAAAAAAGAGCTTTATGAGCAATCTATACATGCATTCAAGCTACCCTTAACAAGAGTATTAGGATGGAACAAACATGCATTCACAAGCAATATTCAACAATGGACCATGATTACAATTTTACAACATACTGAAAGATAGAGCAGAAGATCCCATCATGTTTATTGTTTGTTGATTGTGAAAAAAGTTTCGAACAGAATGCAACATTACCTTAAAAGATCTTTCGGAGCAAATTGTCTTGAATCCATAGATGAAGATCATTCAGGATTTGTTAAAAAAAAATATAACAATAGAATTAATCCCGATAACAAACATTGGTTGAAGCATTAAGCAAATGTATTCATCTTTCATGGTGATAGAAAAGATTCCATCCAGAATCCAGGTCAAAGAGGAATTTCCTATAGATCGTAAGGTGTTCCAGATTCTCCTGTTTATGGATGACATTGTAGTGATTGAATCAAACTTCAGGACATCAAAGAGCCTCCAACAAGAAATATGCAATCACTCAAAGGAGACTGGCCTCTCTAAAGATCAAATGGATGAAAAATGTCTCTTGTCATGGTCCAACAGCCAATCATCAGAGCATGCCAGGAGCTACTCCTGACTCTTCAATATCCATGCAATGGGTAAGTCATGTCAGTAGTCTGAGTCTTCAACCCCTTGAGCTAATCAAGTTTCAAGAATGGTTCCAATACCTTAAAGAAAAAATTAGCCTGTCTCATAGAGGATTAGGAAATTAGAATATTATTCACACCATGACAATGTGCTTCCAATAATATGTATACCTGGGACAGGCCATCCATATAGACAATGATCTTGGTCCAGAGTTGGAAAGGAGAAGGAGAGCAGGCTGGATTGCGCTCAGAATTTTCCATTTTGTCTCCTCTTTTAGTGAATCCAATGTTCCCATGCAAGCATAGGCCCATTTTTCAACACTAGCATTTTATTTTGGGTGCCTAATCAAAGTTAGCTGTGCATCACTACTTCTGAAGAATTAAAATGAGTGTAAAAAGGAGGATAATGGAGGGGTACATGGTGGGTGTGATCAGGCTGCAATGTATGACCAATAAGGAACTCCAAAGAAGAAGTGAACTAAATATGTAGTTAAGGAATAGTATGCCAGGAAGGAAAAATGGGCAGCCCCCATGGCAAAAATGAAGGATGACCAGTGGACAGCCAATATGTTCTGTTGATACTCTAATGGTGTTAGGAAAAATGAGGAGAGCTTTGAGCATACTGAGTGGAATTTAGGTGGTAAGCTTTGGAAAGAACATAGACAAGACTGTCAAAGGATGGGCAGGCATGGATAGACTGCAATCTGAATCATTGAAGGAAGTCAATATGCAAACTACATATATATGTGTGTGTGTGTGTGTATGTATATACACACACTTATATACACACACTATATATATGTATGTATGCATATGTGTATGTATACATACATGCACGCATATACATACATACAGAGACATATACATATATGTACATATGTATTTAACACTCTCAACTTTTTTACAAAGGAATTTTTAGTTTAGATGGTATAATCACAAATATACAAACTCATTCCCCCTTCCCCCAACACATGGAAGGCATACTCCCCTTCCCCTCTGTACCACTTCAGTCTCTGGGGAGGGGAAGAGGATTAGGTTACAAGCTTAACTTGGTTCTCATAGAGCACAGGCACACACACGTATGTATATTTGTATATGTGTATTGCATATATACATACACTTATTTATATGAGTGTGTATGTATGTACATACATGTATGTATGCGAGCCTGTATGTATACATATTATATATATATATTATATATACATATATATATATGGTAAATAGAAGGTAATCTCAGAGGAAAGGCACTTAATGAAGGAAGGAATAAGGCTGCGAAAAAGTCCATGTAGCTTCAGGCAGGGTAAAAAAAAATGAGTGAACTAAAAAAGAAAAGTCCTTTTTGAAAGATGACCAAAGAAAAACCCCACAACAGAACAGTAGAGAGACAAGACCCTTGTAAAATGCAGAGACCCAAGCAAGGGACAAGGCTGTTTGTTCACCAGCATGGTCAATTCAAAAGTAAAATTCCACACCCCAATGTGTTTTCTACCAGATGGATCCTGGTACATTTGGGGATCTAGTTGCATTTTATTAACTTCAGCAACATCTTGGGTGATGTTTTTGTGGGGCTGGTTCTGACCATTGCCTTGAGAGATAATTGCAAGCAGGAGTTTGCGGTGTTGCTGCTCAGCAGAGACTATGATTTGCATCCTGAGCAAGAGAAAGGCACAAAGGAGAAAGTGGAAAATCCAATTCTCCTGTCTAGAAAGTAATTTCATTCATTGTGCCTGGAAGCACTAGAGCGACATTAGATATTTGTAGGACCTGCCATAATGGGCAGCATGCTCACACAGCTGCAAGGAATCACAGGGCCCAAGAAAAACTCAGAACTCTCTTAATTGTTCGGGAACTAAGGTCTCTGGATCTGGCCTAATCAGCAGGACCCCAGAAATTCCTCTATGACTGGTAATAAAACCCAAGGAAATAGTTTATGAGGAATAAGAAACTATAAGTTGACTCTAGGAACATCAATACAGAATTCTGAAAACAAACGGAGTCATACCTTAGGTAGTGACAGCTGGGAATAAAAGGTTCTTTGTCATTATTGTTGTTGTTGTTGTTGCAGTTGTATTTTATTTTGTCTTTCTTCAGCCAGGTATTGGACTAAAAAATCTCTAAGGTTCCTTCCAGCTAGAAAATTCTATGATTCTAACACAAATCACCTATTGTATTTTATTCCAGGTACACCAGACAATGGAACTGACCAGTAAGTACAGCCATGTTTATAATGCTGAGGGTGGGCTGTTAAGTGTTGGCATGGGGCTATAGAAATATCATCAGCTTCACACACAGAGGACCTGGATTCAAATTCTATTTGCCTTGCTTACCTATATGTACATTATTTTGCCTTTCTTATTCTCAGTTTCCTCATTTGCAAAATGAGGAAATTGGATCATCAATCAATCAATACTCTATTATTAATAATTATTGTCGACTATATACAAGGCACTGAGCTAAGCTCTGGACTACGTGGCCTCTGAAGTGTTTCTAGATCTATGATCTTGTAAGTCTATCTTTTTTAAAGGAAAAGTATGTTAGAAAGACAAGAAGTCTGAAGACTGGAAATCTGAGAACAATTCCCACATCAAATATTAGTGCAAAACCATGGGCTAGTTATTTAAATTCCCTAAACCTCCATTTTCTCATTAGTACTATAAGAATAATATAATTTTTTAACTTCCAGTCCCAAGGGGAGTATTGTAAGGGGAGTGTTTTATAAAATATAAAATGTATAAATGTGAGCTCTGTGCTTCTCTTTTCAAAAGTACAATATAACACAATAAATATTTATTAAGTGCCTAATGTATTCCAGGCTCTATTCTAAGTTCTGGGGATATGATTAAGGAAAAGAAAAATAATCTCTGCCCTCAAACAGCTTATGATCTATTAGGGAAAAGTAACACACAAAAGCGGGTAGGGCAGAGTGTACAGACATGAATAGAAAGTGTACTACATGGGGTTTGGCAAACTAGTAATTAAGGGGGTGTGGAAACTATATGTGGAGGGTAAGAATATTTAAAGAGAGGGGAGCTGGGTTGCAACACATTAAGGATATCCAGAAAATTTATCCTGAGAAAAAGGGAAATGTCTCAATATTAAGACACACCCACCCACAAAAAAGAGAAACAGTATAGTATAGTAGAGAATATGCTAGACTTCAGTTTGAATTTCAAGTCACACCTTATAGCATTGAATTGGCTCAGGAAAAAAAATCACTTAACCTGGCCATATCACTTAACATCTCCGAGCTTCAGTTCCCTCAGCTTGTAAAATTGGAGGGTTGAGTTCAGTGATGGATAAGATCCCTTTCACCTTTAAATGCATGATTCCACAATAGAATTTACCCACAGAAATTCACAACATGTAAATGAGACTAAACCAAGCTCTGGGTATATGCTTAAAGAATAATTGTATATGACATTTGAAAGCTGACCTGCATGTCCTCATCCCCAAAAATGACTCTGGGGCTGCAGAGTCTTTGTATAAAATGACAAAACATTTGAAAGCAAATAGGCTGGCTGTTGAAGCCAAGGAGACAGCTATAGTTATAAAAGAGAATAGTTATAAAGTATACAAGTTATAGATAGATAGATAGATAGATAGATAGATAGATAGATAGATAGATAGATAGATAGACAGACAGACAGATAGACAGACAGACAGAGATATACAATATATCATCGTATAATATATTATATATTGTATAACATATTATTATATAATATAATATATATGCAATATATATACAAAATTATAAAGTGGTTATAAAGGAGGATAACAAACCCAATGCACATTTGCATTTATGCAAAGTTGAATTAACCTCAACCGAGAAAGAAAGAACATTATTGTCATTTTTTTGAGTATCTAAAACCTTAAAAAATCTCTTTCCAAGTATGCCTTAATACACAAACTAAGAATGGAAGCTTTGGAATAAAGATAGGAAGAAGAAAAGAAGGGAGAAGGAAACAAGCATTTATTTAGCACCTACTATGTATCAATCACTGTACTAAGCGCTTTACAAATATTATCCTATTTGTTCCTCAAAACAGCCCTGGGAGGTAGGTGCTATTATTATCCCCATTTTACAGAGGCAAACAGAGAGTAAATAACTTGCCTGGGGTCACATATCTAGTAAGCATCTGAAACCAGATTTGAACTCAGGTCTTCCTGAATCCAAGCCTGCCATTCTGTCCGTTGAGCAAAGTGCCCAGAAAATACTCAGGCCTGTGGCAACATTTCTATCTCCTTTACTTTCTATTTCAGTGCTGGTGACTTAATGGCATTTATCTTGAATTTGCTCGTGTTGGTCTTTGCTTTATCTGATGAATATCTTTGTATCAGCCTGGAATAGAGTCTTTTTTTGGTTTGGTTAAAAGAGAGACTGAAAAGACTGTGTGTGCATGTATGAACAGATGTGGTATCTACTATAGTTACAGAAAAGTACCTGGATTTTTAGTTTTATTTTTCTCGATAGTATACACTTTTTTGCACAGATAAATCATGCCAATTACTTTGGTGCTAACTTAATTTTTCTAATATAAATAGGCCCCAATCGGATAAAGAAAGTGTTAAACTTCTCACTGTCAAGACAATATCACCTGAGACCAGTAAGTATTTTTTAATTGTACATAAGCAGGATTTTTTACTTAGGTTTTGTTAATGTAAAAATGACATAAAATCAACACTTTATAGAAAACAGCCAAGCAGGAATTCCAATAAAACAGAAATCATTTTAAGGCAAGACAAACCATGGGAATATCTTTGCTTAATGAAGATGCTGAACTAGATGACCTAAAAAATGTGTTTCAAGCCTTGCCAAGGATAAGAAGAGAGAATGAGAGGTGACTTAAAGAATTCTGAATATCAATTGTGTTAGGAAGTGTATAAGTCCAGAAACAACTATACTTGTCATATGCTTCAGCATTTACCCTTTGTGGGGGGAAAACATCCAGAAGGGAATCCAGGATATTAACTCTATCCATCCTTCCATTCAATTAATTAACAAAAAATTATTAATTGCCTACCATATGCTGGGCACTGGAGAATACACAAAAAAACAGAAAAAACCATTCTTGTCCTCAAGGAGCTTACACAAATGCTATTAAGTAAATCATATACATATATATATATGTATACACACTAATATACATACATATATGTATTATGTATGTATGCACGCATGTATGTATTTATATGTATGTGTATAAATTATTTAATTTTATTTTTAATTTGTGGAATAAAACAAGCATTTCCATGACATAGTACAATAGGAAGATGATTGTGCATAAAACTGCAAAACTACATAACTTGCTATTCCTTTCAAATATACAACAAAATTATCATGTAATTTTTTTCTTTTTTTTCTTCCCTCCTCACCCCCATCCTAGAGATAGCTATCATTAGACAAAAATACATATGTGTGTGTGCATATAAAAATTATTCTATACCTATTTCTATTTATCAGTTCTTTCTCTGAAGGCAGATAGTATCTTTCTTCATGTGTCCTTTATGGTTAATTGAGGTATTCATAATAGTCAAAATGACTTAGTCACTCAAAGTCATTCTTAAAACAATATTGCCGTTACTGTATACAATGTTCTCCCGGTTCTGTTCATTTTGCTCTCCATTATTTCATGCGAATCTTTCCATGTTTTTCTAAAATCATTGAGCTTGTCATTTCTTATAACACAGTAGTATTCCATCACAATCATAGACCACAACTTGTTTAGCCATTACCCAATTGATAGGCATCCCCACAATTTCCAATTCTTTGCCACCACAAAGAGAGCTGCTATAAACATTTTAGAACATGTATGTTCTTTTCCTTTTTTCCCTAATCATCTTTGGAAATAGACCAAGTAATAGTATTGCTGGGTCAAAGAGTATGTGTAGTTGAATAACTCTTTGGGCATAATTCCAGATTGCTCTCCAAAATGGTTGGATCAGTTCACAATTCTACCAACAATGAATTAGTGTCATCCAGTCCAATATTTGTCACTTTCCCCTTCTATGATTTTAGCCAATCTTGTAGATGTAAAATGATATTTCAAGGTTGTTTTAGTCTGTGTTTCTCTAATCAGTAATTATTTAGAGTATTTTTGTATGACTATAAATTGTTTTGATTTCTTCATTGAAAAACTACCTGTTCATATCATTTGACCTTTTATCAATTGCATGATTTAATATAAAATTTAAATATAATTTGGGGAGAGGAAACTAGTTACTGAGGATAGTAAAATATGTCTTATGTAGGAAGGGGTGTTTAAGTTGAGCCCTGAAGCTAACTAGAGATTCTAAGGACAGATGTGAAGGGGCCTTGGGACATCGATGCAAAGATCACAGGGATGGCTGACAGACTTTGCTCTTCTCAGAAACACAATATGCAGAGACAGCTCCAAAGGACTTATGATGGAGAGGGCTATCTACATCCAGAGAAAGAACTGCGAAATATGAATGCAAATCGAGGCACACTTCATTCTCGCCATTTTTCCTCTCCACTTTTTTTTTCTTCTCTCTATTGTATTTGTTGTTGGGTTGTGGTTTTTTTTTGGTTATGTTTCGCCTTTCTCATGAGACATGAGAAAATTTATAAATTAATTCAATGCCTAGTTATACCTGGAAGTTATATGGGACGCCATGCCTTCTTGGGGAGGGGGGGGGAGGGAGGGAAGAAAATCTGGAACCCAAAATTATGTAGAACTGTATGTTGCAATCTAAAAATAAAAAAAAATGGAAAAAAAATGATCACAGGGATGGGAGATGGAATGTTGTGAATGGGGACTCGGTCATAGACTGTGCAAAGGGGAATAATGTACAATGTTGGCTGAAGCCATGCTATGAAGGACTTTAAATACCTAACAGAGGATTTTGCCTAAAGATAAAAGAGAACCAA